>CM062809.1:613918309-614410809 GCA_031772625.1 Pinus tabuliformis
ACTAGGGTATACTGTGAAAAGACCAGATAGGAGAGAAACATTCTCTAACCCTACAAAGATAGGGGATCCTCATCCTCAACCCTATGGGTAACATATAGGGGTAACGCCCTATTGTCCCGAGTTCCCTCAACCCCAGGATCCATCCATCTCAATTCCGCACCCTTGGAGCTAAAACATGGAGGAAGAGTTGACTTAGTATTCTCGATAAATGCTTCTCTCATCATACTCGAATCTGGTATCTTCTTGTTTCAATAATAGTTGTTTCCCTGTTCATACAAAACATCAAATTAAATATCATGTCAAAACATAAATAATCATATAAATTATAAAAGGATACCATAATCATGTTTCCTCTCAAGGAGGTGCCAACCACAAGCCTGTGCTTGTTTCGAATAGCTACATTGTCTTAATATATGAGAGTATCCTTGTCCCAACTATATATATATATATATATATATATATATATATATATATATATATATATATATATATAAGGGATTCTCTGTCATCACAATGTACCCATGACATTTCAAGATCATGCTCAAACCATTTTCTAAGGAGATTATGTATCCTTCCTCATAGCTAGCCATGCTAACAACATCATGATCAACCTCGGTCATGCTATCAAGCTCTCATCTAAGATATCGCGCTAGATCTCATACTAAATAATCATCCAAATATGCTTATCAACAATAATCTCAAATGTAGGAAATACATCTATGCAGTCACATACCATAGGAGAAATATCTCATTAAAAAATAGAACACATCATGCAGATATCTCAAAGGATGCTTGGTGACAACTCTATGTAAGTGAAGATTTATTCAGGTTCTATGCACATCATATGTGTGTGTGTGTGTGTTCAAAATAGAGCATCATTGCTTCAATCAAAATTCAGATGGCATTGTAAAGTTAAAAAAAAATTAGAACTTCAAATCATAGTATCCAAGGATTTTCATTTTCATTATTAAACAACATTTAGAATTTCAAATCGAACTATCCAAGGATTTGAATTTTTATTATTCAAAAACATTTTCAATACCTATACAATATAGAATTTATTTTAAAAATTCCAGAAATCGATCAATCAGGTCACGATACATCATTTCAAGCTTCATAAACTATCTCCCTCTGATTTACATCAGCAGAGGCTCGTCACCTGTCAAGAGTAGACCATCAGGGTATAAAACCAAAACCATAATCAATATCAAATCCATAACTTCGAAATCATCATCTTGAATTCATCAGATAAAACCAAAACCATAATCAATATCAAAGCTATACCTTGGAAATCATCAACTTGAATTCATCAGATAACTATCAAATATAGACATATCAGGACTGGGGAGATTGCTTCATGCAATGGTATAAACATAATTCCTTGATAAGCCAACATATAAGTCTTACATAAATCAATTTTAGACCATTATAAAAGTCATCATTATCATAGTATCAACTTTCAATCGAGTGACAGGGAGAGCTCATACCAAGTCTTGACTTTATTTAATTGTTATGCCAACAAGATGTCGCTAGTTGCAATTGCATACACCAAGGATGAGTCATGTAGGTTCCATTTTCATGTTGAATCACAACTATCAGCACCTCAATCATTGTGCTAAGAATGACGAGGCCAAGACAAAATCATTTTTCTGAATATAAGTGATTGTTCCCACATAGCATTGACATTAGGGAAAATCATCAATTGTCAAGTCAAATTATTAAACATCATGTCAAGTCAAAATTCTCTATCATAGAGAGATCTATATTCAATTCATATCTCAATCATCAGTTCTAATTTATTGTCAATCACCATGGCATAACATTGAATGCTTCTCATTTATATCAATCAGCCAAATCATGCCAACCTCTAGTATTAAAAACATAGTGACATATCTATATGTATGTCCCGGTCACCTGTAAAGAAAAGTTCAATCTGTGTGTTCATATTATGACAAACAGTCAACCTTTTCCAGCTTGCACATCTAGCTATTATGTTCCACACATATGAAAGACTGACATCTCCCAGGCGAACATCTAATATCATGCACAATACCACATTTTTTGTAATAAAAAATTTAACTCAACAACTTCAGAAATCATATTAAAGAGGTAGAATATGTTAGAGACACCTTGATTTAGAGTTTAGATAGCTTTAGAAAGCTTTAGATGATGGTCTACTGTAGTCAAACCCATCGGCACTCCCTTCATGTTAGCATGGGAGCATCTTTGGCTGCCTGGACGCTATCTGGGCCTTAGCATGCGAATGTCGAGGGAAAAGATCTCCCAGATCTGTGACTATGTCTGGAGTAGAAACCCTAATTTCTATACGGGCTTCAGATCTGAGACTCTGTTATAGTTCAATAATGTAAATTGTACATAATGCAAATAGTGGTCTGAGAAGGGATTCTCCCTCTGACTAGGGATCTACTTCATTGATGTCATCAACCTTTCTCTACTAGAGTCAAGCAATAACAACTCTGCTAGATCATAAACATATATCTATCATGGCTATCAAAATCATGAAATCAATATTTTATCAAAGGTTAGACTCAAAGATGTAGATAGATGTGACATCATATCTCAGAGATTATGAACACAATAACAATTTCTATCAAGTTAGGGAAACCATAATTACTCATCTCATCAATACATCGCCATAGTTAGTAATAGCTCTAGATATCAATATTACACATATACTTCTAACATCAAGGTTACCATGCTCTTCATGATAAATTAGGTCATTCAATAAAATTTACCAAAGCAGCAAGAGTGTCAATCTCTCTTTCCATATGCTTTCTTCATGCTTATCACAAGCATAGTAGTATAATGTATACGAGTCAATGAGCTATCCTTCTTTATGAAATCCATCAAGTATCAAGAGTATAATTTACTAGAATCAAGGTGCTATCCTTAAAGATTTACAACATATGGATGTTAACAAATCATCAAGTGTATCAATGTATCAACATTAGATAGCCTCATAGAGTTCAAGAAGATCAAAACATTCAACACTAGCTGCATCATTTCGTGATAGAAAACATAGATCCAAGTCGCTTTCATATGCATGTATGAGCCATCAAAGAAAGATACATTCTTATCATACCTTCGGGCTTATCGAGCCAATGGCTGGAACACGACATACCATTCATACCTTGTGGTATTCAAATACCTATGCACATTCTAATTAGACATAGGCCGCTTAAAGCACTTTTTCATCTTTTCATCAAGTACATCTTCTTCTATTTCTAGATCTACATCTCAAAATGATCCTCAAGAAGGATATACTCATCACATCTCATTCAGGAGGTTAGGAACATCCATATACTCAAATACATATGCATTAAGTACAAACAATAATCATAACAATCAGATCCATGAATCTAAACAAAAGTCAAAGGCATCATCTCCCTCTTGAACCAATCTTCAAGAGCCATCAATGTCCATGGTCCATATACCAATGTTGCGTTCAAGTATCCAACTAGGTCTGCTAGGGATTATCCCATCTAGGGCTTCATCAAATCTCCCACAAGTGCTTGAGCATCTTCACATTTACCAGCTATGTTTCATATCTCATATTGTTCCATAATCTATGGTTTCTCTCAAACCCTAATCTCATAGAATCTATCAAACCCTAATAATCAAGTTGCGTGGGGTTTTCTTCAAACCCTAGAATTATTTTAGGTCTCCACCATCCTCTTCTTGCTTCCATCAAAGGTGTTATTGTCAGGGTGATCTCCATGGCTATTATTCAGCCCACCTCTGATACCATGTTAATTTTTCATAGGGCTACATTGTTCTTTTCTTTAATAATTGCATTTATTCAATAATATGTTAAGTTCACCCCATATCATCATTACATTATTTAGATCTACACCATTATCCATTAGCACATGCAATTATATAGAAAGAACAATATCATCATCATCATCAATGTAGCGAAACATAAAGGAACATTAGAAGAGCATGCACACACATAGAGACAACAGGATTGGTGCGAGACCAAGGCAAACCCCACTATGAGGAAAACCCTTGCAAATATATTATTCTTCTTGGATCGTCATAAAATGATACAACAAAAGGGAGTACAATGATCCATAACTTTATCTATGTGGATAAACAAATATAATACCCATGAATCAGATCTAATCATGTTTGAAAATAAAACCCTGATTCTAATGAATGTGTTAATTTTAGGTATGTTCTATGCTTAGAGCAATTTATTTCAATTTTCACAGTTATCTCAATATGTTTCTCAGATTAGCAATCACATCAACATTAAAGTGAACTGTAGATAGAACATAAACATAAATTGTAGAAGACAAGCCAAGATAAGAGGACACAGGATGTGGCACTAGCCAGGGACAAATCCCAATGTGGGGAAACCCTTGATCAATTCTTCTTATATGTTCTTCAATAGTTCATCAAAGAGAGAGAAAGAGAGAGAGAGAGTACATTTACAATAGAAGGCAACACTTTGACTTATCTAGATAGGAGCATAGATCATCTCTAAGAAGATGATACGTGAGATCAGTTGAAGACATGCTGCTTCAACTGATTCTCCAAGGTGACTCCTTCACCTATCATTGTGCTGCATCTCGTCATCATGCTGCACCTCACCGTGTTGCACCATGTTGCACCCTATGCTACACTACTGTCCCATGTGCCATTGTTGAACCATGCTTTCATACAACATGTCTCATGTGCTTGCCACAACTATCCATGTTGTCCATGCTTGCCATGTTGAACCATGCCTACCATGCTACCATGCTTTCCATGTTGTCCATGTTGTCCATGTTTCACCATGCTTGTTGTCCCATTGTGACATTGCCTCATCATTGTGTTGTCCCATTGAAAATTTGCACAATATCATTGCTACTAGTGTTGTTGCCCCGTCATGACTTGGTATCCCAATAAACTTACAACAACCCAACATTGTTGTTGTCCCAACATACTTACGCTACTCTAAATATGTATGTACCATTGCCTAACTGTCCTAGTTGTACTGTTATAACTATTGTACCTAATAGTCATGCCCAAAACAATGTTGTTCTAGGCATATGGCAACCCTTAACACTTCCTTCAACTCACAGTTCTAGGGTCCTTAACTGCATCAATCTTGGACTGGTTAGGGTAATTCCAACAACCCTTCAATCAACCCATAAGTACCCTCCTTTACTGAGGCTGCCCTTCTAAGAGAGGAGGAGACCCTATACTGCATTTTCTGGGTAGTCTATCCCTCATCAACAACTTCAGCCTTCCTCTCTTTGTTGCGACTTTCTATATCAAGTCTCCTCTTGACTACGACAGCCCTGCACTCTTCCAAATGATCCTAAAATAGTCCTTGTTACGGCATGACAACAAGGGAACTCGGCCCCTTCTCTAGCACTTCGGACCCTGGAAATACTCTCCAAATAGTGGCTAAGGCTCCTTCTCAATACGCTGTCCATACAGACCTTCCACGTTGTCTAGGGCAACCTCCTAATGTTGCGGCTAGGGAATGGTATTGTCCTCCTTGACTGCGTTTTAGTAGGGACCAACGTATTGGGTTGTAGACCTCCTTCTAGATTGCGTAGAGACCAGCGTATAGGTTAGGGATCTTTCTTGATAGTATTAGGGCTTTTCTTCATTACTGTGTTCTCTAGATTAGGGTAGCGTATTTCTTCTTCTTGACTATGGCTAGGGTAGCCTCATTCCTACAATGTCTAGGGCTTCCACTCCTAGATTTCTTTTTCACTAAAACCCAAGACAAGTGGAGAGAAATGAAGATAAAAGTGTGTGTACAAATGACTACCAAGTCATCTCATTTTATACTAAAACGTTGAGCACATGTGGGATTTGTTTGGTTGCTGGCCGACCTTGACGAATTGTCTTATAACACAAATAAATTCATAACTCCATAATACTTATCAAAATTAGATGATCTTTATATCAATCCTACACCTCTCGATGAGAGGGATCCAAGAAAAAATATCAGCTGCCATAAATAAGATGACCCACATGGAGTTTGGCCCTAGTTGCCAATTTTAACACTCCCTCTCAACTACGGAGAACTCCATCCGCTGATCCATCTGTACGACTATACTATCTCTGTCATCAATGCCCTGCACTGCTTTTCTCTGCTCTACTTTGCTCTAATGAGCTTTGTTCTGCTCTGTTGAACCATGAAGAAGAAGAATTGATCGAGAATGTCTCATACCATTATCTACTGACCCGAAGTCAGTTCCATATGAAGAGAGTGTGTCATACCACTCTTACTGACTCGAAGTTAGTTTTATTGATCCCAGATCAAAATCACAAGAGAGTGTCTCAAACCACTCATACTAATCCCAGATCAATTTCATTGATCAAAGATCAATGGTGGTGATCCTAGCATAGGGAGTACAGTAGATACAACGATGTGTCCATCGATAGTACTACCATGGTCCCTAACCCCATTTCCCTTCTCATTGACCAGATGAGAGGTACTTCCATGAGTCCTAGACTACATGGGTAGGATAACTCGACAGGAAAACCACTCATCCTGTCCCCAAGTCACCACGGGGTATCAAAGGGGAAGGCTGAGCCATTCACCCTGTACACAACGCACCATTAGGGGAGGGTGAGTCACCCTATGATCGTGTGTTACTCCAGTAGTACCGCAAGCCCCTCGAAGCTCCCAGAGATCAATGCATGCATCATGCAGGACCCCCATAAGAAGGTCTCTCAACGAATCCAAGTCATTCAGGAAAGTCACAAATTTGACATTTCCCCGGGGCTGAGACAAAATGTCTGTGACCTATACATTAGTCTCAATGCGATGGAGCCTCCTCACTCATCGATGTACCATATCCCAGATAAGTTAGTATCTGATGTCTACATGCTGGAGCAATTATAGAATAGGGGATTCCTCAATAATCAAATCCCCCCCTGGTTGACACGGAGGATTACGGTGGTATCCATCATGTGTACAAACATCTCACTGAAGAGCTTCCACAACCAAGAAACTTCACATGAGATCATACTCGTAGCTATGTATTCGGTCTCGGCGGTGCTTATAGAAACCGACTTTTGCTTCCTGCTCATCCAAGGTATCGAAGCAGAATCCAAAGAGAACCAACACTCAGAAGTGTTGTTGCGATCCTCCACACTACCTGCCCAGTCAACATTCGAATAATCATGTAGCTTCATATTTCCAACAGTGTATGTCAATCCATGAGAGATTATGCCCTGAAGATATCTCAGAATATTATTGACACCAATCCGGTGTGGCTCAACCATATATGAGCTCATCACACTAACTGCAAATCATATGTCCAGACAGAAGTTCACCAAGAACATCAACGCGAATGAGTTTATGAAATTCAGAGGCATTTCCCAAATCTGGTTCGTCATCACTACCATATAACTTCTGAAAGTTAAGATCCTCGAGGTAGTCACGGTCTTGCAGTTTACCATTCCACATCCGAAATCCAACTCCCTCTTACTTCTGCAAATGAGAGGGTATGCACTGTCAAAAATAGGTCATCCTCAGAAGGTGTTGGTATGAGAGGTTTATCATCCACAACCTTCAAGCAATGGTTTGGATCAGCTTCACTCCTAGTGAATCTTAGCTTCATCAGACAACTATCAATCCTCTCATACTACGCCCGGGGTGTTTTGCTTCAAGCCATAAAGGGCTTTCTTCTACCTACATACATGAGATTCCTGATCATGAATCTCAAACTCCTTGGGTTTTGTCAAGCATATGGACCTGCTATATGAGGGGAATGGTCCCCTTGCAATATTTTCCTTCGGTACATCTCAGACATGTACCTTCATGCTCTTTTTGAATTCAGGCTTCCTTGTCACCATCTGACTCACATCAGGTAAGGCCCCATAAAGTAGATCTCCGATGCTATGGATGAGACATGCCAACTGACATGGTCCCCAATGGACTTCCTGCAACTTCATACAAATCGCCAACCCTGAATCCATGAGTAAGAGCATCTTTAAAAATTTCATTTTTAAACATGTACCTTTCCATTGATGAATGCCACCTTGAAACCTTTGTATTCCATTGCCGAAATGGACACCAGTTTCTTCTTGCGATCAAGTACATAAAGAGATTCTTGTAAATGAATCGAGTTACCCTCATTCAATTTAGGGGTAACATTCCCTACACCCTTTCCGGGATAGGTGGCATCGGCTCCAAGTATAATCCCACGATTATTTCCATCTCTACTAAATTAGAGAGATCACCCTTCTATCCGATGAAGTGCCTTGAAGCACTACAATCAATAAGACAGATTCCCAAAGAATTTGAAGGAGAGGGCCAATATAAGATAACACTTCTTTATCTTATCATAAACAACATTTGATTCTTCATACCTGGGGTACCTTGCTTTCTTAAAGAGTCAATTGTTTCCTTGATGACCTGCATTACCTATCATTCCCTCGACCATTGAACATTTCCTTGGAATGATTGTTATCTTCATCAAGAGATGTGTCCCTACCATTCGGACACTCCTTCGCATAATGGTTGTACTTATTACAAACAAGGCATATGTCTTTCTTTCCACCCTTAGATCCGAACTTCCCAATGAAGTGGTCTTTAGGTAGGCCATTAGAAGCTTCCACTACACCATTTTGATAATGTTCTCTACTTCAACTTCACCCTTGGTGAATTTGAAAAGGGATGAGGAATCCATTGATCCTTTTGCCCTTTCCCAACTGTCTTCAGTGGTTTCTCTTTCACTCTTGCTTGGGCATTGTCTTCACCTCAGCTCTGATACCATGTTAATTTTAGGTATGTTCTATGCTTAGAGAAATTTATTTAAATCTTCACAGTTAGCTCAATACCTTTTCCAGATTAGCAATCACATCAACATTAAAATAAATTGTAGATAGAAAATAAACATAAATCGCAGAAGACAATCCAAGACAAGAGGACACAAGATGTGGCACTAGCCAGGGACAAACCCAAATGTGGGGAACCCTTGAGCAATTCTTCTTATATGTTCTTCAATAGTTCAATAGAGAGAGAGAGAGAGAGATAGTACATTTACAACAGAAGGAAACACTTTGACTTATCTAGATAAGAGCATAGATAATCTCTAAGAAGATGATACATGAGATGAGTTGAAGACATGCTGCTTCAACTAATTCTCTAAGGTGACTCCCTCACCCATCATTGTGCTTCATCTTGTCATCATGCTTCACCTCACCGTTTTGCACCATGTTGCACTGCTATCCCATGTGCCATTGTTGAACCATGTTGTCATACAACATGTCTCATGTGCTTGCCACAACTATCCATGTTGTCCATGCTTTCCATGCTTTCCATGCTTGCCATGCTGCCATGCTGTCCATGTTGTCATATAACATGTCTCATGTGCTTGCCACAACTATCCATGTTGTCCATGCTTTCCATGCTGCACCATGCTTGCCATGCTACCATGTTGTCCATGTTGTCCATGCTTCCATGCTGTCCATGTTGCACCATGCTTGTTGTCCGATTATGCCACTGCCTCATCATTGTGCTGCCCCATTGAACATTGTGGCACAGTATCATTGCTACTAGTACTGTTGTCCCATCACGTCTTGTTATCCTAGTATACTTACAGCAACCCAACATTGTTGCTATCCCAACATACTTACGTTGCTTTAAATATGTATGTACCATTGGCTAGCTATCCTAGTTGTACTGTTGTAACTGTTGTGCCTAACAGTCATGCCCAAAACACTATTGTTCTTGGCATATGGCAGCCCTTAACACTTCCTTCAACTCACAGTTCTAGGGTCCTTGACTGTAGCAATCTTGGACTGGTTAGGGTACTTCCAACAACCCTTCAATCTGCCCAGAAGTGCCCTCCTTTACTGCAGCTTCCCTTCTAAGAGAGGAGGAGACCCTATACTGCATTTTTTGGGTAGTCTATCCCTCATCAACAACTTCAGCCTTCCTCTCTTTGTTGCGGCTTGCTATATTAAGTCTCCTCTTGACTGCGATAGCCCTGCACTCTTCCAAATGATCCTAAAATAGTCCTTATTATTGCAGTATGACAACAAGGGAACTCGACCCCTTCTCCAGCACCTCAAACCGCGGAAATACCCTCCAAACAACGACTAAGACTCTTTCTCAATATGTTTTCCATACAACCCTTCCACGTTGTCTAGGGCAACCTCCTAATGCTTTCACTAGGGCATGGTATTGTCCTCCTTGACTGGGTTTTAGGGACCAGCTTATTGGGTTGTAGACCTTCTCCTAGACTGCGTAGAGACCAACGTATAGGTTAGGGCTCTTTCTTGATAACATTAGGGCTTCTCTTCATGACTGCGTCCTCTAGATTAGGGCAACATATTTCATCTTCTTGACTGCAGCTAGGGTAGCCTCATTCCTCCAATGTCTAGGGCCTCCACTCCTAGATTTCTCTTTCACTAAAACCCAAGACAAGTGGAGAGAAATCAAGATAGAAATGTGTGTAGAAATGACTATCAAGTCATCTCCTTTTATACTAATTGAGCACATCTGGGGTTTATTTGGTTGTTGGCCGACCTTGACGAATTGTCTTATAACACAAATAAATTCATAACTCCATAATACTTATCGAAATCATATGATCTTTAGATCGATCCTACACCTCTCGATGAGATGGATCCAAGAAAAAATATCAGTTGCCATAAATAAGATGACCCACATGGGGTTTGGCCCTAGTTGCCAATTTTAATAGAATGTAATATGTTGTCATTGAATGTAGACTATTGTTGGGAAAAAATTGTCACTTTGTCAGAAATTGTTGAACATTGAGTGGAAACTTATTAATATAAAAATATCATCCATGAGTCCCATACATAGGGTGGAGGAGTGGTGCAAGCATCTATCGCAGATCTAGACACTCTCTGCATAACTAAATGACTGCGTCCAGAACAAATCTGGACGCTTCCAGGTGAATTGGATGAGGGCGTCCGGGGTCTAACATATCCAAACCTGCTTCAAGCCCTGTATGCTCTCATAAGGCTATTTTGCAAGCATCTATGGCATCCCACAAACTCTTAGGACAACCTTGTGTGATCGTTTGGGAACTAATACAACTCAATATGACCCTTAAGCCCTAGATGCTCTGATAAGTCATTGTGCTAGTGTCCAAGGCTCTGTGGAGGCTCCCATAAGCCTATGTGCCAGTGTCTAGGGACTAAAATACCCAATTCTTTGCCAACATTCTAGGATTAGAAAACCCCAAGTCAGAGTGAACCTTACGCCTATTATTTTACACCTTACGTGAAGTCCTTTTGTTAAACCTATGCGAACCAAGACAAAAAGAGAAGAGAAGATAGCTTGATCGAATGTGTCAAAATGAGGTTGAGGTCTCTTCTATTTATAGGATTTCATGAGGGTCCACTTAGGGTTAAGGTCGACCTAAGCAATTAACCATGTGGTTAGGGCCGACCCATTCCATAATGCATGTGTGAATAAAAATAATTCAAAACTCAACTTCCACTCGACCAAATTGGGTGATCTTTAGGTCGATTTTGGTCCTCTCGAAAAAAGGAATCTAATGAAATCATCATCTTGGTCAGTTGAGTTGTACAAGGTGGAATTGAAATATTGTTGCAAAAATTAACATGACAAACAATAGTGGACGCATATCTAACAACATGAATAAAAACAAAAGTTAGCTATTGAGATGAGAAATGATAAATGTTTAAACACCCTTTTATCCTCAGCATACCATTCCAGCCCAGTGAAACCAATTGGAGTTGGACCTAACTATGAAGTTAGGCGTCGGGCTTTTTTCCATTTTGAGACTTCGTTGCACACACCAACTTTTGTGGAACCTGACTATGCTGACTACCCGTCCAACCTTTTAGAAATATCATTCCATTATTAACCAAATATATTAAACATTTCTAAGAATTTCACATGGGATGACATTTATGGAAATGTATGTTGGTAGTTTCAACATTCCAAGTGAAAATAAATACGTTATGACCGATTATTATTAATTCTACCAAGTACCAAGGCATGTGGTTACACATCCTCAACCTTCATGTACACTTGTTTATACACTAGTCACAATGTTGATTCTGCTACTAAGAGATTTGTAATCCCGTTTGAACTTGGAAAGTTAAGGCTAATACAATAGACTTTACAATTTCTAAATTATATATATATTTTTATAATATATAAATACATAATATTTTTAAATAAATATAAAATTAAAGTGATTTTTTTAAGGTATTATAAACCAAATGCATGTTTCAAATCTTCTTTAACTTGTGTATTGTCTTGTAATATTCATAAATTGGCTTACTATCTATGATAGTATATGCGAATTTTTTTATGTTGTATATATGTTACATTTATAAATTTTGTAAACGAGATAGATTGTATTATTATATTTCCCTAATGTGATAAAAAGTTGCAAACAATTGCATTGCGTTGTATTCTAATATTAGTTAATAAATTTTAATATTTAATTAATTCAATTATATTTTACTTTAATATGAAATAGTCTTTATGTGAGATTTTTTAAAAGTTATTTTGTAAAATAATTATATTTTTTTGAATATTTCTATTTTTTTAAATAAAATAAATTTTAAAATTTTATTTTAATTTAAAATAAAATAATTATTTTACTAGGTAATATTATCAATTGTAACATTGTCCAATTGTGTTACAACCTTTTAATTAAAAATGAGTATTTTAAAATATTGTAAAAATTGTTATTATAAGATATGATGTTTTAATTGTACAAGTATTATTAGAATATATTTTTAAATCTTATGATTAACACTTTTTTCATAGAGTGATAATATTCAATCCTGTTATTCTGTTATCAGGAAAGGATGGGGTATTTGTAGATCTCGACTCGAGGTCTCACTGAGCAAATTTAAAGCTGAAGATCAAAGAGGCCTATTAAAAAAATCAAATTCCATACGCTCTTCTTCTTCTTTTTTTTCTTTTTTTTTTTTCAGGGCAAAAAAGGCAAGATTGTATTATATAAGATATATAAAAAGACAAATTAGTACATTTGCATGTAATTATGTATATGGCCAATTTATAGTTCTGAACCATTTGAAGAACTAAATGAGATGGGAAGCATAATCCCAAAACGGAAAGACAAAATTTCTCCAAGAGAAACGACAGACTAGAGCTGTCAGCGAAATGCAAATATTTACATTGCTGATAGAGATGACATAGGAGAAAAGTTTCAGAAGGTGGGAAGCACCAAATAGTAAATTCGCATAATACTTCTCCATTTATAAACAAAATTCGGAGGGACCATAAGACAAAAGAGGAGCAAAAAAAACAGTGCATACCTGAGCTTCAGCAAATATGAAATTAGAAACCTGGAAGGGAAAAATCCTGGATAGAGAAGATTTCCCCTTCAGATGTTACCTTCATAAACCAAAAGCCTGGTGCCGATTGAAGACCCTCCTTTGACAAAAAGTCTGCTTGCTGGTTTTGAGTCCTGTTGATATGGTGAATAGTACATCCTTCCATCCTTCCCCAGAAAAACCTGATCCTGTCCATCCATCCTACAAGGTGAGGCTTATTTTTCCCTGATACATAATCCACCATTACTTTGGAATCTCCAAAAATTGAGACTGCCTGAATGTTTAGAAAAAAGCAAAAATTTAGAAGGCCAGCAAGAGCCATCGCCTCAGCTTTGCTGTTGGAGCCCATTCCCCCATTCCAATGGATGAGATATTGAACATTTTCATTCATTATAATGTGCACTCCATAGCCACAGGAACCTTTCTGCTCAGCTCCATCAAAATACGCTCTTGGCAACATTGTGTGAGCCTGTGCATGTTCTTTACGTTCCTCCTTTTTTTGCTTATGAGGCTTTTCCAGTAAAGAGTCATAAAGTGATACAATATTAGATAAAATTTCCAAGAATGTCACTTTTCTGTCGTTGAAAATAACATTGTTTCTCCATTTCCAATGCTCCAAAGAGTGATAATAATTATCAGCCTCCAGGATTCCTTCTGCCCACTCCACCAGAGAAACGCTTCATTTGTGGAAGCGTGTGAAATATGTGGGATTCCATAAAAAATTTCCAGAGATTGCCACAATTGCTGAGTTCTTTGGCAATTTAAAAACATGTGACAGTTGTTTTCCTCAGCTGATTTGCATATTAAACAGAGACTTGGGCCTTGCCATCCCCACTTTTTCAAGTTTTCCCAAGATGAATTTTTGTTATGGAAGTCCAACCACGAAAAATAGATCATTTTGGAAGGACATCCAGATTTCCAAAATACAGCTGGGACTATAGGACAGGGAGAAGCTTCCTTTAGACCAATCAAATTCTGATAAATATCTTTAACACGAACTAGATTAATACCTTTTGAATTCTTCCAGATAAGACAATCAGATTCTGAAGAGCGGAATATGCCACAGTTTCTCAGGCATGTCCTGATGTTCTCCCATTGTCAGGCAATAGAAACCGGCATCTCCATATTTTCTGCCTCTTTCCAAAGAGGGATCGATCCCTGCCAATCAGAAATCAATTTGTCCCAATAGAAAAAACCTTTTCTATGGAAAAAATTTATTAATGTTTCAGGCACAATGATCTCCTCGACACCGCTCAGAAACTGGTCTATTCCAATAAGGATCTTGCTGCCGAATTGGAAGCGCCATGTTAAATTCTTCAGGAAATAACTTTCTATCTTGCAGAAGCTCAACCATATTGTTGACCCATATGAGGAACCAATCCTTCCCACCCTGAACCAATGTGAGATATCCTTACTGCCCATGTATTTCTTCTGAATTGTGTTACTCCATGGGCCCTCTCCATAAATCCCTCTCCACAATGACTTACATAAAAGTGCCTTTCTGAAAGTCCGCAAGTCCAGCAAGTCCCATCCTCCCATGCTCTTCGGCAAAGAGATATCATATAATTTAGAGAGATGAAATTTCCTTTTTTCCGATTGGCCACCCATATAAAATTCGCAGTTAGCTTATTCATTTTTTGAATGATACTTGCAGGTAGAAAAAATAAATGAGCCCAGTATACTGCGAGTTGAGTTAAAACTGATTGAGCCAAGGTCACTCTTCCTGCCAATGATAGGCATCTGTATTCCCAAACTGATATCTTTTTGTAGTATCTATCTAGAATCCATTGCCAGTCCATCTTTGAATATCCATTTGCTTTTAGCTGGAAACCCAAGTATTTTATTCCATGCTTAATGGATTGCGCCTCTATTCCAAACAGTGAGGATAACCATTCTACTGCTTCCAGATTGACATCATTATGGTAGATTACTGACTTTGATTTGTTTATTTGCAATCCTGTAGCTTTTTGAAAATTTTTAAGGATGTCATAAAAACATAACCAGGTGAGTCTGCACAGCATTCCAAACATAAGAATATCATCTACAAATAAGTTATGCGAGATGAAATTGTTCCTGCAGATTTTCAATGGGCGACACCTGTTTTCCTTGACTGCCTTATTGATGTGGAGGCTTAGCGAATTCATTGCCAAGATGAATAAAAGGGGCGACAGGGGGCAGCCTTGGCGAAGCCCTCTGGCAGCTAGAAAATAAGAAGATGGAATCCCGTTAACAATGATAGCATAGTTCACCTTCTCAACACATGCCATGATCCAGTTTATCATGTTGGCCCTTAATCCAATCTTTGCAAGTAAACACCTGATGAAACCCCAATCAAGGCAATCGTATGCCTTGCGGAGGTCGATCTTGAAAATGACAGCATCACTTTTTTTAGTATGCATGGAAAACAGACTTTCTTGTGTGTTTGCAACTGCATCCAGTATATTTCTTCCCTTTAAAAAACCGTGCTGATCCTTTGTTAAGAACCTTGAAAGAGTTTCTTTGATTCTTTCTGCAATAATTTTCGAAATGATTTTGAAAGAAATGTTACAAAGGGATATCGGTCTAAAGTCTTGGAAGGATTCTGCTTCTCCTTTTTTTGGAATGAGTGCTATATGAGTGGAGGAAGTTATCTGATTGATACTACCTGATATTCTGGATCCTTCTACCATCCTTAACAAATCAGTTTTGATAAGATCAAAAAAGTGGATGAAGAATTCTATCGTCCAGCCATCTGGACCTGGACACTTATCCCTTTTAAAAGATTTCATTGTTTCTAACAGCTCCTCCTCGGTTACTGGCTGGAAAAGTCGATCATTTAGTTCATCATCGAACATCTGTGGAAATAAATCAATGCCCCATAAAATGTCCTGAATCCTGCAGTCCTCAGCTCTCTTATACTGATTTTCAAAATATCTTACGGCCTCGTTTGAAATGTCCTGTTGAGAGTATAGGAAACCTCCTCTTCCATCACTTATTTTCCATATAGAATTTTTTTCACGTCTGGAGCTCGCAAACTTGTGAAAAAATTTTGTGTTCTTGTCCCCCTCCTTAAGCCAGATCGCCCTACTCTTTAATCTCCAAAAAGCTTCCTCCTGTTCTAAGATTTTTAATTTTTTCTTTTGAAGCTCCTTTATTTATATTAAAAAGCAATAATCATATTGTTAATTGATTTAAGAGGTGATTGTATTTCCATTTAGTTAACACTGAAATGTTTGTGTGACATGCATAAAGTGAAATCTTTATTTACCTATTTATTTTTAAATATATTTTTATTTACTCTATAATTATTAGTTGAATCTTAAATTTATAAGTTTATATTTGGAATTTCATACTCATTTAAATTTTAAGAATTCTATTATACTTAAGTTAACTATAAGAGAAAATGAAGTAGTCCACAAAACTTATGTTACAAGTGAATAGAAAGTGAAAGTGGAATAGATTAAGCATCAATTTACATAGACAACATTCAAATATAGTAGTATCTTATTTTTCATATTATTATTATTATCATCCAATTTTAAGGTCACGACCAAGTCATACATCTAATTGGTGTATGAGACCCCCTTGTTTGTGGGACAAGGGACCCAACTCCGTGCAATGATTTGACTGTGTTGACACCTAATCTTTTGGATTAGGAAATTCATGTAAAATATTGTAAATAGAAAATAAGGAGATTAGGAATATGAAGAGGCACTCGAAGGTGAAGACCAAGAGCCTCTCACTCCATGTATATATCCATGAGCAATCTCAATGCAAAATCACAATTTACATCGTGGAGTTACATCCTAGCCTGTCATGGTGTCAGAACCAACTCCATTTTAGATTTTCTACCCTTGTAACTCCCTTCTGCCATTTCTGCAATCTGCCATATTCTCCGTTCTTTTATTTTTGCATTAGTTTTGTTTAATACAATACACCCACAACATTTCTGGTTCTCCTCCCTGCATATCTCCATCACTCTCCTCAGTTATGTCACTTTATGAATGTGAGTTGGTGCATCCATGCAAAATTGAACTAGTGCATCGTTGGATGATGGTTTCTTGAATGGTATGAAATCTATGTGTTGAAATTACTGAAAATTGTGTGCGTTGACTAAAATGGTATGTGGTGCATTTTATGAATTTTTAAATCAACTGTGTATTGATTTATCTTTATTCTCTATTGGAGTGACTGGTTTTAAACTATCGACTCATATCACCACTCCCGTTTCTCACCGCTCACAGTCGGCGTCACTGCTCACATTCTGACTCCTATCACACCGGTCACCCGACTCCTCACTCTTCCCACTGTGCATTGGAACCCACCTCACCTCTGTTGAATGTTGTCTCTATTGAACGCTGCCTTCTTCCTTCAGTTGAACATTTCCTTTGACTTGCACATTGCCATACCACATTTTTTATGTGGTTATTCAACTATGTTGAACGATGCCATAACATATACCACTGCACAACTCCACCATACCACCAGTTACACTCCTTGACTCCCTGGTCTCCCTGGTCCATACATTAATGTAATATACAATAGAACACTCTATTATACCATATATGTTAATACCATATACCATATTCAATACAATTCTCATTGGTATTGAATTTCCCCATTCTCATATATGTTGTCTACACTGTCATATCCCCACAGGTTAATACCTATGCCCATATACTCCCTACCCTAAATACTCCCTCCCCCACACACTCCCTCTCCCATATAACAAATACCCCATATAATACCTCTATCCTCAAATATCAGATTGGATTTTTTCACCAAAAGTGCATTTTTTGCCACCAAAACTACATTTTTCTGCCACCGGAAATACATTTGTTTTTACAATATACATTTTTAAATGCATTCATTGATATCTATTGTTGACGTAGTTATCTATGGGAAAGAGAACTATCCTGAATGGTTGTGGAAAATAAAACACACTCTCATTTTCAATGAGTTGTGGAAAGGAGTTTGTGTAGGAGAAGGAGATAATGAACCTACAAAGCCCACCTCAGATAAGGAGATCTCCATTTGGCAAAACAAGAATAGCAAGGCCTATGCCTTTATTTCAACATTTGTAAATGAAGAGGTGATTCACCACATTTCACCATTTTCAAATTCTTTTGAAGCCTTACAGAAGTTGAATGAACTCTATGACTCACACTTTGAACTTGAAATTATCCAATTGATGATTAAATTGTTCAGCCTTGAATTGAAAAATGACGGCCCTCTTTCTTTAGCATCAAAAGTAAGATCTACTATGCATGATATCAAAACCATTGGTTTTCAAATAGACATTCCTCTCATATATTATGTCAAGGAACTATATCCCACCTATTCAAATTATCTTGAGTCGTTGAAATAAAGTGGAAACCTTAACGAGATTACCTTTGATGTTATATATCTGATCCAAAAATATAAGATAATACAAATATACCCAAGAATAACAAGATGTGAATATAGATATAAATGATTCACTTTATTGATATCAAACCCTTAAGGTAGGGCAACACCAGGGAAAATTTTAAGAACCCCCCTAAATTTATAAATATAATAAATGGGCAAATCTCCATGGTATATAGGAAAAATGGAAGGCGATTTTATCAATAATATAATATGTATATATAATTTTTTGGCGAATCTCTCACCAGGCATGGCGAATATTTTACTCAATTATAAAATCTTGTAAGATCTTGGCGAGTCTTTCACTAAATAATCAAACTTTGTAAAGTTGGTTTAATTCCCCCATTTAAATAGGCTACATTCCAGGTGAATACCATGGGTCAATACCATGTTCCATTTTGGTGAATACCATGGGTCAATACCATGTGCCATTTTTATTTTTATTAATTCTAATATTAGGGTTAATAATGGTTTTTTGCATGGTATTAATAACAATCTAGTCCATGGTATTTGTCCCATAGTATTTTGGCCATAGGTTTCACCTAAATATAACCCATTTTTGAGTGTTCATTAATATAAGGTGACTTATGGAGTAAATATAAAAAAAATGTTTTATTTGTTTACCACACCTCTCATTTATTTATATTTTTATTAATTTACCATACCTCTTTTACAAATATGGTATTTGGCCCATAGGATTCACTTAAATAAAACCTCTTTCTTGAGCCTTCATAAATAGAACGAGGGTTATGGACTAAATATAAAAAGAGGTTTTATTTATTTACGATACGTCTAGTTTATTTATATTTTTATTTATTTACCATACCTTTTGAGTAAGTATAAAAATACGCTTTATTTATTTACCATACCTCCACTTTACTTATATTTTTATTTGTTTACACCCTTACATGTATATAAGGTGACTTATGGAGTAAATATAAAAAATGTTTTATTTATTTACCATACCTCTCATTTATTTATATTTTTATTAATTTACCATACCTCTTTTATAAATATGGTATTTGGCCCAAAGGATTCACTTAAATAAAACCTATTCTTGAAAATGGGTGAATGGATTCACTTAAATAAAACCTATTCTTGAAAATGGGTGAATCGAAGGTTGTAAGTCCTAATTTCAAAGGCTAAATTTACCTTTTTTACCCTCTCCCTTAAAATAAGGTGGGCTATTTTAAGTGATTTGTAAAAATGTACTATGATACAAAATATTCACCCACTAAAAATTTGTCCCCCCTTAATTTCGCCAAAGGGCGAACATTCGCCCCTAAAATTATCCTTGGGCAACACCATACATTCACTCCTTAAGGAAGGAGAACACTCCACAAGCCATATGCCTGTTCATACAATATTCCTTGACATCTCTCAATGGGGAGTCTCTAGCCTCTATATAGGCCTCATACATACAATACCATGGGTCATTACCATGGTTCCCTCAATACCATCTATCTAATACCATGGGCCCATTACATTATTACTAACTACTTGTGGTCCCTTACATGATACGGGTTAACCACCTTATTTATTACTATGGCCCATCCCATTATTACATTATTCCCTTGGGTACCTCCCTTTGTACCCCATATTATCCCCCTTAGGTATACTACATTCCACCCCCCTTAACATGTTTTGTCCCCGAAACATGGGAAGAACACAAATAATAAGATCTACTCAAAAGAGTAGTCCACTGGTACCATGCACGTGCATCTAGCCATCCAAGAGAAAGGTGAACCCTCGATCTCGCTGGTGCCTCGCTCGCTTGAGATGGAAGTTGACCTTGGTAGCTCTTCTGTGTTGATGTGTAGTAGGTGGATCTTCGCTCCTCTCTATCTGTCATGCAGGGGTTGTTGTCCTTGTGGCTAATTCGTTGCCATCTTGTTGGTTGTTTTCTTGCGGGGTGATGTGGGTGGTGATATGCTAAAGTGTTAACCAATGATGTATCTTTCTTTAATTCACCACCTAATGGAGCCTGATGGGTATCTGGTACTTGTTGTGGTGCCTGTTGTTGTTTCTTATCTTTCAATATTACTTCAACCACTGATTCTTCATCTGATGTATCTGTACCTGTAACATTTTCTGCTTCAGCCTCCTTGGACTCTACCTGTACCTAGTTTGATGTTTGTGTTTGGTTGTCGACCATCAAGGGCTCATCATCTGATGTGTCAGTCCCTGGAACATCTTTTGCTTGGGTCTTAATGGAAATATCCTACAATGTAATTTTCTTTTTTTTTATACTAGAGCTTCAGGAATTTCTTTTGCACATTAATATTGACAGTACCCACAGATTCCATCCAAGGATATCCCAAAACAACATCCATGTTATCCATATCTGAAGTATAAAAGTCACAATGCAACACATACTTATCCATAGAAAGCTTCAAATCTTTATAAACTTGAACATCCCCATTATCAACCTGTGTGTTTTCAATGTGTTTTGCTGGAACTTGCAATTTTTTTGCCAAATTAACATTGATAAAATTATGCTTGCAACTATGATTTATAGACACAATGATCTTCTCCTATTGAATCAATCCATGAACCTGCAATAAGGAGATACCAGCAAAAAATGACCCTTTAGGTTTCTTGGTTTCCTTTTTTCTTGCAAAAATAAAATATTTACTAGGTTTTTTGGTTTCTTCCTTTCTAGTATGAGACCATTTGTCCAAAATTAGTTCTTCAATTTCGTCAGCACGACATAACTTCAGAATCTCACTGTCAAGTGATTTCCTATAAAAAACTTACTGTTATAAGTCATGAAGAGGGTTTTTGAAAATAAATCGCTTACTTGGCGAAAATTTGAAATGGCCACAATTCAGTCAATATTGCTCAGAATCCCTATTATGACATGTTTTCGGAAATGGAACAACCATTCTGCATCTTCCCATGTGATATAAATCTCAATCTAGGCACTGGAATTTCCTATTCGCATTGCAACTGTCCTGCCGTCACAAAAAATTGCCGAAAAGTAGCTGATTTTAAATCAGCAATATCTCCCTCATCCAGATTCCAATTCGATTGATTTTTTTTTGTTGAAATTGGGTATTTTTTCACAAATAATCTAGATCTACAATTATATTCTGCAGATTTTGCACCAGAACGTACAGATCTGCGCCGCAAACTCGCTGCCCCAAAAAATGTCTGCAACAGCACTGATTTTTAAATCAGTGAGATCTCCTTCATCCGGACTCTGATTCGACTGATTTTTTTTTTAAATGGAGTATTTTTTCATCAACAACCCAGATTTGCAATTAGATTTTGCAAATTTTGCTTCAAATCATACATATCTGATCTGCAAATTCGTCGCCCCGAAAAATGTTTGCAACACCACTGATTTTTAGATTAGCGATATCTCCTTCATCCAGACTTCGATGTGGCCGATTTTTTTTTTGAACTTGGGTACTTTTTCACAAAGAATCCAGATCTACAATTAGATGTTTCATATTTTCCCCCAAAATGTACAGACCTGATTTGCAAACTCGCCGCCCCAGAAAGTTCTGGTAAAAAAAATAAAAATTCTCCACTTTTGCCCAAGAAAGTGCTCTAATACCACTTGTTATAGATCTGATATGAAAATATATGATAATAGAAATAAACCCAAGAAATGATAAGATCTGAATATAGAAATTCTTCTTTATTGATCAAAACCCTTAAGGTAAGGCAACACTATACGTTCACTCCTTAAGGAAGGAGAACACTCCACAAGCCATATGCCTGTGCATACAATATTCCTTGACATCTCTCAATGTGAAGTCTCTAGCCTCTATATAGGCCTCATACATACAACACCATGGGTCATTACCATGGTTCCCTCAATACCATCTATCTAATACCATGGGCTTATTACATTATTGCTAACTACTTGTGGTCCCTTACATAATATGGGTTAACCACCTTATTTATCACTATTTCCCATCCATTATTACATTATTCCATTGGGTACCTCCTTTTGTACCCCATATTATCCCCCTGATATTCAGATCTTGTTATTTATTGGGTTTATTTGTATTCTCATATATTTCTGGGTCAGATCTATAACATTTGACTCCCTTGAGAAGAAGTTTGCTAAGAGAGAGAAGGATTTTGGGAAGAAGACAACTCCTGAGTATTTTGAAGAAGTTGTGTGTCTTGCACATAGAGAGAAGAATCACGCTTAAGATTCTTCTAGAGGAAGAGGTGGCCAGAGAGGAAGAGGAAGAAGAAATTTTAGAGGCAGGGAGGGAAGATAGTTTCAAGGAGAAAAATATGATATGCATTGAATACGTTGAAATATATATGGACATGATGCATCCACATGTAAGTCTCCTTGGGATAGAATTGAGTAGGAAAGAAATGAAGTGAAAGGTAAAACTCATGACAAAGAGAAAGGTAAGGCACCCAAATCCACTCACTATGTTGTGGCACATTGTAATATTGGAGTAATTGAAGACTTGTTTAATGCTTCACTTGCTTCTTTGAAAAATGATTGGTTGCTTGATTCAGGAGTAATTTGCCACATGATTTTTAGAAGAGGTTTTTTTGAAGAATTTATTGAGAATTTTGATGGAGGAGTATACTTTCTAGACAAATCCAAGCTCAAGCCATCAGGGCTTGACACCATCAGGCTCAAACTGCTTGGTCTTCTGGACTTTCTTTTGCATGTTGTTTTATATCTCCCGGAGTGTAAGAAAAAATTATTGTCTTTGGTCCATATCCACATGAAAGGATACTCCATTCATATGTTTGATGGAAAGGTTGAGGTCAGAAAAGCATCAGATCACTCACTTGTCATGGCGGTGATAGAAGAAGAAAGACTTTTGAAGCTGCAAGGTACCTCTGCTCATGCACAAAACTTTGCGTACAGTTCTCATTATTATTAAGGTACATTTCCATCAAGTCTTTTATGGCATGCTAGATTTGGACACTTGAATTATGCCAGTCTTCGTATCTTGAAGAAAAGTGGTATTACTAGTTTGCCTACAATTCCTAGGAAACTTAAGCAATGTGATGCTTGCATTCTAGGAAAGCATAGAAAACAATATTTTCATGCTTCTCTTTCCTGAGCACATAGAAAAAATGAAGTTATTCATTCAGACTTATGTGGCCCAATGCCCATTCCTTCTGCAAATGGAAATAAATATATGATGGCATTTATTGATGACTACACCATAATGTGTTAGGTTTATTTATTGCAAAACAAATCTGATGATTTTCAAACATTCAAGAACTTTCATGCATGGATTGAAAATGATGCACAATCTCATATTGGCTCTATTCGCACCGATAATGGAAAAGAATAAACTTCAAATGAATTTGAAAACTATCTTCGCCACTACGGGATCAAACATGAAACAATTGCACCTTATAATCCCCAATAGAATGGAGTAGTTGAAAGAATGAATAGGACAATACTAAATATGGTACTTTCCATGATGTTTTTTAAGAATGTAAAATTGATGTTTTGGGTTGATTCAGTTCTATGTGTTGTATATGTAAATAATAGGTTTCCATCTAATGCTATTAGAAAGAAGACTCCTTATGAAATGCGGTATGGCCACATTCCTTCGGTAAAACATCTCATGGTATTTGGTTCCACCTGTTATTCCTTGATACCTACGGAAGAAATAAACAAACTTGGTGCAAGGAGTCGTAAGTGTATTTTCTTAGGGTATTCAAATACCTCCAAAGCATACTGTCTCTATGATGAAGTTAATACGAAGTTTTTTGTATCTGGAGATGTGATCTTTCTTGAATCTTCCAAGGCTGATAATGTTGTTGAGTGACAAATTGATCGCTTGGATAGATTCATACATGCAAAGTAGTTTCAATAATTTGATAATCCTATTCCACATCTTGAAGGGGGGATTCCTGTACTGGATCAATCTATGGAATCTTCTTCTGAAGCTCTCTCTCCCCCACATGAAGCTCTAGCCACTGATGACAATTTGAGTGATGTGATTGACAAAATTGGGAGACTCAATCATGATTTAGTCCCAACTCAGTTAACTGAGAATCCTAGGCCATATCAGAAAGGTCCACCAAAATGGTTGACAAATACACTTGAAAGTGTTCATCCTGATGAGGCTAGAAACACAAGAACAAGAAATTCATCTAGGAAAAATGGAAGTGATGTAGATGATTCTGATTCACCTGTTGTTATGGACGTTTCTAATGATTGTGAATTGAATGTATCTACATATTTTGAACCAACTTCCTTCAAAGAAGTCTCTTCTCATGATGAATGGAAAGAAGTGATGTAGAAAGAGTATAATGCCTTGATAAAGAATGGCACTTGGAAGCTGGTTGATCCTCCATTAGGAACCAAACCAATTGGCTGCAAGTGGGTCTATAAGAAAAAGTATAAATTTGATGGCTCACTTGCTAAGCACAAAGCCAAACTTGTCGAAAAAGGTTTTTAAGAGAAGTAAGGGGTCGATTATGAGGAAAATCCCCCCCCCCCCCCCCCCCCCATAGCAAAATGGACTGCCATCCAGACACTCTTTACCTTGACACCTCAAAACGGTTGGAAATTCCATCAAACAGATGTAAACAATGCATTCTTGAATGGAGACCTGAAAGATAATGTTTTTATGTCCCAGCCAGAAGGATTTTTTGAGAAGGGCCAAGAAAACAAAGTATGAAATCTTGTGAAATACTTGTATGGCCTCAGGCAAGCACCGCGAGCCTGGTATGATAAGTTAAAAAAGCATCTTCTAAAACTCAACTTCAAACATTGTGATCTTGATGATGCAACTTTGTTTGTTAGGAAAGTTGGGAAAATAATTGTATATCTTGTGGTGTATGTAGATGATCTTTTGATGACATGGAATAATGAGAGCTATATTGCATCCATAAAGAAGGAATTGAGGAAAGGTTTTGAAATAACTGACTTGGGCTATGTTCACTACTATCTCGGTATTGAAGTAACTCAACATCTGAAGTTTATATTCCTCTCCCAAAAAAAGTGCATTGGAGAACTGTTGAATAGGTTTGGCATGGATGAGTGAAATCCTTTGACTACTCCAATGGAACAGAATTTGAATCTCACATCCATTGAAGGAAAATAATTTTAGGATGCAACAAAGTATATACAACTTGTAGGAAGTCTCAACTACCTAACTACTAACAGACCAAACATTTCATTTGATGTTGGAATCCTCTCCAAGTTTATGCAAAAGCCTTGTGAGGGACATTGGACTTTTTCAAAAAGAGTTCTAAAGTACTTGAAGGGAACTCAAGACTTTGCACTCAAGTTTACATAGGTGGGTGACTTAATTTTGATTGGATACTCTAATTCAAACTTCGATGGAGATAAAGAAATTGGAGTATCTACTTCAGGTTATGCTATGAGTCTTGGATCAGGAGATGTCTCATGGAGATCACACAAAAAATTAGTTCCAACGGATTCCATAACTGAGGCAGAATATGTGGCAGCAGCTGAAGCAACAAAGGAAATTGTGTGGCTCAGGAAAATTATGGAAGATTTGTAGGAGAAACAAATGCATTCAACTCCTGCTCATGATTGATAGCACTTCTGCGATAAATTTGGCCAAGAAACAAAAGTTCCATGATCGAATGAAGCATGTCAATACAAAATACCATTTGATTCGACATGATGTTGAGGCCAAGACAATCCATCTACGTCACTGTTCTAGAAATGAGAAAATTGTAGACATATTCACCAAAGTGCTTGGAAGAGAAAAGGTCAAAAGATTCAGAATGATGCTTGGACTCACCAACATTGCTTCAGATTAAGGGGGGAATGTTGACACCTAATCTTTGGGATTAGGGAATTAATGTAAAATAATGTAAATAGAAAATAAGGAGATTAGGAATATGAAGGGACACTAGGAGGTGAAGCCTAAGAGTCTCTCCCTCCATGTATATATATCCATGACTAATCTTAATGCAGAATCATAATTTGCATTGTGGAGTTACCTCCTCGCTTGATAGACTGCTAAATATACGAAGGCATACATACTCTACCGCCCTCTGGTTTTGAACATGTGACCTCTTAGGAGGAAACACATGCTCTTAACTATTAGGCCCACACATTTAAAACTATAATGAATTATTTGATAAAAAAACAAAATTCAATACTTTGTGTCAATCATAATCCGAGAGAACATGCAATATTTATATTTACATCTCAATTTCCTATCAAAAATTGGAAATGATAAAAATTGTTAAAAAGATAATAAAAAATACAAATTTCAAATGAATATTTACAATAAATAAATATACAAACAAAAAACTAAATATACTTAGAATCACAAATTAGATAATCTATTAAATGTCATATCAAAGGAATATTTGTGGAAATCAAGGCATAATATGCTTGTAGATGTATAAGCATATGATGCTCAATATACCTATCTTTAGAAGTGCTATATTACTCACTATCATGAGCAATGTGACTCCCCTCATGATGTGCGCTCCTAATTGCATTGAACAAATTATCCACGTTGGGTTGACTTGCATGTCAACTATAATCATGGGACCTATATGTCATGAAGCATGGTAGGTTTACAAGGGATTTTTCCAAAAGAGTTATGTGAAGGATGATGAAGTTTTACATGATTATAATTAGAATTATGGTTAATTCTATTTTAAAGCATGATTTTGCAATTTTGCAAAGAAAAGTTTATAGATTATTTTTTTGGTTTATTTCCAAAAATAATTTACCAAATTTCTTTTTCCCTAAAATATCATTTTTTGAAAATTATCCAAAATCCTTTAACATTTTAATATTTTTATCACATTTAAATATTTTTATAAAAATGTCACAAAATATTTAATAATAGATATTTTAAAAATTATTGAAATTCATTAAAATTTCTACAATCTATTTCAAGTTTTTCATGTCCTAACCAATCCATCAAAAATCTAAAATATCAAAATAATTGATATTGATATACTAGTGATATACAATAACATTCAAATTGATGACCCCTCTCCGAAAGTAGCAAATGTCTCACATTACCATTTTCACTTTACTTTACTAACTACGATCATGAGGCGGAGAATTTGCATTTATGATTGTAATTTCCTTTCTAGCTTCTAGTTTAGAATTTTTTTTTTTATTTCCTTTAAAATTAATATGTAAATTAATAGTTTTTTTCGGTGTCTTTCAAAATTAATATTTTCATTATAAATATAAATAATTTAAATTTTAATGAGTGTTTATAATTTAAATTTTAATGAGTGTTTCAATATTTTTTTTTAATAAAGTAGAAACATTTTTTGGTTTGGAAATATGATTTTAGGATTTTGATTTCAACAACCATATATTATAAGTCCAAGGTCATTAATGATATTTGATGACTACTAGAAAAACACATTGTTGATTCATTCATTTATGTTTTTATTGTTTTTTTAGTCTAATTTAACAATATTTAAACTAAGCGAGAGTATCTACAATGCAACCCTTGTTGAAATGTGGTAGCTGGTTCATGTCTTTCAAAATTCAATAATTAAACTAAGAACCATTGAACACTAGCTATGCCACCTTCTTTTATTTTAAAACCTTAACCACCTAATAGTTTAAAAATCATTTTTTTTTAGCAATGTTTTATAAAATTATATATAAAATATATAAGTTTTATTGATATTAAAATTACGACATGTTATTTTATATAACTTAAAATAAATTTGACAAAGAATATAGATGAGCATTTTAAGAAAATGTTAATAACTTATTTTATTATTTACTATTTTAATTTTAATTTTGTTAAATAAATATTAATTCATTTTAATTTCAAATATAATAACTTATTTTATTATTTACTATTTTAATTTTGTTAAATAAATATTAATTCATTTTAATTTCAAATATATAAAAAGATTAAAGTGTAAATTTTAACATTTAATTTCATGTTATGTACTAATTTTTTTATATTAAATAATAGAAAATTATATGATTTTTTTTCCTCCTAACCTAATATACAACATCTCTATTAAAATTATGAACCATCCTAATACAATCAACTATAAATAAAATTCATTATCAACTAATAAAAAACGATCATTTTTAAAATTGAATATAAAGGAAATATAAATTTAATACAATCAACTATAAATAAAATTCATTATCAACTAATAAAAAACGATCATTTTTAAAATTGAATATAAAAGAAATATAAATTTATTATTATCCTAAAATAAAGTATTGGGTAAATACTTTGACTACTCATTAGTTGGCTATTTGACTCAAAATTAAATAAAAATATCAAAATTAACATTATAAAAAAATATATTTAAAAAATAGGTTTTTCCTTCCATTTCATTGGGTATGATCTTATTTTGCAATCATTTTTTTATTAATACAATGTACCATTACTATCATAGTTGACATACCAGTATTGACACTAGTGGAAAGTTAGATGTTGAGCATTTATTTATTTTTCAGAGGAAAAAAACATGATATTATATTCAGGAAAATGATGAGCGAATACATATGCATATGAGGCTAGCCGGTAAGACAGGCCAAAGGAAAAGGCATTACATATAACCCATAAGATGATGACCGAACAGTCAGGCCAAAAAACAGCATATGAAGATGACCGAGAGGCGCATATCGGCATGAAACCATACATAAAAACGACATGTGCTGGCCGACAGGCAGATCATGGAGACGATAGCAGAGACCGAACCATTATGATTCATGAAAAGGCATAGATCAACCTGTAACCATGACATTAAACATAGAGAAGTAAACCAAGAGAAAGGACATAGAAACAGAAAAACGATTGAACAATTGAACAAAACAGCAGGATCAGGAAGGATCAATCATGGCAGATATATGGATCAAAGTGGAGGAGAGAGGAGTCCTGTGATCCTGGAAGATGCAGGTGTTCCGCCATTTCCACAAGGTCCAGCACGTGAAAATGAATAGGGATCTCCATGCGGGCCGCTGATCCGACCACCATCTGAAAGCATCCAGAACAGAAGAAAAAGTCTGCAGGGGAAAACCATATGAAGAGGAGAGTTCAAACCATATTTGGGTCGAAGCCGGGCATTGAAAAAACATATGGAAGTTTGTCTCGAGCGCTTGACAACACATGCAACATCTTCCGGGGCCCGTCCAGCCTTTCCTTTGGAGAACCTCCCATGTCAGGTTCCTGTTATAGAAGACCAGCCAGGAGAATAAAACAGCCTTGAGCTGGACTGTTGATTTCCATAATTTGATAGGAAAAAGGGGACCAGGCAGCGACGGGAGAGATGAGGAAACAGCTGTATATATATCTTTGACTCTCGCGGACTGGTTGGTGTTCCCCGTCGACCAGATTGGGAAATACCTATCCTCTGGAAGCAGTGAATGACAGCATCCCATGAGGGCCGAAAAGGAAGGGGTAATCCGAGGTCTTCGCTATCCTTCCAGATCGGCGAAGAAGAAGACCAGGAGCGGATGACTTTGTCCCAGGTAAAAAACCCCTTCGAGTGGAGAAAAGCAATGAGCTCAGGGGAGAGCGAGGATTCTAGACCATGAACAGTGGGGTCGATACCAAGTAGGATGCCTGAACCAGAATGAAAGGACCATTTTAGGAAGGACATAAAGAGCGTCTGTATCTTTCTAAGGCTGCGCCATATGGCGGATCCCCTTTTTGTTCCAAGGGACTGTCTCCTGAACCAATATGCAATCGGCCTATCTTTCAAATACTTTTGCTTGATGAATGTACTCCATATGCCATTGCCGAAGATGCCTCTGTGCAAAGTCTTACAAAGGAGAGCCATGCCGAAAGAATGCATATGAAGTAAACCCCAACCGCCGTCCCGCTTCGGTCTCGTGATGGATGCCATTTTAACCAAATGTATCTTTGTTAGGTGTGATCTTCCACCCCAAAGGAAATTAGCAGACATGGATACAATTTTTCTGATGATAGAGGCCGGGAGGAAGTATAGATGAGCCCAGTAGACAATCAGATGAGTTAGAACATTTTGTACGAGGATGAGCCTGCCTCCTAGTGAAAGGAACCGCATTTCCCAGCTAGAGATCCTGTTGTAGAAACGGTCCACGAGCCATAACCAGTTCTGTTGCCGGTTCCCTTTGGGTTTTAGGCGAAATCCCAAATATCTAAAACCCTCTATAATGGGCGCCATATTAATGCGAAATGTCACCACAATCCATTGAACCAGCTCCTGTTGAGAATCGTTGTGATACAACATAGATCTGGATTTGTTGATGACCAACCCCGTTGATGACTGAAACTTCAGGAAGATCTCATTGAGACTGATTTTTTTTTATTAAAAAAAGAACGTACTGACTAAACTCCGCATGCTTTAATTGTTTGTGAATACAGAACATTTAAATGTAACAATGCAATATATCCCTGTAAAACATTACTAGCCAGGTAACGGGAAGTGAATCCCACAGGGTTTTATGTTGCCTATAGTACGTAGTTTGTTCAATGGAAGTGGCCATTAAAAATAATGATGTTTAACAACCTTTGTCAAATTTTGATAGAGGTTAGATATCTACATAGTGACGCAAGTGGAGGAATCTGTGGCTAATGAATTTTGTACGGGGTCAGTCCTTATTGCCACGCATGGGACCTGTCGACCAAATCTTTTCCTCTTTCAGATGTATATTTGAAATGAATTTCCTTTAATGTAATCCTCAAAGCGGGTGAAGATAAGCATCTAATTTATTTAATCAACGCTAATCTAATTGTTCTTAAAAGTTTTGTTCAGAATATTTATTATATTTAAAGTATATAGTTTCAATAATGGATACTGATAAATTTAATTTTAAAATTTAGAATAATATAATTAACAAAATTAAATAAAACATTTTAAAATTATATTTAGAAATTAAAATTAATTTTAAAAATATTAGTTTAAATATATTTCTAACTTTGGATCTATCAAGTCTTGGAAGGATTAAATAGGCCAATACTATAGGTTATTATAAATGTGAAGCTCAAAAATAAATGGTAACTTGACCATGTCAAATTTACATTAACTACCAAACAAAATTAATAAGGATTAAATAGGCCAATACTATAGGTTATTATAAATGTGAAGCTCAAAAATAAATGGTAACTTGACCATGTCAAATTTACATTAACTACCAAACAAAATTAATAAAAATAAAAATAATTGACATTTAATAACTAGTATAATATAACAAATAATGCAGTGTTGTTTATTTATGATAAAATGCATTAAAAATTTATTGAAATTTTGTTATTAGTTTTTCGAAAAACAAATATTTTCAATTTACATTTATTTGGTCTTCAAACTAGGAAAATATATTTGAATGCCATACCAACGCCTAAATGCATGTAAGTGAAGGTGAAGAAAGAAAATTCAACCAATTTATTGAAGAAGCTCATATAAAGTGGCTTACTTGTAAGCGAGGCAATGGTATTGAAAAAGAAAGTACAAGAGGAAAGGAAAACCTCTCTGTTGAAGGGGACATTAAATAATAATGATGGTGGATAAAGAAGTCATCAAGGACTTGAGAATCAAGATGGGTGACAAGACCATACTTTTTCTTCATAGTCTCTGACCGAATATGAATTTAGCCTCCATTGCTCCATTGTCATTGTGGTTGTGGAGCAATAATTGAGAAGAAACAATAAATCAAATTCAAGGTGTATTCAATAGACTTATGGAAAAATGGTTGTTAAGGTCATCTGAATTGCAAGAGTTTGTGCATTTTTCATATGATTTATTAAAACAACATAAAGTAGGCCATAGTGAGGAAATAGTGCAATAAAAGGCACTCTCTCTATGGTCCAGACAATAAAAGGAGGAAAATATAGTCTCCTTATGGGGTGGGGTGTGGAGGGAAATTAGATATGAGGAGGTATTGACCCAACTCACAGAAGTTGTTGAGTGAGATGGAATAGTTTTGAAACAAATTTATTGGAAATTAGTTCATGGTATGAAAAATAGTGTGGCTCAACAGGTCATTTGTGACTTATTTGTCTTTATGGCTCGGTCAATAAGGATATTTAATTTGAACTCTTAACCAAAAAAGCTTCACTTTTAGGCATAAATTGATGTGAGGATATCCCAAGGGAGTTACATTTGGCTTGATAAAAGTGACAAAATTAATAAGTATAATAAGAATATTCCTTTGGATAGAAGAAATCACAACCATAGGTGGGTTAACACAATATTTCCTTTGGAAGCTTGATTTTTTGCAACAAATTAGGCTTCCAAACAATGTTAATGACATAAAAAAAATAAACTACATTCTCACCTCAAAAAAATAGTGTTATTTCCTTGTATGTTTAAGTGTTTACCTCTCTCCCCTTATTTACAATACTGTAAAAAATGAGAATAAGCTTGTTCTATCCAAGAACAAATCAATTGGCTTGTTATAAATGATGTTTCTATTGATAAAAATTTTGATGATAGAAGTCATGAAATATGTATTGAAAACGATAATGCTAGTGAAGTCCAAAAATGAATATATAGCAATAAATATGGCCTTCTATCATGTCACCAACATTATCCTTTTCAATTAATAGAAGACATGACACAAAAATGATAAGTCATTTGGTTATCTAATGCTAATGTATTCCTTTCTGTGAGCTTGAACAATGTCAACTAATTGTTTAAGCTTGATTCAAGCAACTTACATGTTAACAATCTAAATACACTCTTCACAAACCTTGTTTGGAAAGTTATTGGAACCATAACCATAACCCATCTTGATATGAAAGAAATGTGAGCTAGAAAGAAATAGGATAACTCCACCACCACCCTGTGTACCCTCTTCTTGTGAGGCCCCATAAACAAAAAATCCCAAAGCTTAGATGTGCCAGGGTCTTCCAGGATGATGCATGGAATGTTTGAGGAAAATAACCTAACGTATGTAAACCTTGTATTGCAACTTTGTATGGAGAAGAAATTTTTCCTTGAAATATGGTGTTGTTACAAGCCAACCAAAATACCCAGCAAAGGATTAAAGGAAGGTATTTATAATGAAGAGTTTTAGTTGAGAAGAACCACTCTCTCCAAAAATTTTGACATTTTCAACATTCCATAAACATTGATGATTCAAAGCCTTTCTACAAGCATCCCAGAGAAGAGAAGAAAAGTGATAACGGGTAACCAAGTTAAAAAGAGATAGTATGATAAGGATAGATTCAATATAAATATTAATCACCCTAACAAGAATCTTTTTTATTCAAAACCCTAGACATAAGAGAGTTAGTAGTATAAAACAAATTTCAAATTTCAAATGAGCATACATTTTTGCATGAAGAAAATCTTGCAACAAATATTGTAGTCTAAGCCTATACCTTGAGTTGTTCTTTAACAAAAATTGCAGATTTTCTTAAGAAACATGCTTACTTTTATGATACAAGTCTTTATTTGAAGTTTGCTCCATAATCCTTATGTATACCCGCAATATTTCCTTCTAAGGAAAATACAAAGATAGGATTATGAGTATGTAATACAAATAGATCTAGGTGTGTGGAGGAAATCGAGAGGAAACAAAGAACAATATACTTCTATTTTGGTAAAATGGTGAAGGATCCCTCTTAATCCATTCTTTTTGAGGGATACCTATAACTTATCAAAACAATTCAAGAACTTCTAACAATACATATTACATCAAAACAGAAAAGACAAAATTTACAAAACTTAAAACAATAATATAGAAGGATATGCAAGGAAAGACTTAATACTATAAGTCTTTGACTTTATATTCTTCTTCCTTGTTCTTCTTGGGTGGAGCTTCATCAATAACTGTTGCATGTTCCCTTTCTATTTTCTTATTCTAGTTCCTAGGATTTTCTGGACATTGGTTCTTGTGTTGCCCCATCTTATGACAATTATAACATTCAATTTTGGATAGGTCAACCTTCTTCTTTGGTCCTTTAAACTTCTTGAAAGCTTCATTCTTCTTGTGATGAGTAGAGTATGAATTTGAAGTGTTGTCATCTTCTTCTTCCTTCTTTTTACTTACTAAAGAGATGTGATCTTATTCTTGACTACATGCATTCCATATTTGTTCAAAGGATGGTGTGTCTTTCCAACTGCTAATACCTACTGTAAAATATGTCCATGAATTTGGTAGACCTAATAATGCAAAAATCACAAGTTTTTTTTTAGTATAGCTTCATCAATGGTGTTGAGCTCATCTCTTATTTGGGAGATCCTCACAAAATATGAATATATAATATCATCTTTTTTCATCTTTATTGTTCTTAGTTCATTCTTGAGACTAGCTATTTGTCCAATTTCCTTGATGGTGAATAATTTGGAGAGAGCTTCATACATCCCTTGTGTGGTATCTATGTTGGATATTGAATCCTTTCTTTTGATCCTTCCTTCTTTCAATAGATCTTCAAGTTGCCTTTTTCCTCTTCTTTTACCTTAGCTCTGATACCATGTTAGAGAATCAAAAAGGCCAAAAAAATTTCTTATGTTGATAATTACTTGTGATATTATTGTATTCTTATTAACTTTATTTATGTTCTTCTTTATCTTCTTTTCATCAAGAAAGCATCAAATCAAAATCATGAAGATCAATAACAATGGAAGTAGGCACTTAGTCAGTGCTAAAACCCCTATGAAGGGGAAAAACTAGTCAAACTCTTCCACTAGTAGATTCAAATCAAATTGAGACAAACCAAGACCTTTGATTAGGCCAAAAGACCTTCCTCACTCCACCAAGTCACCCTTACAAGATGATTATGAAAATTTCAGTAGTATTTTCTTGTCATCTAGATTCAACCCAACTACAACACAAAATTTCATCCCCAAGGTTCCAGAATTTTGGCCCTACTACAGATCTGAAGTTTTGCCACCCAACAAATTCAAAATTTCACACTTGAGAGTCAAAATATAGACAATTTTCCTTCTTATTTCTTGAAAAGTGTCTCCTTCTTATTCATTAGGGTTTTCTTCTTCTTCCTAGAAATTTCACTCTGCTTTTTCTCATCCATCAACTACAATCAAACTTGTTGTCATCTTCTTCAAATGAGGTCGAGTTGTTGTCTTTATACAGTGGTTTTTGGCTCCGAAAAAGGCCAACTTGCATTCCTTGAGGTTGACTTGGTGGAGGAGGCCTAAATGACTTAATTTAAATAAAAATAAAATTCTTTCTTGATAGATAAAGCCCAAGAAGGGTCTATTACATGATGGAAAGGGCTAGGACTCTAGATATAAACTCTAAAATCCTACAATGGAGGACTTGACCTAGAAATAAAATAATAAAGCATGAAACCCATGCTAAAAAATATTTTTTCTTTAATAAATAATTTTTTTTCTTTCTTTTGACAAATACATTTCATTATGACTCAAATACAATTATGTGTTAGGAAAAATACTCAGAGGGTTAGGGGTGAATTTGTATTTTAAACTCACTTTTATTTTTCATTTCATATTATGATTTTTGTCCGCTACTTTCATTCATGAAACCCATGCATGTAGACGATTATGGTAAATGAAAACCATGTATATCCAGATAACTAATGTTTATATGTTTCATCATATATTCATCTTCAACCAGCACTTCATTATTTCATTATTCATTAATTAAACAGTAACTGTGAGCAATAAGAGTATAATAAACCATCACACATAAGAAACACAACAACACATGAGAACACCAAGGTTTTCTGGTGGAAACCCAATGTGGGAGAAAACCACCGTTGTTGTCATCTATGTCTTCTTTCTTATTATATAAAGAAAATCTTCTTACAATTTTTTATTGGCGTTGAATATTATCAACACGCAAGCACCCACCTATAGGAGGCTAAAACCTCCACTCATTATCCAGAACCCACTAGAAGGGAGCTCCATCCCCCTAATCTTGTTTACCAACTCCTACTAGAAGGAAGAACCTACCCCCCTAAACAAAATTACCAGCTACCACTAGAAGGAAGCTCTGACTCCCTCACTGAAGGCTCCAACCCTCGCCACCTCTTATGGACCATGTTTCATAATATTTCATACTGGATCCACCTAACTCAAAACATCAAACTTGTAGGCCACCTTTCATCATATTTTTACACTAGACCCACAACCAACATTATTCTCAATACCAAATGGAATACTGAATCTAAACATCAAGCATACAACCAAATGAATCATTATATCATTACAAAACCAATGAGTGAATCTCAACCAACCATTGCATCTAGCTCAAAACAATCCATAACATATATAAACGATCACAACCATATCATACTAACCACTCATAAATAAGGCATACATTGTTAACCATCACAGAAACAAAGTGTTGTCACTGCAAACCCTGATCAGATTTACTTCAAAATGTATGTGTTATTGTTCTAAAGCATACTTGTGTATATAGACGCTTCCTATATATAACACCTATGCACAGATCTGATATTACTAAACATTGAACTGAAACTTTGTAACACTGAATCAAGTACTAAACCAAGCTGAAATATATGAATCAATCACAAATCATTGAACCAATCATAGATCATCATATTATAAAATCATCATTAACCAATAATCTAATCAACCCAATCAATACTTCTAGACAAAGATCATCGTGACTAAGACATCATTGATAGACAACAATAAGCAAAGCATAACTCATCAAATGTCATCATAAAACTGCACTGCAAACCCTAATATGTATACGGGACCTTCACGGAGTAGATAAGTGTATGTACACGCTTATTATGTGTAGAACCCACGTATAAATCTCAATGTACTAAATAAATTCACAGAATTTATACACAACTTAACAAAAACATATTCATGTATGTACACAACTATTCAAAAGAAAACTAGCATACTGATATGAAAAAAAATCACTGCAAATCACATCATCTTTCAAACCCAAATATCAACACACATACTATTACATTCATACATCATTATATACATATCATACTATCATCATATATCTATCATTATCATCTACTTAGACATATGAAACAAGTAAATCAATAAAACATATTTCAACATATCTTCATATATTTCATATTTGAATTATTTACTTGTTTCTTGGTGCATCCTTGTTTCAGATCAGATTACACATGAATAAAAACATTTTCTTTCACCCTCAATACCTTGATATCCATCTTATTATATAGCCTTTTCCTTAGCCAATACCTCAGGTAAATACCTTGGTAATGTCGTAAGTATTCTTTGACGGGATGAAATAATCATTGTAGGTCTTTGATGGGTCAATACCATGGTAAAGACCCCTGGTATCTAGATTTCCATGGTTCATATTCTGTATGTGAATTTTAATCACAAGACCTGTGTATGTACGCAACCCTTCTTCACATGAACCATGTATACTTTCTTAAACTTCTACTTTTGTCTTCCTACTTTCACTGACTTGTCAATTCTATGTCCATATCTTCTATAGCATATGTACCAAACTGCATGAGTTCCACCATCATCATATGTTGACATCAATTGCATATTTATAAAGTAATTTTTCATCAAGGACAACACATTAGCCATAATTCCAACAAGCTCCCCATTTCGACTTAATGACAACCATTTTGGTGTTTGGACACCATCTACAAACACACTTACAAACCATCGGAAAACACACCTGCCAACACCAAGTCTTCTCTCCAATCAAATGAAGCTTTTCTCTAGGAATTCTTATCCAAACACCAAGCTTCTCTCCCCATTTGACATCAAGGGCAAAGGGTTGATCCAAGGTGAATGAAGTGCTTCCTTTGTAGTGCTAATTATTTTAGGTCTGATCTGTTGAACATGAAATTTTCATATTGACCATGTTTCCTTGAGCATATGTTGGACCTTCTAAAAGATATTGAATAGAGTACAATACTTTATGACTCAACCAAAAATTACCTTTCCTATCACCAATGACTCATGATTACATTAGACACCTAAAATATTGGATTTACATATTGGACCCAAATTTTACATCAATGTCCCAAAATAATGGAATTACATAGATGACATGACTTGATCCCAATAGACCATACATTAATAAATATTACAATGACTACAACATGGGTATTTACATTACCTTTTACATCAAGAGACATAGATGAAACTTATAGACAAAAACAAGAACCTCGATAATGAAGTAGCAAGACCATGAGAGTCATTAGCAACTGTCATTCACCATATAAAAGTTTGCAACATAATCATATGATAGAAGCAACATAAATTTCAATAGCATGAAAATCCTCATCGTCAACATGTAACATCAGACAATTTAGTATCAATCTTTCCAATATCATCATCATGTGACCAAACACGCAATGCTTCCAAGCATCCTCAAGAAATTGTAGCTGAAGCATAAGATTGTGCAATAAAGCTTTGTTAGCATCTCATCTCCTTGACCTAATGTGATCAAGGTAAACATTCTCTCTCCACATATAGGAAGAACCACAATACTCAACCAACATCTTCAATGAACATAATCATCTTTCTTATCAATGTTTGACAACGTAATATTTTCCAAATGTAGCTCAATCAACATATAGGTATCATCCATGCAACCCATGGATCAATAAAACAAAGAGAACCTCCAACCACATAAGACATCAAACAACATCAACAATGACCACACATACACATCCTCCTCATTAATTATATCAATTAGGATTAACACACTATTATCAACTTCACTAAGTGCAACTCACACAACATCCATGACTTTACCTTATGCAATCTATGCATCATTGATAACTCATGACATAGTGACAACAACATATGTATCTTAAATAGTAATAATAGAAATAATCATACATTTGCAATGATATTTACTCATATTAAACATCATCATTCTATAAGGAGTTCTCAAGAACTCATATTTCCAACAATGAACTATTAGAAGCATAGTAGATTCTCCCCCAAAACCTGTGCCAATTTTTCATTGTCAAATCTGATAATATCCATCTCCTCAATTAGAAAATTCATCAAAGAATACACAACAACAATAACATTTTGAAAAAACTCATGAACCATCATGAACCAACATCATTCCTAAGCATCATGTGAACATCATCAACAGACTGTAACAAATTAATGCCATAACCAAAATTCTAATAATAAATTGATGGAAGCATATGAGAAGCTCCCCCTGAATTTGTGCCACTTCCTTTTCATTACCAATAGGCATGCACAACTCTATATATCAAAATTTGTGTAAATACATGATTTTCCTTTATGAGAGGCACGTACATAATGTAAAATGTTGAATTTTCATAATCATAGCTCCCCCTGAACATGTATTTTCTTTTCATGTTCATTGTTAGTTAATCAGATGCAATGTCAGTAATACCAAAACATCATCAAAATAATATCAAGGCAAAATAGAGAACCATCACCAAGAAACTCATGTATATCTCCCCCTGAGATCATACACTACTAATCTTGTGGACCTGATAATCATCACCTGCTCTTCATGAGGTTATGTACCTCACATTTAGTCATTGTTAGAAGTATTCTTTTAAGTACAATAGACTATAGTGGGGACCATCTTATTTTACTTTGAATTTGAAGAAGAGGAACTATACCTCTTCTTTCTCCCTAAATCCTTCTTTACTAGCACATATAATTTTTATCGGTTTCAGTATCCTCTTGCTATAAATTTTCCAGTTTCTTCATTTATAACTTTTCATTTAGTTGATGTAAACACAATTATCCATCCTTTTTCAACTAACTGACCTACACTTAGAATATTTTTCTTTAGCCCTTGAACTAATAATGCATCAACTACTTTTGTATACTTATCAAGTTTGGCTCTAAATTTTCCTAGAACCTTTCCCGGAGCGCTATTTCCAAGAACAACCTTACCATCTTTGCTTTTCTTGAGAGACTCAAACTTGCTCTTATCCCCAGACATGTGATGAGGGCATCTGATGTCTGTGTGCCATTAATCTTCATCTTCAAATGAGAACATAGCAAGGCCACACTTAATTTTTTCTTCTTCCTTTGCTTAATATGAGAAGTGATGGTGGATTCATCTTTCTTCAGTCTTTTGGTAACAATATTATTTGTCCAGTTGCTTGCCATGTTGTCTGTGGAGATCCATTGACTTGTTCCTACATTATTTTTCTACATGCCCAAACTTGTTACAAGTATAACATCTTACATGACCAGAAAAGGGAGAAGAGGAATCATAATAGTTTTGTTTCATATTCCTCCTTTTGAAATCAATAGCTTTGTGACAAAATATGTTGCAAGAAAAACACTATCCCTTAAAGAAACTTGAGTACTTGAGAGCTAATGATCTTCCTATTAGTCTTCTTTTGCAATTTGCTGCAATGTGTCCATATTTATGACATGTAAAACATTCAAAATCATTGTTCAGAGGAGAAAATTGATTGATACTTCTATAGTTATGAGCACATCATTTCCTTTCAAATTTTTCTTTCTTTGGTTGCTGGTTTGGTTGACTTCTTATCTCTTTATTAAGAATTTCATATTCTTCATTTTTATCCTTTAAGTTCCTTGCACAATCTTGTGAGGTAGATTCTCCTTTTATAGTTTCATGAAAACCAAGACCTATTTTAATGGAGGGAGACCTTTGACTACTATGAATATTTTCCAATATCTTTGAGCTATCTTGAAATCTCAATTTTTTATCCTTTTCTGCTAGCTTACCTTCTAGAATACTTACCTCAACTTGTTTTTCACCTCTAGTCTTTTCCAATTGGGTTCTCAACTCAGTGGTCTCCTTCTTAAGCCGATTTTCATGTTCTTCAAATACTTGAAGAGTCTCCTCATATCATTTGTTTGACTTTTCAAGATCTAGTTTGAGAGAGATGATTTGTCCTTCACGGTAATTGGTTATTTCTTTACACTCTTCGGTTGTTGTATCCTCTTCATTTACCTTCTTTCCAATTTTGTTTATCAGTGACGCTACTTCATACTCCAGTCTTTGTCATTGTGTTGGTACAAACTCTTACCAGAACACAGGCACCCACCTGTAGGATGCTACAACCTCCACTCATTCTCCTGCACCCATTGGAAGGGAGCTCTAATCCCCTGATCTTGTTTACTGGCTCCTACAGAAAAGGAGCACCTACCTCCCTACACAAATTTACCAGCTACCACTAGAAGGAAGATATGAATCCCTCACTAAAGACTCTAACCCTCACCACCTCTTGTGGACCACATTTAATTATATTTCATATTGGATCCACCCGACTCAAAACATAAAACTTGTAGGCCACCTTTCATCATATTTTCACACTAGACCCACACTAAACATTATGCTCAATACCAAATTGAATATTGAATCTGAAATTCAATCAAAGAACCAATTGAATCACTGTATCATTATCAAACCAATCACTGAATCTCAACCAACCATTAGAACTAGATCAAACCAATCTGTAATAGATATAAGCCATCACAACCAGATCATACCAACCACTCATAAATAAGCCATACACTCTTAACCATCATAGAAAAAAAGTGTTTTCACTACAAAAATTGATCAGATTTACTTCAAAATGCATACGCTACTGTTCTGAAGCATACCTGCATATATACACACTTCCTTTATATAACACCTGCATATATACACACTTCCTTTATATAACACCTGCATACAAATATCATATTATTGAACATTGAACTCAAACATTGTAATACTAAACCATCTGTTGAATCAAGTATTGAACCAATCTCAAATCACTGAATCAATCATAGACCACTGAACCAATCATAGATCATCACTAACCAATAATCTAATCAACCCGATCAATACTTCCATACACAAATCATCATGGATAAGATATCATTGAGAGACATCAGTAAGTAGAGTAGAACTCATCAAATGTCATCATCAAACTGCACTGCAAACCTTAATATGTATACGCAACCTTCATAGAGCATATCAGCGTATGTACGCACTTATTATGTACAGAAATTGTGTATAAATATCAACATACTGAATAAATTCACAGAATTAATAGCGACTATTTGTGTATGTAGATAACTATTCATAAGCAAACCAACATACATATATGAAAAAATTTCACTGCAAATAACATCATTTGTAAAACCCAAATCTCACAACACATATTGTTTTAGTCATACATCGTTATATGTAGATCATAATATCAACATAGATCTATTATTATTATCTACGTAGACATTTGCAACAACTAAATCAATCCACCATATTTCAACATATCTTCAGATATTTCATATCTGAGTTATCTCCTTACTTCTTGGCGCATCCCTATTTTAGATCAGATTACACTTGAGTAAAATCATTTTCTCTCACCCTCAACACCTTCATCTCCATATTATTATATATCATTTTCCTTAGCCAATACCTCAGGTAAATACCTTAGTAATGTTGTAAGTATTCTTTGACGATATCAAATAATTTTTACTGCAACCATTACTACGGGCCAATACCATGGTAAAGACCCATGATATCTAGATTTCCATGGTTCAAATTCTGTATGAAAATTTTGCTCATAAGACCTGCGTATGTACTTGACCCTTCTTCACAGAAACCACATATGATTTCTTAAACTTCTTTGTTTCATCCAATTATCATTGACTTGTCAATTCTTTGTCCATATCATCTATAACATCTGTACCAAACTGCACGAGTTCCACCATATGCATATGTTGGAATGAAGTCTGTCATTATTGAGTATGCTTCCATCAAGGACAACACATTAGACATAATTCCAACAAGCTCCCCCTTTGGACTTGATGACAACCATTTTGGTATTTGGAAACCATCTGCAAACACACCTGCAAACACCAAGTCTTCTCTCCAATCACACCAAGATTTTCTCCAAGCATTCTTCTCCACACACCGAACTTCTCTCCCCCTTTGACATCAACTGTGAAGGGTTGATCCAGGCTAAATGAAGTGCTTCCTTTTTAGTGCTAATTTTTGTAAGTTTGATCTACTGAACATGAAATATGCATATTGACCATGCTCCCCTGAGCATATGTTAGACCTTTTAAAGATATTCAATAGAGTAGAATACTATATGACTTAACCAAAAATGACCTTTCCTATCACAAATGACTCATGATTACATTAGACACGCAACATATTGGGTTTACATATTAGACCCAAATTTTACATCAACGTCCCAAAATAATGGGATTACATACATGACATGACTTGATCTCAATAGCCCATACATGACTGAATATTACAATGACTAGAACATGGGTCTTTACATGACCTTTTACGCCAAAAGACATATTTGACACTTATAACCAAAAATAAGAACCTCAACAATGAGGTATTAAGACCATGAGAGTCATCAACAACCGTCATTCACCTTATAGGAGTCTGCAACATAATCATCTAATAGAAACAACATAAATGTCAGTAGCATGAACATCATCATCAACAACGTGTAAGATAAGACAATGTAGTATCAATCTTTCCAATATCATCATGATGTGACCAAACATGAAATACTTCAAAGCACCACAAATAAACTGTATCTTAAGCATTAGATTGTGCAATAAATCTCTATCAGCAACTCATCTCCTTAACCTCATGTCATCAAGGTCAACATGCTCTCTCCGCATATAGTAAGTTCCACAATCCTCAACCAACATCTTCAATGAAAATATGTATCTTTCTTATCAATGTTTGACAACAACAACGTTTCCAAATGTAGCTCAAGAAACATATAGGTATCAACCATGCAACCCATACATCAATAAAAAAAAAAGAGAACCCTAGGAACATATGCCATCAACCAACATCAATAATGACCAAAACATACACATACTCTTCGTTAAGCGTATCAAGTAGGATTAACACATTATTATCAACTTCACAAACTGCAACTCACGCAACATCCATGACTTTACCTTATGCAATCTATGCATTGTTGATAACTCATGACATAGTGACAACAATATTGTTAATCAAGGTTTTCATTGATGTCAATATGGCAGTGTTTGTGATGGAAAATTATTGTGATACGTGATGTTTCCCATTGATGCCCATTGATCATAATGTTTCCCATGAAGAACCCAAGGACTAAATACAACATATGAATTGAATATATATATATATATCTATATATATATATATATATATATATATATATATATATATATATATATATAGATATATATATATATATATATATATATATACAGAAAGAGTAGAATCAGTGGACCCAAGGAGTGTCCCAAGGAGGAAAGCTATCGAAAGTCGAGGAAAGCCATCAGAAGCCATCAGAAAGACATTGGAAGCCATCGGAAAGACATTGGAAGCCATTGGAAGTCAGAATCGGAGCAAGAGAAGCATATCAGAGAAAGAGAAACATATCAAAGCAAGAGAAACATATCAAAGCAAGAGCAGCTATTGAAAATCACAAAGAAGCCATAGGAAAGCCAAAGAGTCGAAGAAAACAATGGAGGAGCCATATCAGAAATATAGCATGTAACATAGAACATATGCCCAAGAAGAACCGAAAGGAAGAAAACAACGAAGGAGCATTGCGGCGAAGGATCATAAACATAGTTATCAGAGAAATTGTATCAGCATTATATAATATCGACGTTTTCTATTATATGCCACTGCTCACAACCCGTCGATTGTGATATATAATATGGACCTGAACTATTTATGGTAGCAGCTCTATTGAAAAATATCACATCCGTTGCATCGCGAACTTTAAAGCCTTGCCACCGCTCAAAATCCCCGACTGCGATATGAGTTACAGACCCGCTGGACCATTATAATACACCTTTATGAAATATTGCATCCACTGTATTGGAATTGTCATATCAAAAGTCTTAAAGTATGTCACATTAAAACATCAATTGTGATATTACTTCGGACCTGACTGCACCACTATAATATGACTCAATATGATATCACATTCATTGAATCGCACGTTTCAAAGAAATTTCAAACCACTGATTGTGATAAGGGTGTGGACCCAATGGACCGTCGATTGCGATAGAGTTGTGGACCCTACGAGCTTATCAAAAATATCTTATTGTATACCACATCCACTCCGTCGACAGTAGGGGAATCGACTATGTTATGAGAAGACCTCGGGAAGTTTCGAATGCGATTAAGGTGATGATGTGGAGGGTGGGACCACCCATTATATGGTTTTAGCTATGTTGATATGTGATTTTCGGAAAATAAACAAGTTTATGATAAAAGTAACATAAAGGCCCCTCCAATATATTTTAATATACAAGTCGGCCTCCCTCCAATAAATTTGTCTTTCGATCATTGGTGAAACTTGTATAAAAACGAGTTAAAAAGCTTCATTTCAAGAAACGATATCGAGGCATCGATTACAGAGAAGGAGGACAGTTCACAACTCATGAACTTGAAGAAAAAGAAGAAGAAGGAAGCCGAAGGTCAAGGATTTTGTTTACTCGGTTGTTTATTGAAAGGCTCAGACCTATAATAAATCAATAGAAGCACAACCCACGATATGTTAAAAACACTGTACAGACAAGGTCAATTTAATTGAATACACAACCTGAAGCTGCAACAGTCACTCCTCTAAAGGAATTACTTCTGAAGCGCCACTCCTGACGCAGCTACCACAACAGTAAGAACATAGGGTCGAAACAAAGAGTTGTTTTGTAAAGACATTGAGGCCTAGTGCAGATATCTTGTTGAAAAACATCAACAAATCTTGGAGAATTTATTGAAGATCACGATGCATTGTTGAGATCATCATGAGGTAAACTTTGCACACTCTTTTCAACAGTATGAAGGGTTTTGAAGACTCCTTCATATGAAGACATGTTGTCATTGATGATGTAGCATGGAAACTACAGTGAAGATGAAGGTTGACAGAAATCAGTGAAGAGGATTTTAGGAGAAGTGAATTATTATCAAACATATCTAGACAAAGCATAAACAGTGGGTTGGAGCCCAGAGGATTGGTGCCCTGAAGGTTGGAGCCTCGAAAAAACAAGGTAGGTGCCTTAAAGGATAGGGTTGGAACCCTAGAGGATCGGTGTCCTCAAGAAACCAGGTCAGAGCCTATACCAGAGAAGGGTTGGTGCCCTAGGGGCTGGAGCCTCTAAACATAAGGTTGGTGCCTTGAAAAGACAGGGTCGGTGCCTCACAAAAGACCAAGTTGGAGCTTGGAAACAGGTTGGAGCATGGGAGATTGAAGATAGATGTCTTCATCAAGGGTTGGAGCTATATATATATATATTTTACTTGATTCATTATAAAAATTATATTAATAAATAATTTATTCCTATTGATTATTTTGTGTTCTAAATATAATTGATTTAATTGGTAAAAGTAACAATTGAAAAGGAATATTGATTCACCCCCCCCTCTCAGTACTTCCAACAATTGGTATTAGAGACAGTACCTTCACTTAAAGCCTAACATCTTGAAGGTTGATTATTAGAACACAAATGGTGAAGCCAAAGAAGAAAGTCTCCAATCCTCCTAGAAATGTGTTTCCCTCAACCACCAAAATTGAAGTCAATCAATTTGTGAAGGCTCCATTGTTCAATGGAAACTTTGATATATGGGAAGAAAGAATGAGGAATTTCTTAAAGACTCAAGGCATTGAAGTCTGGAAATCGATGATTGTTGATAGCATGATGGATGGAGAATCCAAGGAACATAATACAAGAGAAATGAAAGAAATCTTGAATGGGATACTTGATTATATGAAGGCCAATTTTGAAAAATGTTTGTCAGCAAAAGGCATATGGGATAAACTTCATGATATTCACTCAAAAGGAGCATTGAAATGATCTCTAGTCAAGAAAATGATGGAAAACAAGAAGGAAGTCCAGAGCCCATCAAGGAAGCTGAAGATAAGAGTGATAACATCAAGGCTAAATAAGATCTAGAAGATGAAGAAAATGAAGAAGATTTTGAAGAAAAATTCCTCACTAAACTTATGGCTTCCATAGAAGAGATTGAAAATTTGAAAAACGAAAATGAGGAACTTAAGAAGAAAGAACAAGTTTGTGACCAGGACAAGACAAGGAAGGAAGTCGACCTTATCAAGCTTCAAATACAAGAAAGAGATGGGGTGATCACCAAGATTAAGGAAGAATTTCATCAAAACAAGAGAAATCATCATGAAGAAGTCATATCTATGACAAATTAATTGGATACGGTAAAGAAACGAGAACATACCTTGTCAAGCCACCTTGAACAAAGGAACAAGAGCTTGAACAAACTTGAAGCAGAGATTGGTCAATACAAGGAAGAGGTCTCCTCCCTTAGATCTCAACTAGAAGAAGCAAGGAAACAAGCACAAGGAGCTGAGAAGGTGATGTAAGCTTTGACATTCATAGAAGTACAAGTTGATGAAGCAAAAAAAGAGAGAAACACCATGATATCCCAACTAGAAGAAAAGGATGATGACATCACCAAGTTAAAATCAGAAATCACTTCGCTTAAGACCCAATCATGTGAAGCAACCAAGATGAAGGAGGAAATGGATATCATTCTATCAAATAAGGATGAAGAATGCAAGAAAATGAAGGAAGAAATTGTCTTTCTCCAAGACAAAGTTGACTTGCTAAATAAGAACTTGAAAAGTTCTCAAACCCTAGGATGACATCCTAAGTCATAAAAGATCTCCCCTTGATAAATCAAGTCTTGGTTGTGCAGGTGAATCCTCAAGTAAGAATGATAATGCTTCAAACAACAAGGATGTGAGGAAGCCTAGAAGAAATGTTGATGCCCCCAGCAAAGGCAAGAGTGATATTGACATTGGAAGAAATCATACTCCAAGAATAAATGTAGATGGTGCCAATGTTATGAAACCAGCTCACAAACAGATGGAAAAGATAGATCAATGCCTTAGAATTCAGCCTCTTCGAGGGGGCAACCTCCTTTACATTACACAGATGAATGATTCTTTGATGATTCAAATGACAAAACCTCTTTTCTATATATAGGAGTCTAAGGAGTCACAATATAACCCAGCCGACCTAAAAATAATAATATAAAGGCACAAAAATAACAATAGAGGGATTCTATGGGGCACAGTAATAACAATATGGGGACAATAGGGGCACAACAATATTAATAAGGGATACAACTACAATAGTAATGGGGTAATCACTAGTATTATAGGGACCTAACATGCCCCTCTCCTTCAAAAAAGTGTTGTCCTCAATGCTTGAGTAGTTCTGGATGCTTCTATATAAAATTCTCATCATCCCATGTGGAATCTTCAGTGGATAAGTTCTTCCACTCGATGAGATACTCCAAAATTGATCGATTTCGTAGCTTTCGAGTTCTTGTTTCTGTGACTGCTTCTAGTTCCAATATAATTTTTCCTTCCTCGTCAAGCTCTGGCAATATTGTTTGAACTGGGAGCTTGTTGCCTATAACCTTATTTAAACATGAAACATGGAAAACTGGGTGCACTCGAGAAGTTGTAGGAAGCTCCAATTTGTATGCCATAGTACCAATCTTTTGCAACACCTTGTACGGACCATAATACTTTGGTGATAATTTATTATCCTTCTTAGCTTGCTTGAGGGACATTTTTTTATATGGTTGTAGCCGTAGGAATACCCAATCACCTACATCAAAACTTCTTTCGTTGCGATGTTGATCTGCCTGTTGTTTCATTCTATTCTGCACCAACACGAGGTTATCCTTTAAGATTTGGAGGACTTGTTGTTGATGCTCGATGTGATGTTCCACTGCTTGAACCTTAGAATTTTCTCTTAAATATGATGTGATGGATGGTGGCTGATATCCATAAAGTGCCATAAATGGGGACATTTTTGTTGCTGTATGGAAGGAAGTGTTATACCACCATTCAGTCAGAGGCAACCATTTGACCCATTGTGTCCGTTTATCAGATACAAAGCAACGAAGATATCCTTCCAAACATTTGTTTACTATCTGTTAGAAAATTATATATTACGGAGCAATGGAACACATAAAATATTGCAGAAATATAAACACAGAAAATGCACAAAACAAGAGAGACACAAATATATGTGGTTCACCCAGTTTGGGCTACGTCCACCCCGAACAGCCAGTCCTTCCTTTCTATTATCCAGCAAAATGAAGAGACACAACCTATAGCAAATCCGCTGTAATATCCTCTGTTTTCTCTCACAGTCTCACCTCTCTATTTCTCGCTCACAGAATACACATCTATATCTCAGCCTCCAATACAATGCCCTCATACAAAGAGATGGGTTGCCTTCTAGGGCAAAAAATCCTAAACTAAACATAAGTTCTACCGTCAGATCATCTGCCTAATGAACGGCCCAGATTGACTAGAAATTACTATACTTTTACAAGGCAATTTTACATTTGTTTTTAGCTTCGGGGGTGCTGCCCCCGAGCCCCCGCCGGGGGACCGCTGGCCCCCGGACCCCCCAGCCGGGGGGATCAGCCCCCCGGACCCCCGCGGGGGGGACAAGTCCCCCCCGCGTGGAGGGGTGTACAAACTTCCTGGGGTATACATCCGGCTGAAACAAAGACCTCTAAACAATCATGCTCCACACACAACACTATCTCAGTTTGCCCATCAGATTGAGGATGATAAGATGAGTTATGAGCTAATTGAGTACCGAGACAAGAAAATAATTCTGTCCAAAAATTTCCAGTGAATATGGGATCTCTGTCACTTACAATAATCTTTGGGTTTCCATGTAGCTTTTGAATTGTTTCCATAAATGCAGCAAAAAATGTACTGGCTTTAAATGGATGTGATAATGAACAAAAGTGTGCATACTTGATAAGTCTGTCAACTACCACCATGATGACACTCTTTCCCTCAGATTTGGGTAAACCTATGATGAAATCCATTGAAACCTCCTCCCAACGTTGGCTTGGAATGGATAAAGGTTGTAATAGACCCGGGGTCTTAATTGTTTCAACTTTATTTTGTTGGCAAACCAAACATTCCGCCACAAACTTTTGAATATCCGATTTAAGGCCATCCCAAAAAAATTCCTTCTTAACCCTGTGGTAAGTTTTTAAAAATCCTGAGTGCCCTCCTAAGGGAGAAGTGTGCAATTCCATAAGAATATTTTGTTTGAGTTGGGAATTCTTACAGAGGTATAAGCGATCTTTGTACCATAACGAATCATTTTTCCAGCTAAATGTATCAGATGTACTAGAATCTTGTTGTAACTTTCGAATAAGTGGCCACACTTCTTCATCATTCTTCCATTCCTCCCTTGCTTCATTTATCCAATCTGGTTGGATAATAGAAATGGCGCACAACAATGCTTCCACATCCTCATCCTTTCTTGAGAGTGCATCTGTCACCACATTTTGCTTCCCTTTTTTGTAGATGATTTCAAAGTCATAACCCAACATCTTTGTGACCCACTTTTGTTGCTCTTCAGAGGATAATCTTTGTTCTAAAAAGTATTTAAGGCTATCATGATCCATTTTTACCTTGAAGTGTCTTCCCATTAGGTAAGGTCGCCATTTCTTAAGTGCATGCAGTATTGCCAACATTTTCTTCTCATTAATAGCTTTGTGTAAAACCTGTCCCTTGATTGAACGACTTTCAAAAGAAATTGGTCTTTCATCTTGCATTAAAACAGCACCAATTCCATTTCCTGAAGCATCACATTCCACAATAAAGGTTTTTGTGAAGTCCAGTGTAGCTAAGACCGGTGCTTGGCACATTGCCTCTTTAAGATGTTCGAAGGCCTTTGTTGCTTATGGAGTCCATGAAAATGCATCTTTCTTCAATAATGTTGTTAGAGGTGCTGCTATTCTCCCATAATTCTTAACAAACTTGTGATAATACCCTGTCAACCCAAGAAATCCTCACAGATGCTTTATGGATGTGGGGATTTTCCATTCCTTAATGGCTTTAATTTTGCTAGGGTCTACCTTAACTCCTTCATGAGATACAATATGACCCAGATATTCCACCTCTTGTACTCCAAAGAAACATTTGGATCTTTTTGCATATAATTGTTTCTCCTCCAATAGTTGTAGCACCCTGTCAACATGTTCAACATGATCCTTCCAATACTTGCTGTAGATTAGTATATCATCAAAAAATACTAACACAAATTTTCTAAGGAAGGGTTTGAAAATGGAATTCATCAAACCTTGAAATGTAGAAGGTGCATTGGTAAGGCCAAAAGGCATGACCAAAAATTCATAATGACCCTCATGAGTTCTAAACGTTGTTTTCCGAATGTCTTCAGTCTTCATTCTGATTTGATGATATCCTGAATGAAGATCCAACTTGGTGAAGTAAATTGATCCATGCAATTCATCCAGTAATTCATCAATGACAGGAATGGGAAACTTATCTTTAATAGTGAGCTTGTTGAGCTCCCTATAATCCGGACACATGCGCCATGATCCATCCTTCTTGTGCACCAATACTACTAGAGCAGAGAAAGAACTTTGACTAGGTTGAATTATACCAGCCTCTAGCATTTCTACAACCATACATTCAATTTCACTCTTTTGGGCATAGGGATATCTGTATGGCCTGATGTTTGGAGGAACACATCCTGGAATCAGATGAATAGCATGATCATGATCACGAATAGGTGGGAGACCTTTGGGAGTCTCAAATACCTTGGAATGATTGTCCAAGATTTTTTGGAGATCTGGAGAAATAGATGATTTCGATGTGGAAACATCTAGCGAACATAATTGTGCAATTACACCTCTTTGTTCCTCTTTTAGAAGCTTTGTCATACCGTTAGGGCTGATTATCTTTCCCGGTTTCCCTGCAATACCCCTTAATTCAACTTCCTTTCCTTCCATAGAAAATTTCATGAAAATTTCTTGAAAATTAAAAGCTATTGTACCCAAGGATTGTAGCCATTGGACTTCTAGTACAACATCAGCACATCCCATTGGAATGGAAAGCATTGGGCTAGTCAATACATATTCTCCCATGGATAGCTTGATATTATGGCACTTTCCATAGCAATTTATTGTTCCTCCATTTGCAACCATCACTTGACACTCTGGTGCTGGATATAGGAAGCAATTCAATTCTTTTGCTACCTTACAATGAATAAAATTATGGGTACTTCCTGAATCAATCAACACTATTACCTTTTTCTTCTTGATTTGTCCTTCTATCTTGATGGTTTGATGAGTGGTAATTCCATCCAATGCATTAAAATCTATGGTTGAATTCATTTCTTCTTTATCTAGGCTTTGTTGCTAGAGTATATCCTCTTCTTTTGACCTTTCTTGCTCCTTTTCTTCTTCCTCTTTACAATTTATGTAGAATAATTTCTTCTCAGCACACTTATGACCTTTAGTGTATTTGCTATCACAATTGTAACAAATCCCTTTTTCTCTTTTTTCTTCCAATTGTTGTGGTGTCAACCTTATAGGTTGTGGAAGACTAGGGGCAGCAACACTTCCATCTTTATAGTTGTGAGTGGTATGCTTCCTGGTTGCCATAATTTTGCTTTCCATTTTTCTTGCTAACCTGAATGCCTTCTCTAAGGAATCAGGTTCCCAAAGGCGAACATCATGTTGGATATTATCCTTTAAAGTCCCTATGAACACATCAATCCTATGCTCCTCTGATATATTTTTTACCCTTATGTTCAATTTTGGAACTCCTCAATGTGATCCATTATTGAACCCTTTTGTTTGAGACTTATCAATTGGCTAAAAAAAGTGTTTATTTTTGTATCCTCATAATGTGTTGTCAATTCTTCTGTAAAAATTGCCCAAGTGATAATTTTTTTACGAGAGCATAGCCATTGATACCATACAAACTGATTTGGTTCCAAATATAAAGTTGCAATACGTACCTTTTGTGTGTTTTGCACATTATTGAGATAGAAAAATTGCTCCATCTGTAATATCCATGTTGCGGGATCCTTGCCATCAAACTTCCTCATATCGATTTTTGGAATATGGTGGGTCTTCGATCCAACATTAGAGTCTATGAAATCATGATTAACATTTTTTTTGTTCACATCATGAGTTTCCTTTACTACCCTTTCACCATTAGTAAGTATTTCTTGTAGAAAGTTTGTCAAATCTGTCTTCAAATCTGCCATGCCCGTCTTCAAATCTATCTTCAAATCATCCATCTTAGCTTCCATGCCCTTTATCTTAGATTCCACACCATTTATCTTAGCTTCTGTTAGCTTTTGTGAGAGTGACATTTGTTGCACTTGGTTTTGTAATTTTGATATATCATGTAGCATTTCTTCCTCTTCTTCATGAGTCATGCTAGAGCTTTCAGGTTTCTTACTAGGTGTTTGCATTTTCTTTCCTCGGGGCATCAGTTACCAATAATGATGCTCTACTATGCCCTTTGAATTCCTTCAAAATAATTTTTCAAACCAAGCTTAAGCAAAAATTTAAAAAAATCTACACCTTTTTTCACTTTGTAGGAGCTCGATATTACCTCTGATGTATCTCTGTAATTTCGGACCATCCAGTTCTGAAATTATGACCTGCAGTAGCCCTCTATGTCCTCGTTCCAATGCCACCAGTGTTATCCAAATTAGATTCTCCAAGGAAGATTTATGCCAAATCTCTCACAGTGACCTGATTTTATACTAGTTCAGTAGAGCAAACTTGTACGACGTGCCACGTGTCCCTGTTTCGACATTTGGCTCTGAAAAATATATAAAAGAAACTAAAGTCCGTCCTCTTTCTATACCTTCTTATGAAATTTCAATCTGATGCTCAGAGAGAAAGTTATGACTATTTTCCCCAGGTCACCTGTTTGGAATGTAATTCAGGAGTCTGCAAAAAGACCAAATTCCTCAGATCATATCTCCGCAAATATAGTGCGAAAAGCTCTGAAATTCGGACCCGAGGTTCAGTGCGATTTCATCTCAAATGGGTTTTTTTTTCGCTTCTGAAACATCGCAGAAAAAAAGTTATAGCAAAAATGCCACGATGACCTATTTGGAGCAGCAAAACCCTAGAATCCAAAGCTCTGATACCAAATGTTATGAAACCAGCTCACAAAAAGATAGAAAAGATAGATCAACGCCTTAGAATTTAGCCTCTTCGAGGGGGAAACCTCCTTTACATTACACAAATGAATGATTCTTTGATGATTCAAATGACAAAAACCTCCTTTCTATATATAGGAGTCTAAGGACTCACAATATAACCCAACCGACCTAAAAATAATAATATAAAGGCACAAAAATAACAATAGAGGGATTCTACGGGGCACAGTAATAACAATATGGGGACAATAGGGGTACAACAATATTAATAAGGGATACAAATACGATATTAATGGGGTAATCACTAGTATTATAGGGACCTAACAGCCAAGGATGCAAGAAGAAATGGTTGTCATCAAAGAATCTCAAGGCAGAAAGACTTCAGAAGTACATCAAGGAAATCTCCATCTCCCAGGAACTAAAGTATATTTCTTAGTTATTTATATTCTTGTACAAACTTTGGGCACATGGAAAAATATTTTAAGGCATATCACAAAAATAATTATAATGGTCCCCGTCAATCTTTGAGAAGGAATTTTGCAAGAAGTGTTACACTAAAAAATGTCACCATGACTACTTACAGTTAGTATGGCTCAAATCAACAGTCATGCTACCCTCTTAGGCAAGTCTTATGCCTCTGTTATCCATCTCAAACTCAAAGAAGAGAGAAAGTCTTGTAAAAAATATGTTTATCTCTGGGGTCGCAGGTTCTCTCTAGCCTTACCTGCGGGGACGCTCACCATGTTCACAAAAGCTGCGTCCTTGGACGCTCTGTATGTTAAGGGACAGGTGCGTCCTTCTGTAAAAGGCAAAATGCGCGAGTTTCATCTTAAAAAAGTTACTTGTGGTTACTTCTAGAACCTTCTAGAGGTCGGTTTGATGAAATGGATGCGCCTCCAGTTGGTTCATGTATCTCTATTAAGAGGGAACTTATCCCATCAATAAGGGAGCTATCCCACCCAAAGAGGGGGATTATCCCATTGATGGTGGACCTGAATAACCTCTTTACAGCACTATAAATAAAGACATTGAGCCAGAAGGAGGAGAGGTTGGAGCTATACATTTTCTTTGGGTAAATGCTGCAGGATTTAGGTCTCCCATTTAGAACCTTGTGAGGAGAGATTGTCTTTGCTTGATTCTACTTGGAAGTGGGTGAGCTTTGTCAAAGTAGAGGAAAACCCTTGATGGACCCTGGGAGGAACTTGCACAACACCAAGGCCAGGTTGTAAGAGTTTCTTTGTTTCGTTATTAATACAAACTGGTTTATTTTTCTCAATAGCTTGTGTTAATGAGTTATTTCATGTGTTCCTTGGTCTGCATGTTAAATATATGTTTTATTATATGAAATGCAAGTGCTTGGTAATTGTTTGATTGTTTGTGGTTGCAGGAATTGATGTGAAGGAGGAGCTCATCCGGATCGGCAAGGACGGACTACAACAACAGCGTTTTGGAATAAGGTAAGCCTAAACACTTGTAGTTTTCATGTTGTAAAAGGTATATTTAGAGAAAGATCACTCCATTTTGTCTTGTTTGTCGCTAGAGAGTTTAGACTCCTAGGGAGGTCAGTTGTGTCCGCACAAACGACTTTTTCCGCCACGACAAATTGGCGACTCCACTGGGGAATCCATTAATGAGAGAGTCTTTTCCTTTGTGTGAACTTTGCTTTGAGAAAATCATTTTTATTTTCTGGTTTTTGACTGTGAGAATTAGTATTTGGGTGGCTTAGCTTTAGATTTAGTTAGATTTGGTTTTTCTTCATTTTTCCAGAAGGACGCACCCTCTGAGTACTGCACAGTGCGTCTTTGGACGCGCTGTTGCCGTCTGCACAGAGCGGGCCCGCACCTGTTGTAACGGGTTGCCTGCGTCTTCCTGTAAAATTTAAGAAAATTCCATTTTTGCTTTAAATTGCTTTTAGATTTTGATTTTTCTTAGTGTTTTCTGCCCAGATCCTTTAGTACCCTGTCAAAAATTTTCACCTGAACTTGTTTTGTGAGCTTTGAGTGTTTTAGTGGATTTCAACGAAGTTTAGACCTAGGGTTTGATTTTTGGATAGGTTCTGTAGTGACTTTGATAGTAGAAAGTTGTCCAGCCTTAGATCTCTCTGGTTAGTCAACCTTCTTAGAAGTCGGGCCTGTCGTAAAGTCTCCTTGTGTGAGCAGCTTGCCATTTAAGTTGTTTTGGGTCAAATTTCGAATTACTTGTTTATAAAGTGTTGATTTCCATTTTACAAAAAGAACAAAAAGATTAGAGTTTTGTTTTGGCTAGTTTTTGGTTCTGCAATAAGCTAGTCCTTGATTTGATTGTGATCAAGTAAAACACCTTAGAATAATCATTGTTAGTTTTGGCCTCGTTAAAATTGCTTAGAATAAATTTGCCTTTAGTTTGCTTATGAGTGGATTTTCATAGATTTTAATAGTTGTTAAGATTGATTTTTGGTTATATTAGATTTATTTGCTTTATTAAAAGAAAAATACAAAAACATCTTCTTTAAAAGTCTTGTTTCAAGTAGCTTTTTGTTTTTAAAAGAGGAAAAGAGTTTTTTCGTGCATGTAAAGAGCGGTCATGTTTTTATGCTTTGAAAAGACAAAAGAATTGTTTCTTTGATTGTCTTCAATTAAGAAGTTGCTTTTATAAAGATTGCATTCTCTCAACTTTTTAGTTAAGCAATTCATCGAAAAAGTAAAGTAGTGGGTAAATCATCCTAGGTGCATTTTGTAGTGGTTTCGAGTCGAGTCAACACACCACTGGTTTCACTTCCATCACCTTTTGACTTAAGAAACAACCTTAAAAGTAACGCTTAAAGTAAAATTGAACTAGTAACTTTTATTTTCTAGGGCTCTGAAACACCAACATAGCTTAGGCTAGGGTCTTGGAGTAGGTGAGTACTTAACTCTCCAAGACTACAAAACCAAACAGATAGTTTATCTTGAGTAGATCAAATCCAATTGTTTCAGTTACATTCTGGGAAAGCTCCTCTTAAAGGAGAAGCACGAGCTCGTGTCCGAACCAGTGAGGGGATCATTCCTCCCTCGTTGGGAACGACGCCAGACAGTACGTATTACAAACGGTAAACCTCGGATTAACCATTGTCGAGGAGCCAGGGGTCACTTATCGGTAAACCTTGGATTACTGTCAAGGAGCCGGTAAGGGGATTGAGCTTGTTACTCTGCCCTTGCGTGCTGTCGGAGTTTAGACTGTTCCCCCAGGTGTAATTGTTGTGATTGGTAACCTTAGTGGCCATAATCTCTAGGATTCTACCCAAGGTGACGGTGGAGGGAAGGTCCCACTGTACCTGGAGCAGACGTCGGCTATACTCACTTGGATTTTCTGGGGGGTTCACTTCACTTCGAGACGGTTAAAGTGGAGGAACTTGGTCCAGTCTATTCATTAAGCAGGTTGTCGGGCGTAACTGTTCCACCCGCCATTTCTGTACTGAATCCTGCGAGGTTGGACCTAATCACCAACTAGCGCTTTTGGTCCGGAAGATACTGTTTGTGTGTGGTTTGACGCTCTAGATTCTTTAGGCGTGTGCTTCAAATTTGTTTGCTTCTTTAGAAGACTTTAGGTGGTTTGATTTGAAATTTTTACTTTGTTTTCGTGTGTTGTAGTTAAAAATCTTTAATTGTGGCGGAATTACCGAGACAGTCCCGTAGAATTCGGGGCCAGTCTCCTGAAGTTGTTTCTGTGGCCGAATTGTTGAGAAGATCCCGTAGACTTAGGGGTGAACCTCCTCGAGACGACCCCAGTAATTTAGAAGGTTTAAAGGTCCTTGTAACTCCTCCTAGTGGCAGTAGAGTAGGTTCACCTGAAGAAGGAGAATCTTCCTTGGTAGTCCATCCAGATTACCAAAGTTTAGAAACAGGTTACAATCCCGAAGCTGTTACAGTTTCCGAGCTTGCTGGTAGTTTTTCATCTGCCAGTGAAACAGGCGAAGAACCTGAAATTTCCGAACCTGTTACTCCAACTCCTAGTGTTCCTGATTCACCAAGAATAGAAAGAATTATCACCGAAAATCTTCCTGTTGGATTAATTGCTATAGAAGAACTTGTTCCAGAGGAAGAAATAGGCGTCTCTGATTCTGAAGATCAAATTACCCTTGATCTAAGGGAGCGTGAATCCATCTTTTACAGTCCTCCTAGAAATACTTCTTGGTACCTTGCATTAACCAATTTTTTAGACAACTCAGTAGGTTTTTCTACACCTCGTACTCCTTTTCCACCTAGAGGAATTCATACTCCTGTAAATATGTCTGGTCAGTCATCTGTGTTTACGCAAAGTCCTGAATCATTTTTACATGGCGGTCCTTCTGTTCCTACTGGGTATCAATCACTTTCTGGTACCTTTGCGGGAGCATCTCCTCAACCCATTGATCATGGGTTATTAGTTGGAAACAGTGGTAATGTACCATTGAGTATAGGTGACATTTACATGATGTCAGGTTCAACTCCCGTTACCCAACCTCAAGGTGGCCAATTACCGCCTGGGGGGCAACCTTCGTTAATGCCTGGGGGGCAACCTCAAGGTACTTCATTCGTGTCTGGGGGGCAACCTCAAGGTCAATACGCTCCTATGGGGCAATACATACCTCAAGGTCAACCCCAGCCTCAATATGTACCCCAAAGTCAACCTCAGTATCAATATCAACCTCAAGGATGGCAACCTCAAGGATGGCAACCCCAAGGGTATCAACCCCAAGGGTATCAACCTCAAGGATACCAACCTCAAGGTCAAGGTCAACCCCAGTACCCGTATTTACCTCAAGGTTATCAACCTACGGGTCAATACTCTGGTCAAAGTTATCAACCACCTCAAGGGCAATCATATGGGACTGCACCTTACAATTATCAACCCTATCCTCAATACGGCTATGGATCTCAGTATCCTCAACCTGTTACGAGTCAATACCCTGGAATGTTAACATGGGATCCGTCACAGGGTCAACAGATGTCGCAACCAAGTATACAGTCGGTACCTCAAGCAGGACAACCTGTAGTTCCTGGTCCACCCCAGCAACCGCAACCTGTCCAGTCAAGTGTTCAGACCCCTGTAACTTCGGTAGTTACTCAGCCGCCAATTGCACCTGGTACTCCACCTCACACGGCTGCAGCAACTACCGCTACATCTACCATGCTTACTTCTGGAGTATCGGCAGCTCCGGTTTCTACTGTCCCTGTAACCACTCCTCAGACATCTGTACCGTTGTCTGGATCTACGGTTCAAACCACAGTCCAGATGCCTGTAGGCCAACCTGGTACAAGTACGGTTGTTACTACTCAACCTCAATTTGTTCAACCTCCGTACCAGGGACAGTATCAACCTGGGCAAGCTGCCCAACAACCGGTTTACCAGTATCAACCGTATCCTGGGTACACTTATCAACAACCTCAGCAACCCCAGTACGGTCCGGTTAATCCTGGTTTTCCAGGAGGATATAATATCCCAAATGCGACTCCTGTTCCTAGTTATCCTGGATATCCTCCTCCTGGGGCTGGTATTGTGACTCAGAGTTTTAGAGATCCTAACCGGCAGTTACCGTTTATTGCGACTTTAGATTTACCCGACTTGACGCGCCTAACGAACGATCCAATTCAATATCTTCAGTTCTGGCCGCCAATGCCAAATAAGTTGCCCAGCGATATACCCAAGTTCGAAGGTAAGTCTGGAGAGGATCCGTCAATCACGTGATGACTTACCACCTCTGGTGTGCTTCAAATTCCATCTCAGATGATTCCATCCGCTTACGTCTTTTCCAGCGTACACTCATTGGTCTCGCGGCCAAGTGGTACATTGAGTTACCACGGGCCTCTTTTTACAACTTTAGCCAGTTAGCTACCTCGTTCTTAACTCATTTTCAGTTACCAGTCAGATACGATAATGGTACAGAATTATTAACTTCGCTAAAACAATCGACATCCACGTACATTTCTGATCACATTCATGAGTGGAGACGTCGAAGGAGATTAGTGAAAGTTTTTATCCCGGACCAAATCTTAGCTGAATGGTTTGTCAAATCATTATTACCAAGAATTACTGAAGATGTAGCTAAGGCCGGAGTAGTTACTGAGGAGCAAGTCATTGCTCAGGCACAATACCTTGACTTAGTTTACACTCAGTCGGGTACGTTACACGAGAAAATTCCGGATCTTCCAAAGTCGAACCAAATCGCTGCTGCTCCTTCGGGATCTCATGCCGCTGATGGTATGATTGGTATCGTGACTACGAAGAGCAAGAAGAAGTCTTCCAAGGCTTCAACTACTCCAATTATCACTTTGCCTGATTCTCCGACAGGAGAGTCTTCTCCTGAACTCACCGCCGACATTCACGCTGTAGAGTCATCTACGGCCAAACCAAAAAACGGTGGAAAGAAGAAAGGAAAGAAGAAGGCTAAAGCAGACAAGGCTCCAAAGGAGAAAACGGAAAAGTCGGAAACCAATGACGAAAAGCGCAAACCTCGATATCCTTGTCTCATTTGTGAAGAAGATCATTTTACGAGAGACTGCCCTCATCGGGCCGAGGTAGTGAAAATAGTCAAAGGTTCTCCCACTCCTGCTGTGTTAAAAAATCCATTTCCAGAGCAGGAGAATAAGATGATAGGTTCTTCTTCGAATGCCAGTGAAGAACCCATTTTGATGATGTCTCATGTCAGGATTGCGACTCGATCGCAAGATTATGGTAGTAAGGCTCCTGTTGATGGCAAGGAAGCAGAATCTTCTCACTCTAACCCATCAACCTCAGCTCCTGGTTCCGATCCACTACAGATCGAAAAACCTAACCCAGACTTAGTGATTAAGCCGCCCGCCAAGGGTGTACTTCGAAGGTCTGCTTTCAATCCACATGCGAGAGCAGCCCAGAATTACAACATTGTTGAGGACTTAGCTGTTTCACCTTCAGCAATGTCGGCACTCGAAGTGCTGCAATCATGTCCAGCGCAACGAAAATTGCTTTTGTCGGCTATCGGAGCTGTCGATGTTCAGGACCCGAACCTAATGATCTTTGATCTAGAAAATAGTACACCACGTCTCCCCCATCAAATGGCTTTCCAAATCCCAGTGATAGTCAAAAACAGGCCTATTCATCGGACTGTGATTGATGAGGGAGCTTCTACGTGTATTATGTCGATTCAATGTTGGAGATCGCTTGGTTCTCCTTCGTTGAACCAATCCCCCACCATCCTTAAGGCCTTTGATGGCCGTGGGTTCCGTCCGTTTGGTATTCTACAAGAATTGCCTATAGGGGTCGAAGGTAAAACCGTTAGTCTGGATGTGGAAGTGGTTGATGCCCCTCTAGACTACAACCTTCTTTTGGGTCGAAGTTGGTCATATGCTATGACAGCGGTCGTTTCATCGGTCTTCAGAGTAATTAAGTTTCCACATAACGGTAAGATCGTGACTATTGATCAGCTGACATACTTTTCATCCGACCCAGCCTCTTCAGAGACTATCCAACATGTTGGTAAGACGACAATCCCTTATAGGGACATTGGTGTAGGTTTAGTTAAGGATTCCGGTTTACTGGGAACTTTTCCTCTCCCTCCACTCAGCGTAGACCCTTCGTTTGCAACGATTCATATGATCACGTCAGAAAACATTATTTATGATGATCCTTGGTATGTTCCATCTGACTCTGAGATAGACTCGTTCGGTGATGTTATGCCGTTGAGTCCGTATGAAATTGCTTATGAAGCTCTTATGTCTTTTACCGATTTTCATTCAACCGAAACCGACCAAATGAATGTGGTCAGTGAAGAGTCACTTTTCACCTCACCCTTAGAACGGATAACGTTTCCCGAAGACGTGTCATCTGACGAACGACTTCGCGAAATCCTAAGTGTAGATGATCTACCATGGGAAGATCTCCATCACAGATCTTCGTTTTTACCTAAGGACGATGCATTTGAAAATGATTTTTCATCTATCTTTACCGCTGAATATGTCAAAGACGCTCAGGATCCAACGAAACATTCTGATTCAGAGTTGAATTTAGGGAATATTTCTCGTACTATTCCCATTGATATATCAGTGAAGCCCGGAATCGAGGAGAACATTCATATAGGTGCCGCATGTACTGAAGAAGAAATCCAAACTTACAAGGCCCTATTCCAAGAATTCCGCGACGTGTTTGCCTGGTCTTACGAGGAAATGCCAGGAATCGATCCTGCCATTGTTGTTCATGAAATCAAAACCTACCCGGATGCTAAACCCATTCGGCAACGGTTGCGTCAGATTCACCCTCGAAAAGCGGCTGCGATTAAAGCAGAAGTCGAAAAGCTGTTGAAAGCAGGTTTCATTTATCCGATCCCGTTAACGGATTGGGTATCGAATATTGTTCCCGTCAATAAAAAACAAGGAACAATAAGAATCTGTATCGACTATAGGGATATCAATCGAGCTTGTCCAAAAGACAACTATCCTACGCCTTATATCGATCAAATTATTGATGATTGTGCCGGAAGTGAAATGTTTTCCTTCATGGATGGTTTCTCGGGCTATAATCAAATCAATATTCTACCTGCCGACCAACCAAAAACGGCATTCATTTGTCCATGGGGGACATTTGCTTATTGCAAATTACCTTTTGGCTTAAGAATGCCGGCGCTACTTTTCAACGGGCGATGTCTTATGCATTTCATGACATCAAGCACATTGTGCAACCCTATCTCGATGATTTGCCTGCTCATTCTTTACATCGAGCTGATCACCTTGTCCATCTACGAGCAATCTTTATGAGGTGTAGGCATTATCGAATTCGGTTGAATCCCCACAAGTGTGTTTTCTGTATAGAAACAGGTCGATTGCTGGGATTTGTTGTTTCAAAAGCCGGCATTCGCGTCGATCCCTCGAAAGTCGAGGCTATCATCAAATTGCCTCCTCCTTCGAGTTTGCGCCAACTCCAAAGTTTGCAAGGGAAAGCGAACTTTTTACGCTGATTCATCCCAAACTACGCCGAGGTCACTAAAGGTTGTTGAAACAGAACGCACAATTCTTTTGGGACGAGATTGCCCAACAATCTTTTGATGCACTTAAACACGCGTTGACCCATGCACCGTTATTGCATCCTCCCAACTACAACCAGGACTACTTCTTATACCTCGCAGCTTCGCATTCCACCATTGGAATGGTGTTAGTTCAAGAAGATGAATTCGGAGCAGAGCATGTGATATATTATCTTAGTAGAACCTTAAATCCCACTGAGTTAAAATATTCGCATGTGGAGAAATTGGCCCTGGCAGCCGTTCAAGCTGTCCAGCGTTTTCGTCACTACATTCTTCTCCGCAAAACTACAGTTATTTCGGATTGCAACCCTATGATTTATATTTTGACAAAACAACTGCTAGGGGGCAAGTACTCTAAATGGATTGTCATCCTGCAAGAGTTCGACTTGGAGTTCGAGAAGTCCAAGTCTAAGAAATCTTTAGTTTTTGCGGAATTGATGTGTGATTTCCCGAGTGCTGACACAGAGACTGTGGCAGAGGAGTCCATTGCGGACGAATCTTTGTTTCTTATTAGCACTTTAGATCCGTGGTATGGGGATATAATCATCTATCTCCAAACCCAAACCTTTCGGCCTGAAGCTTCCAAGGAAGACCGTCGAAAAATTCGGTTTCGATCCCAGCAATACAGAATTATTGGAGATACACTTTATCGCCGGGGGGCAGACTTAGTTTTTCGACGTTGTTTAACTCACGAAGAGGCTGAGAGAGTTTTGAATGATTGTCACTCTGGAGCATGTGGCGGTCATATGTCTGGGTATGCCACAGCTCAGAAGGTGTTGCGCGCTGGCTATTTCTGGCCGTCTATGTTTAAAGATTGTATCCTTGCCGTCAGAAAATGCCACAACTGTCAAGTGTTTGATCGAAAGATGCGCGCTCCACCTGCTCCTCTCCACCCTATAATTGCCGCTGGTCCATTCGCCAAATGGGGTATTGACTTTATTACTTGTAACCCTCACTCGGCCGGGGGGCATGCGTATATCATCCTCGCGGTTGATTATTTTACTAAATGGGCCGAGGCGATGCCTACATTCGACGCAAGCGGCAAGACAGCTGCAGTTTTCGTATTCAATCATATCATAACTAGGTTTGGTGTCCCACAAGCAATCATTACTGACCATGGGAGCCATTTTCGAAACGTCATGATGACTGAGCTTACAAGCCAGCTTGGTTTGCGCCACGATAGCTCTACTCCTTATTATCCGCAAGCCAACGGTTTGGTTGAGTCAATCAACAAAGTTCTAGTCATCATGATTCGACGGATCATTGGTATCCATCGAACGAATTGGCATAACATGTTATTTTCGGCGCTATGGGCATATCGAACTTCAGTGAAAAATTCAACAGGTTTCACCCCCTTCCAGCTAGTTTATGGCTTAGAAGCTGTGTTACCTATTGAATGCGAAATCCCATCACTTCAAATGGCTGTCGAATTACTTCCAGCTACTTCCGAAGAGGAGAAACGGTTGTTATACTTGGCTAAATTAGATGAGACTCGACGTGACGCTACTTTAGCTATCGAGACTCACGCGAAACGAATGAAAGCTCAGTATGATAAAAATGTAACCCCTCGAAGTTTTTCGGAAGGAGACCTAGTACTATTATATGATCAAGCTAACGATAAGCTAGGTGCCGGAAAATTCGTTCCCATGTGGCATGGGCCCTACATTGTAAAGCGAAAGCTAGCAAAAGGGGCTTATGAGCTAGTTGATTTTGATGGGGACTCTTTGGGTAAACCCAGAAATGGACTTTACCTAAAGAGGTATTATGCTTAAAATGATGGGTATGGAGAAATTTTTAGATAGGTTAGATTTTCTTTCTAGCTAGCAAGTGTGTTAGTTTAGTCAGTGTGCTTAGCTTAGCGAGTGTGGTTTTTCGTCGTTATTCTGGCTTATCTTGGTTTTACTCTTGATATTGTAGATGTCGACGCCTCTCCAAACATACATTGGATTTGCTGATGGTGCTTGTCGTAGTACACGGAATATCTCTTCCGCAGCTTGGGTTATCTATTCGCCCTCTGACGAGTTAGTTTCTATGCATGGGGTAAGCCTCGGTCAAACAACGAATAACATTGCAGAATACAGTGCAGTGGTTGAATTATTATCCGAATCTATTTCATTTGGAATTCGACGTTTGATAGTGAGGTTAGATTCTGAACTTGTTGTATTACAGCTTAATAGAGTTTATGCCATTAGAAATCCTGTGTTATTAAGGTTGTTTTTGAGAGTGCGTCTCTTGGAACGTGAATTTGATTACATTGAATATCAACATATTCCAAGGTCCTTGAATACATTAGCAGATGCAATTGCTTCTCAAGTGTTGGACAAACATTTACAATAATCATGCAAGTAAATTTAAAAACATTTCATCATACATGTTAAACAAGATAAGCCGGTAATAGTGATATATATAGATAGAAGTGTGTCAAAAATATATACATCGTCTTCGATCATAGGTTGAAAACACCTTATGATCGGCAAAATGATAGTACAAAAAGTCAAAAATGTCACATGTGACTACAAAAGTGACTAGTCAATCACTGGTGGTGCTCTCTGTACGACACCACTGCGCGGGCTACCTTACGCAAAAATCTCCTAAACGGTCCAGGGACCGCGACTACGAAACGCTGAAGCCTGATAGGAATGTCGTCCATAGTAGTCTCAGGTATATCTGCCGTGAGACGCTCTAGATCATGCTCCAACTCAGCTAGTACGTCTGCAGCCGCGTCCTGTGGGGCCGGTACCGGTGCAGCTGGATGTAGTCTATCAAAAGGCCGGAGGTTGGCTGGACGCTGTGGACCAACATCTGCATTTTGAAAAGTTTTACTGTTAGTTTTGAGACGATATATATAAAAAATAAAAAAATACATAATTAGAAAACTTGTGAAAATAAAAGTACCTCTGTCGTCCCATTGTTCTCCCTGTGGAAGAACCATGTCCGGATCACCTCTGAAATCCATTCCGGCATACGGAAAGTCCTGTATCGAAAAAACCTGGTCCTCTAACCAGTGAAAGTAACTATCTGAGAATCGAACCACTGCCGCACCCTCGTCAGGATGCCGGGCCATCACCGCAACCCATCGTATCAGCTTTGGCTCCCGAGGACCCAAGATATCAACAGTGAGTTGCTGAGGGATCAACATTGGAACTCTCTCCAAGGCAAAGCTCACGACTATAGGCCCATATCCAAAAGTTTTAGTCGTCCGTTCTTTGCCTTGGTCAGTTGGCTCTTCATATGAGCCGACACAGCTTCACACCAGTTGAAAATGGTGCCTTGGTAACAGTCAATTGCCATCCGCATTTGGGATCCGGAAGCAATGTGTAAAGCGGCCGCGCCGCAAATCCTGGTGACCGTGAACGCTATGACTTTGAGTTCAGGCAGAGTGATGTGTTTTATCTCTATGCCTTTTGAATGGTGAGCCCCACGTGTGCACCAATCCTCGCGGAGACTATCAAGGGGTTGGCCACCCGGCCTAGTCCCCGCAAGATTGAGTTGCTCACCTCTGTTTGGCAAGCCAGTGAGAAAGTATACATCCGAGGGCTCTATCTCGAGCTGGTGCCCTCCTATGTAAAAGCATTGTTCTTGAACGTTCCATCGCTCAACCAGCCATTCCAAGAATCTTACCTGGCCCCTCATGCCCGGTATGGTCCAATATTTGTATAATCCGCATGCTCTTAGGGCATCCAGAGAAGGTTGATGATTTATTGCAGCTTCATCTTCCTCTACATGCTCTCTTTCTCTCCAGTCTAACATGATTAATGCCCTGCATATCAAAAATAGCAATTAGAAATTGATTTGAGGATTTTTGGTAGGTTTTTGAGGGAGTTGGGGTTTTGAAATGCGCACTTCTCGGAAGACGCACCCCGGCTTTGTAGCACAGGGCGCCCGGACGCAGCTGGCCTGAAGGCGGGCTGCGTCTTCCGACCATTTTCCCGTATGAGAAAAAGTCGGGGGACGCAGGTCACCCGAAGGGCACCTGCGTCCGCCGAGAGGCGCATTCCAAAACCAAAACCCCCCCAAAAAATGAAACTAAGACCTAAAAATTGATTCTAAACGGATAGAAATGCAGAGTAGGATGTGTAAAATACCTGGATGAGACGGCGTTCGATTCCGACGGTCAGATTTTCCGCAGCGACCACGGGAAGTTTCTTGTCAAAAGCTCCTTTTTCAACCTCAAAGTCAAACGGTAAAAATGACATGGTAAAAGGTCTTTTTATAGGTTTTTTGATGAATTAGTTCATTTTTTACCATGAAAAGATGTTTTTCGATGTATTTTTGCCTATTTTAAACAGGTATGAGTAATGTGTTGCTTTTGTGCAGGACAAAGGGATTTCGAGGGAAATTGTAATTTTCACAAATAAAAATATCAGAGTCATCTTTTAAGCCCTTTTCTGACTCCTAAAACATGAAAAGATCGCCGAGTGTTTCTTTTACACTCGTTAAAACGGAATTAAAAGACGGTCCCCTTTTAGCTCTTTTCTGACCGTAAAATCAGGAAAAGATTGCCGGGTTTTTGTCGTTTCAAACTCGATAAGGAAATAAAACGACGTGTCCTTGATCGCTTTTTACTTTTCAGGTCGACGACACTATTATGAAAGTACTCCTTGGTCGCAAGATCAAGCGGTTCCCCCAGGTATTATTTTATACTTTTTCGGGCTTGAGGGACACAAATTACGAAAAAGTTCAACTTGGAGTTTCCTTAAGTTTTTCAGACTCTCTAAAATTGAAAAACGCCGAGTTTCTCCTATACTGGGCTCGTTAAACTTTTACAGTAAAGGACCTGTTCAATTACAAACAGGAACGAACCACTCCTTCCTAGGGTTCGAATTTAAACTAGGTTGGACTCGTCCGAAGGATGAGCTTATAATCAAGCATATGTTATCCTCCTCAAGCTTGTTAAAAATAAAGAGGTACTTGCCAGAAATGGTGGGGGAAAAGAGAGAAGAATGAGCCTATTTGTTACCTTTTGTCTCAAAAGAAACTTTATTACCGCTCTTGAACACGACACTTTTCATTCACCTGGGTTGGGAAATCTTTACCTCACAGTTGACCAAATCACTTTGAAAGTCTTTAACCGGGTTCCGGGGATTAACTTTGAGTTATTCGTCACCAAGCCATCTGTCGTGTCGTTATGTGTTCAAGAGGTCTGCAAGCAAAACTTTCATCTGCAAAATACTTGTCATCCATTTGACCATCCCTGAGTCAGTCCTTACAGCAACATTTCTTCAACTTGAACAATGATTTCGTGTTGCAGGCTTGCCTGCAACGGGTCGCTTTCTATCGACATCGACACATTATCTAGAAAGATGACTTAGGAATCGACAGTACCTTGAAGTCTGCATGCATCAATGGCAGGTTTCTCGCCTTTGACGTCAGTTTACATCATTGACTTTCGATCAGAGGATTCCGTGAAGTGTTCGACATCAAAACATCTATTCACATTTCACGGGTTGTGCTTGGTACTTTGAGAACCATTGACATTACTGGTGGTCTCTCTCACGCTTGTTAACAGTTTACATCATCGACTGGTAATCAAGTGGTTTCTAACATGTTCGACATCAAATCATTTAATCACATGGTTAGAATCGTACCAATTCGGGAAGTAGAAGTGAAGACCCTGGATCTAGTTTCTACCATCCAGGCTGCGAGGAGTTTTGTATTCATTATCTATGTAGACTAATCATAAACAGATGGCTGCGTCCATACTGTGTCTACAAAAGTCTATAAAAATGATGTACTGCAAGATCATTCCTGTATCAGAATAGTTAGTCCATTAGTTAAAGTTTTGAATCTGAGTATGGGAATGCCTACCTCAGTGATGATATAATCTTATACATGTATTTTGTGTTGAAAATTGCAGGTTCCAACCAGGTCATCCACAAGACAATCCTTGAAATGATAAAGCGCTTCACCCTTCCTAGAATTACAAAACCCTAATCTATTCCAGGCTTCGCACTTTAGGGGGCAATCTGTTACACTAAAAAATGTCACCATGACTACTTACAGTTAGTATGGCTCAAATCAACAGTCATGCTACCCTCTTAGGCAAGTCTTATGCCTCTGTTATCCATCTCAAACTCAAAGAAGAGAGAAAGTCTTGTAAAAAATATGTTTATCTCTGGGGTCGCAGGTTCTCTCTAGCCTTACCTGCGGGGACGCTCACCATGTTCACAAAAGCTGCGTCCTTGGACGCTCTGTATGTTAAGGGACAGGTGCGTCCTTCTGTAAAAGGCAAAATGCGCGAGTTTCATCTTAAAAAAGTTACTTGTGGCTACTTCTAGAACCTTCTAGAGGTCGGTTTGATGAAATGGATGCGCCTCCAGTTGGTTCATGTATCTCTATTAAGAGGGAACTTATCCCATCAATAAGGGAGCTATCCCACCCAAAGAGGGGGATTATCCCATTGATGGTGGACCTGAATAACCTCTTTACAGCACTATAAATAAAGACATTGAGCCAGAAGGAGGAGAGGTTGGAGCTATACATTTTCTTTGGGTAAATGCTGCAGGATTTAGGTCTCCCATTTAGAACCTTGTGAGGAGAGATTGTCTTTGCTTGATTCTACTTGGAAGTGGGTGAGCTTTGTCAAAGTAGAGGAAAACCCTTGATGGACCCTGGGAGGAACTTGCACAACACCAAGGCCAGGTTGTAAGAGTTTCTTTGTTTCGTTATTAATACAAACTGGTTTATTTTTCTCAATAGCTTGTGTTAATGAGTTATTTCATGTGTTCCTTGGTCTGCATGTTGAATATATGTTTTATTATATGAAATGCAAGTGCTTGGTAATTGTTTGATTGTTTGTGGTTGCAGGAATTGATGTGAAGGAGGAGCTCATCCGGATCGGCAAGGACGGACTACAACAACAGCGTTTTGGAATAAGGTAAGCCTAAACACTTGTAGTTTTCATGTTGTAAAAGGTATATTTAGAGAAAGATCACTCCATTTTGTCTTGTTTGTCGCTAGAGAGTTTAGACTCCTAGGGAGGTCAGTTGTGTCCGCACAAACGACTTTTTCCGCCACGACAAGAAGTCATGAATTCTTATTCATGAACAAAATAGAGTGCTTCAAGTGTCATACATTGTTCATATGGCATGTGATTGTAACTTGACTTGGGCTCCTACACAGGATAGAACCATGCCAGAGAAGAAAGTTACACAAGTATGGAGAAGAAAGAAAATACAATCTGAAAATCTCCTTAACTCTCCAGCCAACAACACATGTTGTTGACTTGATGAAGATATCCTTGATATTCCGAGTGTTTGATAATGGGATTCTACCAAAAAGAGACCATGCATACAATTAGGGGGAGCTTGTGATTCTTGATCATTATTGTAGAAGTTATCCGTGAAAGGGTCCTTATGAAATCCTTGATGAGCTATATTAACAATCATTCTTTGATAGATCATTTCTCAGGAACACTCCATTGAAGAACATGATCTCTTATCTATCCAATGGACTGTTGTTGAAGATGTTTTTTCTACTTGATTACTAAGTAGAAATTGGAGCAGCAGAGAAGGCCATCTAATGCTAAAGAAATGGGGAAAAGAACTATGTTGTTGTTATTACAGAAGTTGAATATCTCGACTCAGGGATATGATGTGAGAATTATGGACACAAATAGAGGAAACCTTCAAACAAACAGATACATCTGGGAATGGAGCTTGAAGCAAGAGCAGTTGGCAGCATCTAACATAATTGAAGCATTGCAAAAAGTTGTCAACCAGTAGAAATAATTTAAAAGACAATCACAAATTGGATATCAAAAACTGCTAGTGGAGATAACTTGCAAGAACACAAAGAAAAGATGGCTCATTAAAAGAACTGTTAAAAAGGAGAATGTTGAGTAGTTGAATATAGATCAGTAACTTAAGGAGAAGCACAGAGATATAGAGGAACTCGGATTTGAAGAAAGATAGCAAGAAAGACAATTTCAGTGGCATTTTCTCTTGATTCAGACTATGAAAGCCTCTTAATTATGACTGTGGAGACAACAGAATACCATGTAGAAGCATAAAAACTTGGACTTCTAAATTTGGTGTATGGCTATTTGGAGTCTATTTGGAAGCATTGAAGGGGAGCATCTTTAAGCATTGTTGAAACCATGATGAAGAAGTTCTGAGACAGGAAGAGGGGATAATGTGCTAGCTGATGATAAGGCAACAATATTTCTATCTTGAACAAAAATAAGAGCACCATGACAGGGGGAGTAACATACCCATGAAGATCTACTATTCATGTAGAAGAGAAGTAGCTTGACAGGGGGAGTACTTGGACACCCTGTTTTCCATTGATGTCAAAGGGGGAGAGAATTTTGAAAGGGAAATGACAAAGGGGGAGATTGTTAATCAAGGTTTTCATTGATGTCAATATGGAAGTGTTTGTGATGGAAAATTATTGTGATAAATGATGTTTCCCATTGATGCCCATTGATCATAATGTTGCCCATGAAGGACCCAAGGACTGAATACAACATATGAATTGAATATATATATATATACAGAGAGAGTAGAAGAAGTGGACCCAAGGAGCGTCCCAAGGAGGAAAGGTATCGATATTTGAGGAAATCCATCAGAAGCCATCATAAATACATTAGAAGCCATCGGAAAGACATTAGACGCCATTGGAAGTTATAATCGAAGCAAGAGAAGCATATCGGAGCAAGAGAAACATATCAAAGCAAGAGCAGCCATCGAAAATCACAGAGAATCCATAGGAAAGCCAAAGAGTCGAAGAAAACAACAGAGGAGACATATCAGAAATATCGCATGTAACATATCACATATGCCCAAGAAGAACCAAAAGGAAGAAAACAATGGAGGAGCATTGTGGCACAGGAGCATAAATAGAGTTATCAGAGAAATCATATCGACAGTATATAATATCGGTGTTTTCTATTATATGCCACTGCTCAAAACCCACCGATTGCGATATATAATACGGACCTAAACTGTTTATGGTAACAACTCTATTGAAATATATTGCATCCGTTGCATCGCGAACTTTAAAGCCTTGCCACCGCTCAAAACCCCTGACTACGATATGAGTTACGGACCCGCTGGACCATTATAATACACCTTTATGAAATATCGCATCCGTTGTATCGGAATTGTCATATCACAAGTCTTAAAGGATGTCACGTTAAAACATTGATTGCGATATTATTGCAAACCCGACTGCACCACTATAATATGACTCAATATGATATCGCATCCATTGAATCACACGTTTCAAAGAAATGTCAAACCACTTATTGCGATAAGGGTGTGGACCCAACAAACCGCCGATTGTGATAGACCCGATGGACCGCCGATTGCGATAGAGTTGTGGACCTTATGGGCTAAAAAAAAAACAATTTATTGTATACCGCATCTGCTCCGTCGATAGTAGGGGAATCGACTATGTTATGAGCAGACCTCTGGAAGTTGCGATTGCAATTAAGGTGATGATGTGGTAGGTGGGACCACCCATTATATGGTTTTAGCTATGCTGATATGTGATTTTCGTAAAATAAATAAGTTTATGATAAAAGTAACATAAAGGTCCCTCCGATATATTTAACATACAAATCGGCCTCCCTCCAATAAACGTGTCTTTCGGTCATTGGTGAAACTCGTAAAAAAATGAGTTAAAACGCTTCACTCCAAGCAAGGATCTCGGGGCATCGATTACAGAGAAGGAAGACAGATTACAACTTGTGAACTTGAAGAAACAGAAGAAGAAGGAAGCCGAAGGTCGAGGATTCTGTTGACTGGGTTGTTTATTGAAAGGCTCAGACCTATAATAAATCTATAGAAGCACAACCCGCGATCTATTAAAAAGACTATATAGAAAGGGTTCGTTTAATTGAATACACAACCTGAAGCCACAATAGTCACTCCTTTGAAGGAATTACTTTTGAAGCACCACTCCTGATGGAGTTACCGCAACAGTAAGAACAAAGGATCGAAACAAAGAGCTGTTTTTTAAAGACATTGAGGCCTAGCGTAGATATCTTGTTAAAGAACATGAGCAGATCCTGGAGACTTTATTGAAGATCATGATGCATTTTGCAATCATCATGAGGTAAAATGTGCAGACTCTATTGAACAGTATGAAGAGTTGTGAAGACTCCTTCATATGAAGACAGGTTGTCATTGATGATGTAGCATGGAAACTGCAGTGAAGCTATAGGTTGACAGAACTCCATGAAGAGGATTTTGGGAGTAGTGAATTACGATCAAACATATCTAGACAAAGCATAAACAGTGGGTTGGAGCCCAGAGGATTGGTGTGATGGGCCTCTAAATTAGACATAAATTAAGCCCCGTGCCTCTAATTTAAAACATAAATTAAGGCCTATGACCATCCTTCAACACATTAAACCTCTCTTTTTGCACTAGATAATTTATTTTTATGTTTAATATATTCATTAGGAAGGTTTATGAATAATTGAATATTTGTGCCTAATATTATTTATTTTTGTGGAATATTATGAGAATATTGGGCAAATTATGAAGAGTTGGAGGAGGAGATAATTTAGGGACTTGTTCCCTACTACTGGAGGATCAATAAAAAATAATAAGTCAACAAGATATTATGGAATTATGGCACAAATTATGGAACTCCAATGATTCAGAAAATCTAGGAATGTGTTCCACTAATCAAGGGAGCAGATCCACCAATCAAGGGAGCATATCCACTAATCAAGGGATTTCGGTGGGAAAATATTCCTCCATCCATGGGGAATGATTCCTAATCATTTTTTATAAGTACCAAGTCGAATTTTCCTCTAGGGAATGATTGAGAAAATCTAGGAATGTGTTCCCTGCCATTTAATGCAAATTCCTAGTATTGGGGACTAGATCCACTAATCAAGGGATTTTGGTGGGGAAAGCTTCCTCCATTCATGGGGAATGATTCATAATCATTTTGTATAAGTACCAAGTTGAATTTTCCTCTAGGGGAGAGATTTTCATTAGTGTTATTGTGGAGAGAGCTTGTATTCTTGCAGCTCCATTGTATTTTCTTGCAGGGATGTAATTTTATTGATGAAAATAATGAATATTGGTGTCATGTTCAGCTTCTAAATCTTGTTCTCCTCCATAGGTCTCTGATTTTCCTTGGGCTTGGCCATCCCAGGAAACTCAGATCCCTTTTGTATCATCTTCTTTCCTTTTTTTCATTGCTTATTCACATGCATCTCTTGTTTTTATTTCTTTTTATTTTTGCATTTAGAGTTAATTATTTCTTGTTGTAGGATTGAGTTAACTGGTTGATGTAAGTTATTTTCCAGGATCAAAATCATATTTCATCCTTGGAAAATCTTTGGAAGTTCATATGAATCATTGAGTTGCTTGGATTAGTCTTCTTATTCCCAAATCTAGATTGTTAGACCTCCTTTTTAGCAAAGAACAATAAATTTCTGCTATTTTTTTAGAGCATGCTAACGAGCTTCAATAGAATTTATTCCACTTGAATTAGATCAAAAAAACATTCTATTTCATAACAAAAATTACTCCATTTCATTTTCACTTGATTTGGTTAGGCATTTCTTAGATTTACAAGCTCACTAGTTCTCGAATTTCTAGATTTTCTACTAATAATGTTTTTTATTTTTTTAGAATGGATTAACATAGGTATTTTTGAGTTATTCCACTTGAAATAGGTACTTAAGACATCCAAGTTAATAAAAAAAAATTCCCATCCAATTTGGATTTGATTTGATTGGTCATTAAACCCTCACCATTTTCATCATTTCACAAGATTTTTGAGCGAATCCATCCATCTCCTGACTTTGGTTTTGAGTTCTGAGTGATCCTAGGAATTTTCCCACTCCATTCCACCCATCACACACCTTTCCTAGGCCTCCCATCACCTCCAACACCTCACATTTTTCTCTCGGTTGTATCCTGTAGGTTTCCTGTAATTCCTACAGGATCATCCTGTAGGTTTCTAGTACATCCTGTAGGTTTTCCTGAAATGGCCTGTTTTGAGGCCGAATTGATGGAAAACCTCTAGGAAGTCACCAAAATCCTCCAAGGGTCCTCCACACCATCCAACCATCTCATAGCCCTTCCATCCATCCTCAAACATCCTTAATTCACCTGCCACATCCACAAAAGCAATTAGTTGCATACTTGATTTTGCATAAAAAGACAAAAAAAGCAAAAACATATTTAGTTCAGTCTCTTTACTTGCACATTAGTGTTGTTTGATGCTTCTTACTCCTAAAATTTAGATAGTAGCATTTGTTTCATGTTGATTTAGCATTTCTACCTAGCATAGCTTCTTAAATGGTTAATTAGGGAATGGTGTGATTTAGCATTGAATTTCCGTCTCTTTCCTTGCACTTTCTTTCTTGCAATAGGTTAAGGTTCCATTTCGAATATTTCATTTTCTGCAATTAGTTTAGGATTTGATTTTAGTACATGCACTCCATTACATCATGACAGCAAAGGAATGACACATTGTATGCCGCACATATAGCGCTGACACCTCCTAAGTTTGTACGAACCCCGGGTTGATAATTAAAGTCGATAGCCTTGGGAGTTGTATCATTCTTGTCGCAATACCAAGGCTCATCAATTTTTGGCACCGTTGCCAGGGAGGTGTCAAAGTATGAATTGTTTTCTTCCCTAGTTGATTCATTTCTTTTTACTTTTTGCAAAAACAAAAACAAAAAAAATATTTGCATTAGGCATATTTAATTTCAAAAGTAGAAAAGTGCATTACATTATAGTTTTCATTCAATCATAACAACAACAAAAAATCTCCAACACCAACCCACCCCCCCAATTGATCACATGGTGTAGTAAGAGCCACATCACCATTCACTTTTGTAGGTAGAAGAAGAAGATGACAAAGAATGTAGAAGAAATGGATGGGGATGATGACAATGAGGCAGATCCTCTCATATTTCCCATTCAAGATATTGATGGTAGTGTGCACATGAAGAACATCCCTCCCTCTTTTCTTCCAAAATTTCATGGTCTAAGGTCAGAGGATCTGGAAACCTTTCTCTTTGAATTTGAGATTGTTTGTAGATCTTATGGTTACTTATTAAAAACTCAAAAACTGAGATTGTTTCCGGAAAATTTGAAGAATAGAGCTCTTAGATGGTTCATGAGTTTAGGGACTAATTCAATAAGATCATGGAATAATATGAAAAAGATATTTATAGAAAAATATAAATATCATGATCTTAAAGAAGAAATATTTAGAATGAATCAAAGAGAAGATGAGAACCTTGAGGATCTAATAGAGATGTTCATGTATACTGTTAAGAGGGCAAAGCTACACCATTTAGGATCTAACACACTAAAAACCCTCTTACTTAGAACAATTAGGGATGAATGGATTGATCTCCTTAATATCATGAGTAGAGGTGATGTATACCAATTATCATTTGATGAAATTTGTGAAACATGCAAACACATATCAAGAGGAAAAGCAAGAGTAGGTAAATCAGCATCAAGATCGGTAAGTCAAGCTAAAATTGGAAATTTGTTGGATGATTTTAAAACAAAAATTCTTAGCAATCTAACAAAACAAGTAGAAATGTTAAGAATGCAAGATGAAGGAAAAGAAAATGTTGATATTTGTGTTGCAGAATCACAGGATGTTAAACATTGTCCATCATTACCAAGGTTGAAGGAAGTTCACCAAGAGAACAATGGAGCAAGTCAATTGCCAATGCAGCAATGTTATGTACCTCCAAGAGGACCAAGACAAACTATTCAGCCTAATATGGTGCAAGAGCCTAATTCCCAATTTCAACGGCATGCATATCCACCTCAAAGTAATTGGAACACACCTTTTCCTTGGCAACATTGGCCATCTCAAACCCAAAACCAATCTTGGCAACAAGGTTGGCAAGGAAATTATGGGAGCCATCCACAATATCCTCAATATCCTCCATACCCAACTCCATGTTATCCCTACCATTCACCTCCACCACAACCACAACCCCATCAACATCCATCTCAAATATACACTCCCACTCAACTACCTGTACCACCATTTCCAAAACCACACATTAAAGTAGCGCAAGCCACTTACAATGCTGAGGTACAACGCTTCCAAACATCTCCTCTTGAGCTCAATGATATTCACCATAGCTTAGGAAGAGTATTGCAAAAAAGAGATTCTCTTGATATCATTGAAGGAATACATCCAAAAGAAGAAGATTCGAAAGAAAAGATCAAAGAATCATGGGTTGCACTTGATGAAGATCAAACATAAAAATCAGAGATTGAGAGAGCTCCCTCATGCTTACCATCAAATCCTCCATGTATTCAAGAGAACAATTAGAAAAAAACAGGAATATTTGAAGGTCATGGTAGAAGAAGACATGAAGAATGATCCAGATAAGCAATCAAACCAAGGGCATGAAAGTTATATTGAGGTTTGGTTCCAAACACTCACTAAGTTGCAACATCACTCTCTTCCTCAACTATGCTTGATCCTTTCAAAGTCAAATCATTTAGTCTTTTAAATCCAGGTACATGTCAAAGCATACATTTCAAGCCTCCACATCATTTTGTTTGTCATCTTGATGTGCACATGGCTCCATTGGAAGTATTCTTATACTTGAAAGTGATTTTGTTTTTCAAGTAGGGTAGGGTAGAAGAGAAAAAAAAAAAACAAAATGAAAAATAAGAGAAAAAATAAAAATCTAAGGTGAAAACCTCCTTGGAGGCGCCTCAGATTGGCTCATTGATTGAAAACCTCCATGAGGCGGTCAATGGGTTGGAAAAAAGAAAAAAAGAGGAAAAAAAAGAAGATCCTAGGTGAAAACCTCCTTTGAGGCACCTAGGCAGACCTACTAGTTGAAAACCTCATTGAGGCGGCTAGTAGGCCTAGAAGAAGACAAAAAGAAGAGAAAAAATAAAAGAATCCTTGCTCCATGCATACATGTACTCTCCAACCTCTGCAAGCAACAAGAACAAGTTGGTACCAAAAGGAAAATTGGTCAAGCCTAGTCAAAAGAAGTCAAATTTTGAATTTCTCCTACTTCATTCAAATGCTCCAACAAGGCCAAGGCCATGCCAATCCATCACCCTCATCTATTTTCACCATCCACCCATCATTCTCAAGCTTCTACCATTCAGTTTGCTTGCTGTCCTAAAACCTATTGGATGCTCTGTTTTACTACAGAATACAAAAATACATAGAGCAGCAAAAATAAATAAATTTGCCATAACTTGAAAACCATGCATCCATTTGCCAATATGTTTCAGGGGGGATTCATATGGATGATGATAACATGCTCAAGCAATTTCAGCAAATTCTAGTGCACGGTTTCCAAGAAATTAGCCTCCATCACCTCAACAATTTTTGTATTTTACCAATATCCATGCATCCATTTAAAAATTTGTTTCATGGGGAGATGCATATGGATGATAGTAACATGCCCAAGCAATTTCAGCAAATTCCAGTACACGGTTTCCAAGAAATAGACCTCCACCACCTTCAGTCATTTTTAGTTTTTCTCAAGATCCGTGCATCCATTGACCAAAGTTTTTCATGGGGAGGTGCATAATGATGATGGCAACATGCTCAAAAGGTTTCAGCTCAATCCAGTCTACCGTTTGGGATATATGAACAAAACAAGTCGTTGTCATGTAAACCTACAAGATACATAACAATACCTACAAGACTGGAAGTGAGCAGTTTAAAGGAGATCCAGAGGTCAAAGAAGCTCCTCCAGAGCTTAGCAACAGCATCAGGATCCTCAACATCACTATCCAACGCCTGCACATACACATCAACTCAGCAGCAGCATGCATGTCTCTCCAACAACCATCATGTAGGTACAGGTATGCAATATTATTGACCTATTCTCTTGAGCATATTATAGTTGGAAATTTGTTGTCAATGCATGAGAGATGAGGTTTTATAAGCTAAGGATGGGTCAGTCGTCTCATCCGCCTTCAACTAGTTGATTGTAGCTCACTCCTTTACTCATGCAATGATTGAAAAGTCAAATTATGAAGGGTGATGATTTCAAGGAATGAGGACAACAGTTAAAACGATAAATTTTTGCAAAGGCCAAGGTCATCACAGCACTCGAAGCCCTCCATCCACTTCATATTCACTATCTATTTATTATTCGTCCATCTCATTTCATTCTTGAAAAAAAACCAAAGAGAGCATCCTCTCCATTTTCATGAAATTTCCATTTGCAGGTCAGCAAGAAGGACGGTCAAAGAGCAAAGGAGGATCAAAAAGAGACCCCTGTCACTCACATTTTTATTTTACCACTCATTACCATTCATTCCTCCACCATTTCTTTCATTTTTTCCACTCCTTTACTTCGGTTTACAAAGGGACTGTGTTTTCTACAAGATGATCCTGTAGGAATTACAGTGACCTAGAAATCCTATATGAGGTAGTCCTAGTTCTCGTCTAAAGGCAGTTTGAAGGTTTTAGAGGTGTCCAAATGGTGGAACAAGGTAGAAAAAGGTTGATAAGGATATGGAAGACCTTGCTAAACAAAAAAATATTCAATAAATCATCTTGAATAAAGGCAAGAAAGCAAGTTGATGGTCTCAAGAAACAATGATTTTTCTTTGAACAAACATGTTTTTGGGCTTGTCCTTGCAGAGCTTACAACAAATATTCTTAATGCACAAGAGAGAGGCCACCAAGGCGATGGATGAGGCACAATGAGGTCACTAAGTTGCTCAGAGGATGAGCAACACTTTCAGCAGTGGGGTATGATGGGCCTCTAAATTAGACATAAATTAAGGCCCATGCCTCTAATTTAAAACATAAATTAAGGCCTATGACCATCCTTCATCACATTAAACCTCTCTTTTTGCATTAGATAATTCATTTTTAAGTTTAATATATTCATTAGGAAGGTTTATGAATAATTGAATATTTGTGCCTAATATTATTTATTTTTGTGGAATGTTATGAGAATATTGGGAAGATTATGAAGAGTTGGAGGAGGAGATAATTTAGGGACTTGTTCCCTACTACTGGTGGATCAATAATAAATAATAAGTAAACAAGATATTATGGAATTATGGCACAAATTGTGGAACTCCAATGATTGAGAAAATCTAGGAATGTGTTCCACTAATCAAGGGAGCAAATCCACCAATCAAGGGAGCAGATCCACTAATCAAAGGATTTCGGTGGGGAAAGCTTCCTCCATCCATGGGGAATGATTCTTAATCATATTTTATAAGAACGAAGTCGAATTTTCCTCTAGGGAATGATTGAGAAAATCTAGGAATGTGTTCCCTGCCATTTAATGCAAATTCCTAGTATTGGGGACTAGATCCACTAATCAAGGGATTTTGGTGGGGAAAGCTTCCTCCATTCATGGTGAATGATTCATAATCATTTTTTATAAGTACCAAGTCTAATTTTCTTGTAGGGGAGATATTTTCATTAGTGTTATTGTGGAGAGAGCTTGTATTCTTACAGCTCCATTGTATTTTCTTGTAGAGATGTAATTCTATTGATGAAAATAATGAAGATTGGTGTCATGTTTAGATTCTAAATCTTGTTCTCCTCCATAGGTCTCTGAGTTTCCTTGGGCTTTGCCATCCCAGGAACCTCAGAGCCCTTTTGTATCATCTTCTTTCCTTCTTTTCATTGCTTATTCACATGCATCTCTTGCTTTTATTTCTTTCTATTTCTGCATTTAGAGTTAATGATTTCTTGTTGTAGAATTGAGTTAATTGGTTTATGTAAGTTCTTTTGTAGGATCAAAAGCATTATTTCATCCTTGGAAAATCTTTGGAAGTTCATATGAATCATTTAGTTGTTTGGATTAGTCTTCTTATTCCCAAATCTGGATTGTTGGACCTCCTTTTTAGCAAAGAACAGTAAATTTATGCTATTTTTTTAGAGCATGCTAATGAGCTTCAATCTAATTGATTCCACTTGAATTAGATCACAAAAAAATTCTATTTCATAAAAAAAATCACTCCATTGCATTTTCACTTGATTTGGTTAGGCATTTCTTAGATTTACAAGCTCATTAGTTCTCGAATTTCTAGATTTTCTACTAGTAATGTTTTTTATTTTTTTAGAATGTATTAACATAGGCATTTTTGAGTGATTCCACTTGAAATAGGTACCTAAGACATTCTAGTTAATAACCAAATTTGTCCCATCCAATTTGTATTTGATTTTCTTGGTCATTAAACCCTCACCAATTTCATCATTTCACAAGAGTTTTGACCGAATCCATCCATCTCCCGACTTTGGTTTTGAGTTCTGAGTGATCCTAGGAATTTTCCCACTCCATTCCACCCATCACACACCTTTCCTAGGCCACCCATCACCTCCAACACCTCACATTTTTCTCTTGATTGTATCTTGTAGGTTTCATGTAATTCCAACAGGATCATCCTGTAGGTTTCTAGTACATCCTGTAGGTTTCTAGTACATCCTGTAGGTTTTCCTGAAATGGCTTGTTTTGAGGCCGAATTGATGGAAAACCTCTAGGAAGTCACCAAAATCCTCCCAGGGGTCCTCCACACCATCCAACCATCTCATAGCCCTTCCAGACATCCTCAAACATCCTTAATTCACCTGCCACATCCACAAAAGCAATTAGTTGCATACTTGATTTTGCATAAAAAGACAAAAAAAGCAAAAACATATTTAGTTCAGTCTCTTTACTTGCACATTAGTGTTGTTTGATGCTTCTTACTCCTACAACTTAGATAGTAGCATTTGTTTCATGTTGATTTAGCATTTCTACCTAGCATAACTTCTTAAATGGTTAATTAGGGAATGGTGTGATTTAGCATTGAATTTTCGTCTCTTTCCTTGTACTTTCTTTCTTGCAATAGGTTAAGGTTCCATTTTGAATATTTCATTTTCTGCAATTAGTTTAGGATTTGACTTTAGTACGTGCACTCCATTACATCATGACAAAAAAGGAAGGACACATTGTATGCCGCACATAGAGTGCTGACACCTGTTAAGTTTGTACAAACCCCGGGTTGATAATTAAAGTCGGTAGCCTTGGGAGTTACAACATTCTTGTTGCAATACCGAGGCTCATCATGGTGCCCTAAAGTTTGGAGCCTCGAACAAACAAGGTAGGTGCCTTGAAGGATAGGGTTGGATCCCTAGAGGATCAGTGCCCTTAAGAAACTAGGTCGGAGCCTATACCAGAGAAGGGTTGGTGCCCTAGGCATTGGATCCTCTAAACACAAGGTCGGTGCCTTGAGAAGACAAGGTCAGTGCCGTAGAGGTTGGAGCCTCACAAAAGACAAAGTTGGTGCTTGGAAACAGGTTGGAGCCTAGGAGATTGAAGATCACTGTCTCATCAAGGGTTGGAGCCCTATATACATTGTACTTGATTCATTATAAAGATTATATTAATAAATCATTTATTCCTATTGCTTATTTTGTGTTCTAAATATAATTGATTTAACTAGTAAAAGTAACAATTGAAAAGGAATATTGATTCACCCCCCCCCCCCCCAGTAATTCCAACAAATGTATCTTCAGTAGTACTAGAAGCAACAATCATACATTTTCAATTATATGTAGTTATCATAAGCATCATCATGCAACAAGTAGTGCTCAAGAACTCATAATTCCAATAAGGGGTTCTTAAGAAATTTAAGACGATAACTGAAGTTCTATTAGGTTAGAGTTTAGTCGGACAGATAGAATATTGTAACTATCCCGACATGATATAAATATCTACATATGCATCAATGTATTGTTTCTGATTGGATTTTAAGATATATAATATAAAATGTGCTTTTGTTGGTTCTCCACTACTTGTATCTCTTCTCTTTCCCTTTACTTGTGTTCTTTTCTATGTGAATTATTGACACCTATGCTACTAGTAACCATGTATAATTTTCCCTATATTAAAACATTGGTTTTGTTGTCGGTAGTTTTGGACTTGAGTTACAGTAATATGCAAGCATAAATGTTAACCCTAGAATAGATAAAATTTTGGTGGGAGAAAAAAATTACCGTTAGCAGAAGCCAAAGCTAATTTTTTCACTGAAGTGCATGAATGGTTTATCAAAGGTGCCCCGACAAAGATCAAGAAATTTCTCGACCAAATTTCTCATGAAAAAACCTCAAAATGAAACTCATGTATGAGTTTTGTTTAAGTTATCAAACAACGGTCAAACAAATCTGCACAAGTGGGTCCATTCGATTATAGACAATTTTTGTGAAGAATGGGAAATAGAATAAAGAACCTTTAGCAAACAGGTCAAAGCTATGTTCTTTGATGATTTGCATGACCATTTTTTACCTTTTTCATAAACTTGGAAAAGTTTATTATTTTCATCCCTCCATTCAAGCCAAAGAGCATGACTCTTTAGTCCTCATGTTGCTTCTTTTTCAATGAGAAATTCCTTGAATTTTTTCTCTAGCAAGTTGAGCTCGTCCCTATCCTCGATCGATGGTATCAAACTCACCACTATGAGAGGAACAAAGAGCCTCTAGATCATGTTCGACCACAATAAGCTACATATATATTTGTTGTAAGCCCAATCCTTAGTCACCTTTTCAACTCTTTTTAAGTTATCTTCAAACTGGGTCATGGCCAATCCCCTCCTATCATCAAATGGTCTCTAATGAAGTTTGAATAAGGACCTAAATTACCCATTCTTTAATCATCTAGATTTCATTTTGAATTGAATTGAAGGTTTCTTCATATGAAATTTTAATCTAAATAAAATGGAGTGATCAAATTCACCCCTTGAGTTGATCCATTATCTAAGTAGATTGAATCTATCCACAAGATGTTAAGAAACAAAGAAATGATCAAGCCTTTTGGCAACCAACTCCATTGCTATTCATCTGTTCCTCTAAATAGGTTTCAATTTAAATGGAGAAACATCTACCAACTTAGCTTCACAAAACTTTAAGTGAAAAAAGATGTGAGGAAGTCGACCCGAGCCTTAGGGCACGAAATCTCAGAAGACCCAAAGGAGATATTTAGATCCCCCAAAGGATGAGGGGTTTTGCTTTAAAATTGGGTTATCGAAGAGTTTTTCCCAAACCACTCCAAGTATGGTCCCTAAATATTGATAAGATGAATAGAAAATCTAACTATGATAAGAAAGCTTCCATCCTGAACTCGAAATCAATTCTCCACAAATTGACAACCTGAAGAATTTGAGTATTCCAAGCCAGAGCTAGTCCTCCAGATCATCCCCTTGCATCAGAGCCTACAAATATCCATTTGGGTAATAGAGCTTCCATAAGGGAGTAAGTAACCACATTGTCGAGGAGGGTTTCTTAAAGAAAAATGATCTCGGGCTCATTCACTTCTACTAGTCGCTTTAGAGAAGTTGTTTTAGAGGTACTTGCTAATCCTATGCAATTGAATAAGAGAATTGTCATAGGGGAACCTGTCAAATGGGTTCGACGCTTTAATTTCCCCCATAATAAATTATTTCCTTCCAGTAGCAAGATCATCATGTGCTCATTCCTTAGCAAGAGAGATGTGTAACTTTCGCCCCCTTCCCATATTCCCTCTTGAAAGGGCTGATAACTTCCTCAAACCACCCGACAAGCCAACAAAAGGAAGCCGTACCATTCTGGGTTGAATATGATAAAGATAGGATTTCTCTTCAGATATAGGAGAATTTTATTTTGTTACTGAAACCACTGTGGGAGAGTTGGAGGATGGCTTAAGAGTACAAGAGACAGAAGCCAAAGCTGAGGGGAGGGATGTGACCACAATACCAGATCTCGAACCAAACAAAACCAACTCCAAATCATTTCCAATATTATAAAATGAGTTGATAATCGTAGAAACAAAGAGAGGAAGAAGAGATGTACCTCAAGAGGGGTTTATTGACGTAGTTGATGTAGATAAAGATCATCCTGTGTTAGCAGAAGGATGCATGGCTAGAATTGGACTAGCTGGAGTCACCACAAGAGTAATCTAAGAAGCCAAACTCTGGAGGAGAAAAAGTATCAAAAGAACCATGGGTCATCTTAGTAGAATATGGGGAAGGAGGTCCTTCGGTATTGATACCTCAACAAACACCTTTATGTTTCTTATTCCCCATCAGAAGGACACAACAATCCACCAAGTTCCCATACTTGTGGGGCCTTCTACATCAGAAAGGTACTCCCTCATAATATAAAGCCTATCTTTTGGCTTCTCCTTTCCCAATCGATTGATCCCCCATAGACAAGTAGGAATGTATGAGACAAGTTTTTTCAATTTGTAATTTATTTTATAGTTCTTCCTTGATAGGAGCTAGTGTTTTCTCTTCCTTCTCCTCTTTCAAACTAAAAATTACAAGGCTCAAGTTACACTAATGGTCTAACTTTATAAGCTTATTCATTTCCATTTTAACATGTTTGATATCTAGTTTTACTTCTAGACTTTTTAGGGACGAATTTTTGTCACACTTTTACTCTAGATTTTTAATATTGTTCTTCATTTTAATATTTTTTAGATCATTGACTTCATGTCCTTGGGTTAATCGTTTCATTTTTTTTCTTTTCTCTTCCAATTCTTTCTTTCTTTCTCTATTTTTTTTCTATGTGGTTCATGGGCATCGAATATCGGTGATTGCTACGTTCACATAATATTTGTACCAAGATGATCCTCCTAAAGGGATCACTTCCTGTTGGCTCAACCACAAAGCCTGACCTCAAGGGCGTCGAGATAATTGAACCCATGATCTTTCAATAGGCAAGGTTATTTAACGATGAGACTTGACCAATTTAGATAACCCTTAGATATCTCTTCCATTACTTGTATTATAATCTAATTTTTTTATAATTTACTCCCCAACCCTATTCTAAATATTTTGGGTAGATGTAATATTATCCTCACTTTTATATAAATATTATAAATATTTTTAGTTTCATGTGTTCTAACTATTTTGATGCAGGAACATCTTGTCATATTTCCATATATCTATATATATATAGATATATATATATATATATATATATATATATATATATATATATATATATATATATATATATATATATATTGATGCAGGAACATCTTGCCTTTGTTTTTGTTTAAGTGGACCCACTCATGTGTGCTTTAGTTATGCAATTATTTCCTTTTGTTCTCTTTCTCCCATTTACTATATTCATAAGTTTTGATTAGGGTTTTTCATATCACATTGGGTTTTTCACTCAAATCTTCTTCTTGATATTTTCTTCTTCATTTTCCTTCCTCACACCCAACAAACCATCACAACCAAACCACAAGGGAGAAAGACAACAAAATCCACCATATCAACACAAAGGAAAGAATAATGAACATATGGCCATGCTCAATATCAACAAAAGAGAACAAGAAAATTTGCAACAATGAAATATTGCAACATATCCCCCATCCTTCCCCCCCACAAACACCTAATTCATAAATTCCTCACAAACTCTCTTCCTGGAGTTTGCATCTTTGTCTATGGTGAGTCCTGGTATCACACCAAGAGTGTTGCAACTCTTATGGGCTCCTCAACTCTATTTATCAACCTGAGGTTCATACAAACTTTGAGGTGACAGTGCTATATACACAATAGATGGAATTATATTGAAAGGCTAGCTATAATGTAGAAAAAGTAACTGCTTTTCAAATCTAACTTGTAGATGCTACCAACTTGTAAATGCTACTGAATCAATTCATGAAGGAACACAAAAGCTATACTACCTGTAGAAAGGAAACTACACTATTTTCAATCAACCATCTAGCTATCAAATTCACTTGTAAACAAGAAATTATCCTACCAACTCATAACTCAAGATTTCATGCATCATCTATCTAATTCACACTTGCATATAAAGTAATGTTCTACTTGTGCCAAATTTGTGATAAAGAAACTAATGTTATTCTCTCTTGTAGTGAAGGAAAAAGGATGGTTGGAATGGCCTAAGTGTTGCCTTTGATCATGGAGTCCAAGCTTGGGGATCAACCTACTTCTAAGCTAAGTCAAACTTGCATTACAAGTCAAAACAAGGGCAGAACAAGCTGTTGTAGGCATGCTACATGAAGCCACTACAGGATCCCTGTATTGCTACAGGAAGGCTTGTAATGCTATAGGAAGGTTGCTAAGAGGGTTTTAAAGGTAAAAACGATGAGATCAACGGATGGAAAGGTGCATGGAGGTTTTGGTAGATGGATGAAATGTGACCAACACCCCTAGACAAGCTCAACACTTCAGGAAGGCCAGTTTTGGACTAAGAGGGTTGCTCACAGTGACCTAAGAGACAGAGCTCAAGAACAATGTTTGAGATTCATCAAAAGAGAATGGAGAAGTCATAGATGGAGATGGTGAAAAGGTCCCTTTACTACAACATCGCATGCACATGACCTCTTATGATTCACAAAATATCATAACCAATGGTGGAAAAGATGAGTTGAATTTAGAAACTATCTAACTTATTCCAAAAACTCTGATCTATGCAATGAATCAAATTCTAAGCTACAACAAATATATGCAAAACAAGATAACTAATGTAGACCCTTTTCCAAGAAATCATCAACTATTATTTTTGGGCTATGATTGTAGATTCCTCTAGTCATGCTCTCATGAGAGAGATGAGATAGAGGCAATAGTCACAAGCTTTTGGGGAATTATATTCTAATAAAATGCAACAAACTAACAAACATTCTAAGATAACAATGAATACCAATACACAAGAGGGACCTAAGCTACTAGGGTTTGGCCCAAATCCAAGAGCCTCAACCCTCTAAAACTTACTCGGTGATGGATCAATAAGAAACTTCTCATTATCATTGTAGAAATGTCAAATACATCACATAATAAGTCAAAAATAGCAGTGAAAAGTGCTTGAGATCAATAGATTCTTAGGTGAAAACAAAGTTTGAATCCTAATGATCTCTTTGGCATGTTCATTTATACAAAAGGGAAGCTACCAAAAACTCCCTAGAAAATAGAGATGTTTTTCTCCCAAAACTCGAGAAAGGTGGATCTAGATCTTCCTTAAATTGCACTGGCTTAGATGCCAATGACCTCATCCTGCTTGGCTGCCAATGACTTCAATTTGATGAGAGATAAAGTGGTGTTCTTGGATGATTGAAGGAGTTAAGCAGGTGGACAACCTCCTATAATCTCTCCCTATTTCTTACTCTGAGCTCCTGCATTGAAATTATCTCAAAATTTCTCTAATTCCTTCATTTAAACCATATTAGGCCACATGACATAGAAACACATATTTCACCCCTCTCACTAAGCATTATATAGAAAAAAGTGTAAATAAATGTGAGAAAGAGATAATTTTAAAGCTAGAGGATGCCATTATGACCCTTATGATATACCTATTGATGAGACTCATCATCACCCCCTACTGAAGTTGTTTCTCATCCTCTGAGCAACTCAGTCATGTATGTCCATATCTTTCATGGTTTTGGTGGGCTCTCTGACATCCCAAGGCCCCTCATATGTTGCACCTTCTTGAGGATAGAAGCTTGCATTCTTTTCTATTTTTGTCCACTCCTTCCTCTCCTCTTCTTCATTTCTTCCTTTTTCTAGGCCTAACAACAAGGGTAGATTGAGCTTGAGTCCAATCCAGATGACTTTTAATATTTGCATGAGTGTTTTTTATAGGTGTGTCCTTTCCAATGCAGTCCTAAACCTTTCAGGAGAGTGATACTTCCTAATCTAGAGACTGTGGGATAAAGAATTTGATCTTCTCTGGTAGACTTTCTAGATTTCTATCCCTAACAACTTGAGTGTGTCTTAAAAATGTGAGATGGCTTGCTCCTAGGTGTCAAGGTATATGGGTGCTAGATCAACATCATTGGATATGATGCTATGATTTCTAATGACAACCATTGGGCTTATATGCTCTTCCCTAATATATAATGGTTATTTTTCTTCCTTTGCCATTACTTTATTTTCCTCCTCAACTTTAGCCTCTTCATTAGTCATCCAAGATTCTAGGGCCATCAGTTGCATGTCCCCCAACTTTGCATTGGGATCCAAAATATTAATATCAGTCAAGGTGAGGTTATGCATGTAGAACTTAACCAATTTTTCTTTGTCTTCTATGTTACTTTGGTCACATAATTCAATGAATTGTTTGTAGTCTTGAAAGGGAATATATCCATTTTGTGCTAGGGTCTGGATTTGGAATTGCATCCACTTCTATTTGAGAAAGAGTGCATAAGACTTGGATGGTTTTCTACATTTTAATGCCTCCATGGAGAGGCTTTCCATTATGGCAATTGGGTTTCCTTCTCCTGCAGCTTCTCTCTCAACCATCTATTTTATGTGTGTAGTTGTTCCCTTATTATGGACTCTTTCTCTCTTAGCTCACTTAATTATTTTCCCATTTCAAGGACCTTTTCTTCCATGAGGCTTGCATCTTCCACCTTTTTAGATTTAGCAATTTGCATCCATCTATGGGTTCTTCCTCTTTCTGCTTCTAGTTCAAAGGAAAGTGGAATTGCAAATTTTTGGGGAATAACTCTCCCTACTTCAGTGAATTTATAATAGGAGTTCAAACTAGGCTGTGGACTAGGCTCCTGAAGCTCCGGGAATTCCTTCTAATTATTTTTGGGGAAGTTTCCCCCTCCTGTATTTGTTGTGTTACCTTCTTCCCTTCTTGTTGCTCATTTTTCTCCTCGTGTAGAACCCTCTGTTCTTCCTATAGCACACTCTATTTTTCCTGTAGCATGCTCTCTTCTTCCTGTAGCTTCCCCTTTCCTCTTTGTTCGAGGGTGGTAGGTGTCTTGGGTTGTTTAAAGGAGGTTGATATAGTGATGGGCATCTTTACATATGCTATAGGGTTATTTGATATGGATTTTGGAGAGGTGATCTCTTCAACTTTTCTTTTAGTGGGCCCCACCTCCTCTTTCTTACTTGGGGACTCCTCAATTGTGATAGGGGCATTTGTGGGAGTTTGAGGCCTTCCTTTCTTGATCCTGGTGATTTTCGTGGTCTTAAAGTAGAGGGGATCTTGTCTTTGCCTCTTCTTTTTGGGTTTAAATGGGGTGCTCAAGGTAGCTAAGGTTGCAACCACCTCTTTTTCATTGGGTCATGGAAACAAACTCACTTTCTCTGGGGATACCCCTACGTCTCTAGATTTGGTAGTTTTCTCAGGGCTTGGTTTTTCTTGAAGCTCACCCTCTTCCTCTTAATCTTTCTCTTTTTCTTCCTTTTCCTCCGGTTCTTCCTCTATCCTCTTTGCATTTGTCTATATTTCCTCTTTTGTCTTTTCCCCCTCTTCTTATTCTTCCTTCACCTCTCTTCCTCCAAAACTAGAGGCTGGGGTCTCACATGGTGTGAGGGTCTATGTTTCAGTGAAGGCCTCCCTATCCATGTCAATTAATTTGGACCAAAGGACAGGGATCCTTAGTTTTTTCCCTCTCTCACTTTTTGACTTATGTCCCTGATGGATTGTAGGAGGAAATATGGGACACTGAGTTTTTGATCCAAGGGTAATTCTACTTGAAACCTAAGTTAATAAAGTAATCTAAAATGGTATCCATAGACCACAATCAACCTTCCTTCATAGGAGATGTATATCAGGATATGGTAGGCCACCTCATCCCAGGGATAGGGTAGGCTTTCCCTCTTAACTCCATTCCTGTATTTAATAGGTTTTTCATTGGTAGTGAATAAATTGTTTTTGGCAGTGGTACTGGTGGTTTTATGTTCTATACCCCATTTGATCCCTACGGGTAGGGTTATCACCCTACGAATTATCTCAAGACAATGTGTAATAGCTAATCCCCTCACCACAGTGGTGGCACTGACTTCTGTCTATGAGTTCAAGGCCATGGAAAATTCATATGCAATATCATCATCATATCCCTTCAATAGTTCAAAGAATCCTAGCCACTAGTGTCTTCTAAAAATGTATAACACAAGAGGGTGAATATGGATTCTTTTAGTGTCTCAGGACTCCCTTCTATTAAATCCTCCCCCCATCTCTTTTCTATGTTTTCAACTAAGTGAAGGAGAGATGCTTCCTACAATAGATCTGATGTGTAATTCAGTGGCAGTAGAGGGTTGAAATCTCTGGTTGATGATAATTTCCTATATTCCCTCTAATCTACAGCCATAAAAGTTCTTTCAATTCATAGTTTGACTAATATTTCCTGTAGAATTTAGGGTGCACCAGCATACAAGTTATGGATAGATGAAGGAGAGGGTGAATTTTTTTTTACCACGTGGCCTGGGATAAAGATAATAAATTAGAGACCAATTCGACCCTTGGTAGCATTCCTTCACCCCTTCAGTCTTTCTGTAGTCATCTCTCAGGCTTCATATAGCATTTGCAGGCTTCCTGTAGCTTCCCCCCATAGAAATGGAAGATCAGGGTTCGACTCCCCTCGATGGAACCCCGAGCTCGTCCTCACCTTAAATGTTTTTGAAATGAGTGTAAAAATAAAATAATTTGAGCCACAATACATAATATTCCATTTTTGGCTTAGGCTTGGAGCCCTGTGATGACTTGGCAAATACACAAGGTTTCCTCTTTTGGATTGTTGTCCCCACTTGGAGTAATCATTCCCTCGTCCCTTGTAATCAACATAAACTCTCTGTGATCCTAACTTGACTGATGTGACACCTCCATGTTTCATGTGTGCTCAAAACCACTTTTTGTTTACTGATCGAGGATGGCCAAGTTAATTGGCCACCTCCATCTTATTAAAATACCTCCTCTCGACAGTTATGCATTTTTCATTATTTACACATAGGGAGGAGATGAGAGTTTTCCATACTTGTGCCTACATCATGATCGATTGATGAAGGGATGTGCATGATGGAGCTGGACCTTTTTATTTTCATCAAGGGAGTTAACTTGTTGTGTTCTTTTCTTTCCTGAATATATCTTATTTGCTCCTTATGGTATTTGACTGTTATTGTTTCCATGTGTGCAGGTACCTTGTTGATGTCCAAGTTGTCAATGCTAGTGGAGAATCTTGCTGGGAGTGTTATGACTACTACATAGTGCCTCATGATTTGGTATCACCCCCCCTACTGATGAAAAAATAATATTATGGCTTTATATGAGGTTTGCACAAGCTGTTACAAGAGGAGGTTCTCATCCCGTAGCAATCCTTTTCTTCTCTTATAGGCTCTTCAAACTGCACGGGGGTGATGAGAAAGGATGTAAAGGGTCTAGAGGATGATTCTATGACTTTTAGGGAGTGGTGTAGATTTTTGAAAATGGAGAGGATGTGCTATGTGTGTTTCTCAAGAAAGTTTTACAGGGTAAGACAAACTGGAGGGATTTTAATGAAAAATATAAACTTTTCTGTGAACTGGGATGGATGAGTGATGGATAGATGGTGGACCATGGTGGGAGAACCTTATTTATCCTTGGAAAGGTCATCCTTGGTGGTGCTTTCATTCAGATTTCCCTCATGTATCTTTTTGGAGCCCTCTTGTAGCACTACAGAACCTTTCTATAGAAATTACAGGTCCTTCTTGTAGAAATCCAGAGAGGGGGTGAAATTTGAATTTTGAGCTAATGGGATGATGGGGAGTGGTGAGAACATGAGTTTTTATGGTGGATATGAAGTGGATGGAGGGAGGAGTGGAGAGAATCTTGAGGATGTTGGCCCTATATCTATGAAATATGCCACTGTCTTCAAACCTGCGAAATGACAAAAAAAAAAAAAAAAAACTTGTTGTGGATCCATGTCCTGGGATTTTTCCTTTGTTTTCTTCCTTCTCTTTCTTTTTTCTTTATTAATTTTTTTTTTGAGACACACAGGCTACCTTAGGAGATGTTTTCAACCTGTATTCCTGCCCTGGGCACCTCAAGAGAGGTTTTCAAACATGGATATTTATTTTTCTTTTCTTTCTTTACTCCTGGGTCGCCTCAAAGAGGTTTTCAACCCAATAATTGGTCTCAGATGCCTCATGAAGGTTTTCATCTAGGTCTTTTATTTTAATTTTTCTTTTTTTTTTCCAAGAAATTATCTAGAAATGATGTGGACTGGAAGCTATGAAAATTCCAATCACATTGACCCCTCTGCTAATTTGAACAACTCCATTGTCATGACATTTCTCTATCAGGTATGGGCCTAACCATATTGTCATCAAATTTTCCTTTGAAATCCTTGAACCTAGAGTCACATAATAATGCACAATCCGCTTCTTCGAAAACTTTTTCCTTGATATGCTTATCATGCCAAACCTTCCTCTACAATTGTATAAATTCAGTGTGTAGGAAGGCCTACATTGTTAACTCATCCAAGCCATTCGACTGGAGAAACCTCTCCTGTTGTGATTTGGTGACATCTAAGTCCAATTTGGCTGCCATTATCAAAGTATTATACTCAAACTCAATAGAGAGTAGATCTTTATTTCTAGAAACTAGACCATATGGAGTGAAACGAGTAGTTTTTTTCCAAGTTGTGTTATAGGCCTAAGTGGCCTCCACTATTTTGTCTACCCAATCCCTCCTCATGCTTCTAAGAACCTTGGTGAGGATGCTCTCCAATACCTTATTTGTAACCTCTACTTTTCCATTTTCCTGAGGGTGATAGGCAGTAGATTTTTTGTGTTTGATATGATGTTGCCTTAACAGATTCTCAGTCAGATGTGATGTGAATTGAGCTCCCTAATCGGTGAATATCTCTTTGGGGTACCCAAATTTGTATAAGACATTTTCCCTAAAGAAATCAACCACTTTCTCCTTCATTGTTTCCTTGACATCCTTTGTCGCAGCCCACTTTGTTAAATAGTCAGTGCACACAATGATGTACTTTTTATGTCGTGATGGTGGATCAATTGGCCCAATGAAATCCATGCCCCACTTTTCAAATGGCTCCAAGGCCACCTGGGGTTGTATATGTGTTTCATCCTTTGGTGTGGATTTCCCCATCCTCTGGCACTGATCACATCTGTTGGTATACCTTCTTGCGTTTTGGCGGAGAGTGCACCAATAATAACCATCTTGTAGAGATTTAAAAAAAAAAAATCTTGGTAGAAAAATGACCTCCACAGGGCCCATCATGACAAGCTGAGAGGATGTCAAAGACTTCCTATTCCCTAGAACATATTTTTAAGATAAGATTTTGTCCCAGCTTGAAGATATTTCCCCCAATCCAAGTGAAAGGGGCGCCCTTCCTTAAAATTATGCTCTTCTCCCTAAATGACATATTTGGAGGAAATCTTGTTACAGCCAGGTAGTTGGCTATGTCAGCAAACTATGGAGAGATCATTGAGATAGAAAATAAGTGCTCATCTAGAAGCTGATAATAGACCATCCCTTCATCACCTATAGGCAAAGCAAGTCTAGATAGAAAATATGCAACTACATTTTATTTTCCTAATTTATCAATGATAGTTAAATCAAATTGTTGTAACAATAACAACCATCTGATGATTCTACCATAGACATCAGGCTTATTCATCAAGTATTTGACAGCTGCATGGTCAGTATGAAAAGAAGTTTGGTATCCATTGATGTAGTGTCATAATTTTTTCAAGGAGTGTACAATAACTAGGAGTTCTTTCTTAGTTACAATGTAGTTCAATTCAATCTTAGATAGATTTTTACTAATGAAGTAAATAGCATAAGGTAACTTACCATCTATTTTTCCCAAGGATTCCCCCACAACTTTGTCAGATGCATCATCATGGATATGGAGAGTTAGAGCCCAATTTGGGCCCCTAAGTATGTGTGTAGTGGTTAATTTCTCTTTCAAGATCTCAAGGGCCTCTTAGCAGCTATATGTCCAGCAGAATTCTGAGTCATTAGCTATCAATCCAAACAATGGTGAGGCCACTTTGCTAAATTCCTTGATAAACCTCCTATAATATCCAGCTAAGCCCAAGAAACTCCTAACATTCCTATGCTTTTGAGGAGTAGCGACACTCTTTATGATGGAAAATTTGTTTGGGTCCACTTGTATTCCCTCCTGAGATATAAAATGGCCAAGGATAGTCCCTGCATTCATTAAGAATTCACACTTCTCAAGGCTAATTGAGAGGTTCATTTCAATGCACTTATTCAAGACTTTACCCATGTTAGAGAGAGCCTCCAGGAAGTCACACCCATAGGGAGTGAAATCATCTTTATAGATTTCTACAAAGTCATGGACCAACTCAACAAAGATGCTCAGAACTTCCCTTGGAAAAGTGGCAGGGGAATAACATAAACCGAAATGAAGGACCCTATAAGAAAAGGTACCCCAAGGACATGTGAATGTAGTTTTGTTTTGATCCTCAAGGCTGATCTAGATTTGATTGTAACCATTGAATCCATCTAGGAAAGAGAATAACTTCTTCCCTGCAAGACCATCTAAAAATTGATTAATGAAAGGTAAAGGGAAATGGTATTTCTTGGTGGATTTTTTCAGTTCTCTGTAATCCACACAAATTCCCCACTTCCCATTCTTCTTTGGGACCAAAAATAGAGGTAACACCCACTCACTATCTTAGATGGGGTATATGAACCCTGCATCCAACAACTTTTTCAACTCTTCCTTTAATATGTCCTTGAGAGATGGGTTCATTCTCCTTTGAAGTTTGTGCACAAATTTGCATCCCTCCTTGATGTAGATGTGATGAGTTCAAACCAAAGGATGCACCCCCTTAATTTATTTATTGTTCCAAGAAAAAACATCTAAGTGCTCTCTCAAAATTTTGCACAACTTTTCTTCTTGGTTGGCTGAGAGAGAGGGGTTAATATTGAAGGTTCTAGATGGACCAAATTCCAAAAATTTGACATCGGCAGGAATTGGGTCAACTAAGCATACTTCAGTCCAAGGATTACCCTCAGATTACTCTACAAGCTCAACAAGAGGCAAGGTATTGGGCGGTTGGTTCTGGAGAATCTCATCAATGAGATCATCTTCATCAGGTTTCCCCCCTCCTATAACAAAATATAGGGTACATATTGGATGGGATTGTATGATACACTTCATCTTCCTCCTCCTCTTCTAACCATAGGGGTATGTCATGCTCGATGGATGGCTGAGCAGAAGGGTACAATACCAACTGTTTGGACAAATGCTCATTCTTAATGGTCATGTTCCCGCCCCTGCAACTAATGTAAGCATTAGAAGTGGCTAACCATGGCCTTCCTAGGATGAGAGGATAACCATGGAATTTGGTTTTGGGTTGGAGAACCATGAAGTCAATAAGATACTCCCAGGCATCAATAGAGACCATTACATCCTCAACTACTCCCTCAGGAGCCACTGTGGATCTATCTACAAGTTGCAGCAATGTAGTAGTATTTCTAAAGGATCCTAGGAGGTTTAGTTTTAGCATGGTTTCTTTAGTCATCACATTGACGGAATCCCCAAGATCAATCAGGGTGTGAGGGACAATGATGACATCAATGTGCACATCTACCACTAGACTTCGAGGGTCTAGATATTTTGGACAAATCACTCTCCCCAACATTAATTAAGATAATTGACCAATAACATTGATGGTGGGGGTGGCTCTTTTTCTGCTCCCAAGGTGTTTGAAACATTTCTATTTGATAAGATTATTGTAGATGGGAACATCCTTAATAGCTTGGAGGAGGGGTACGTTAATACACATATTCTTCAATTCTCCTAGAAGTTTAGTCTCTTTTGGAGTGTGTTGGTTAGGATGAATCAATATCTCAGGAAAAGGAGATGGATTTAATTGAGGGATACTCTCTTCCTTTTTATCTTTAAGATCCTCTGGTGGAGATGGAGGCTGGTTATCTAGGAGCACTCTTCCATACCTGAGGTTGATTTATTTAATATCCACAACATAGGCAGGGAAAGATGTCTCTCCACTGTAGACCTATTGTGCTTGCTTGTTATTCAGGTTCGTATTGGGTTGAGCAGGCATATGATGTTGCTTAGGTGGAGTAGGACGAGTGAGTTGTGTTTTACATGGAGGTGGAGGCAGTAAAGTAGGAGCTTTTTTGAGTTGAGGCCTCCACCCTTGTGATGGGTTATTCCACTAAGGATGTGGAGAAGCATATGTATGAAATGGTTGATTAACAGGTTAGGGAGGATATTGAGGTGCATAAGGCCAAGAAGGATGTGTGGACCATATTGATGGATGAGTGGAAGAGTACAAAGGAGGCAGGGGTGCATTTTGGTTGGGATGGTCATAAGAGTAGGATGCACCTTGCATGCCCTATTGTTATGGCCAAGGTCCTTGAGGTCTCCTTTGATTTATAAAAAAGAGTTCCTCAGCCCCACCTTCTGCCCCTTGGTATAAGACTTTTAATCCAGGAAAAGGACTTTTATCCGTGGCATGGTTTTCCTCACAGACAGAGCAGACCTCTATGAAATTTAATGGACATTCATTTCTGGGGTGCTTTCTACTGCATTTAGGGAAAAAAATAGCTAAGGCCCTGTCTGCTTCAGCTTGTCTCCTCTTGATCTGCATGGTATCCATTTGCAAATAAAATGTATGCAACATTTCACTTTTAAAGTCCTCCAACATGTTTCCAATTTCATTCTTGATGGATGTTGTGGAGGGAGAGGAACTGACCAAAGCTTGACTAGCCCTACCCTTCTTCCTAGTAGCCCTAGAGTGGTTCTTGAACATTTTTTTGATGTATTCATAGGGTAACTAATAGATATCTCCCCCATACAACATGCTGAGGGTTTTCAACTTGTCCTCCCTAATACCTTGGAGAATAACTAACTTAAGTGATTTAGGATCAAGGGTGTATATAACTCTCCTATAACTGAGCTGGAATCTCTCATCATAGTCCTCTAGGGATTCATCAGGTCCAAGAGTCATTTAAAGATTTATTATTTGGTTTATTTGGACCTATAATAGTCCTTGTCCTTGTTGTTAAAGGCTTGTTAAATTTGAGCCTAGGTACTGATGTTATCCCCAGGCAGACCCATAAACCAGTGCAAGGCTACATCCTTAAGGGAATATGGGAATAACTTCAAAATCTAGTCATCATAGGTATAGTCATAGGTCCTACATACAACATCAAACTCAAACATAAAATTATCAGGGTCCTCAAAGGTTAAGCCATGGAAGTGAGGAAGGGCAGTAAGGATTATATTCTTCATTCTATCCTCTCCAATAGTATATCTGATAGGGGAAACCTCCTCATTGATGTTTTCAACCATGGTTTTGGTAGAAGAAATGGGTTCTTATTCTTCCCCAATAGTTTCTTCAAAAATCCTAGGTTTCTCACCTAAGGGGTCTTCTAACTCCCTTGTAGTCAGAGAGGGAAGCTAACAGTCACCGAAGAAGAGTGAAGGTTGATTGTTTGAGGGTTTGGGGGTCTTTGGTAATAATTTTCATTGAGTATCTTTATTCCTACGAGGCACAAAATTTCTTTCTTCTTTTATGTGATTTTTCAAAACTAACTGCAAAAAACATAACAATGCCTAAGCAGAGACAACATCTACCTAGACACCTCATCAACAACAGTGCCAAAAAGTGGTGAGTCCTGGTACTGCACCAAGAGTGTTGCAACTCCCAGGGGCTCCTCAAATATATTTATCAACCCAGGGTTCATAAAAACTTTGAGGTGACAGTGCTATATACATATGTTGGCTTAGTGGGTCCTGACCTAGGTTCAGAGTTAGTTTTGCCAAACAAATCCCTACACTACTGGCCCTTTTGGCATCAACCAGTGGAGCACGGACTGAACTCTCACCTGAAGCAGTATGGGGGGATGTTGGAACCAAGTTTCCGCACCTAGGGATGAATATGATGTCGTTTTATGCCCTAAACCTTCCTTCGCGTAGATCAATAAGCCCTTGAGGCTTATCGATATAACTTCCCTTTATTAGGTTCTAGACCTTCACAAAGGTCGGTGACTGTCTTTCGCAAACCCTAAATAGGTGAATCACCAGCTTAGGCACCTCTGTAATCACTCCTAAGTCGATTATTACCTGGATCGACTTAAGTGTCTGATATCTCTAGTATGCATTAAGATATTCTACATGCAAACAGATATTATTAATTGCATTCATACAAAAATGAAAACCATGTAGAATCATGCATCAATACAGTATTAAATCATAAACCCAATATTAATCATAACATAAATGCATTAATTTATAACATAAGTAAATAGATAAAACGCAGATAATTCCATAATAATCTCTTTATTGATACTTCAGTTCTTCTTATAGACACGACAATACCCTGCACACTCAGCTGCGGACTCTACTCTAGGCCTCTGCGCACACATCTGTAGAGCCTCTCTTCTACTCTAAGAGTCTTTTCTCTTAGCTCTTACTGACCCATTACATCAATTATGAACTTCACTAAAGTGCCTTAGAGTCTCTAAGACTCTCCCTTTTATACAATCCCATGGTCCGTGGACCATGGGTAGGTTTATACAAGCTGACACAATTTACATAAAATAAGGGTAAAACCATTTATGACACTTTACCATCTACGCACTCTAAGACCACAACGTGTGGAGACTTCACATTTTACATAACAAAAACTTGGGATTTTGCCCCAAAATTGACCACAGGGGACCTTGTCCAAACAGGCCCCCAACAGAAATATCGTGACTCGCCCCCGAGTCACTCTTCTGGCACAAAGATCTTGCTGCAGAGACCTCCTAGATCGAGCTGTGCTACAACTACCTCAGCTGCGCTCTACGTGGTTACCTGCTCGATTTTCTTGACCAACTGCTCGGTTGTTGGTCCTGCACTATCTGCCTTTATCTTCTGATGTGTCCTTGGTAGGCTCGACACCTTCTCCTCAATGGTGGCAGAGAGAACATAGGCCTCATCCAGCCAAGGCCCCAATCTGGCCTTGAGGACCGCCTCTTTCCTTTGTGTTGCCTCCACTTGTTATTGCAACTGCTTTGCCTCGTACAGTTTGGCCAATCGCTGTGAGATGGCGACGGTACACACCATCGCTCTTGCTTTGTCATATTGTTGTTGTAGTTCTCAAGCCTCTATGTTCAAACTCTGCAGATTAGGATATTCCTGCAGAGTTGTGAGTAGCTCTATAAACTGCTCGAAGAGTGCAGTGCAATTGTTTACCGCGGCATCTACTATCGCGACTGCATCCTTTACAGTTGCCTCGTGTTATTCTCTGACCTCTAGTGGAGTTGAAGGCTGTGACTTCAACTCAAGCTCTGCGATTTTAAGTTTCAGTTCAAATTGAACCTTGGCCATCTTTGTCTTCGCATCACGCACACCTACAGCCAACTTCCTAATCTTGGCCTCCATTGGTGCTTCTTCCGGGATATGCAGTTCTGGAACGGTTCTGCATGCCTCATCTACCGCTGCTACTGTGTGCTCATTCTTCTCATGTACCTTCTTTAATGCTTCCAGCGTAACTATCTTCTTAACGAATATTTGTTCATTGTTGACTCTATGCTCGATGAACATGCTCAGCGCACGCTACTCTCAAGCCTGAAGTTCGGTAATCACACCTGCCTGCAGCATGTGAATGAATTCGCTAGGGAGCACGACCAAGTTCAGACCAATGTTCTTCAACGCGCTGACAATGGCCTTGTCAGCATCTGCCTCTGCGCTTAAGGCTCCATCAGGAAGTGCGACTACTCGTAGATCCAAGGATTGAACCAACTCCACTGCTTAAGTGGTCCCCGACGCCCAACTAGTTGAAGTCACACTGCTCTGCCCTGCACCTCCCTGGATTTGAGTTGTTTGGATCTGCAATTCGAGAATACCAGACTGTATGGCGACCAGTGCTTGATTCGGCTACTACTCAAATAGTTGTAGCAGTTCTGCAGTCGTATCCCTTACCTTTTCACCAATATCGTCCAAGTCGCCTTCCGTCAAGGTGATAGGATCTAACGATGACTTGGAGGCCTTGGTCTTCTTCCACGGTCCTTCTTTTTCCTGTTCCCTATTCCACTTCACCCAGAAGGGAGTACTTTCCTGGTCTCCACCACCCTGTTTTGATTTCTCTTCTTCCTTCGTCTGTGGTGAAGGGATTTCTGGCTCCTATCAGAGCCGTGCTCTTCCTGTTCTGCTTGTTCTTTTGCGGTGCACTCTGCTTTTGCTCGAGCCTTATCCTCAATCTGCTTCTTTCTCTTTTCGGCCAATTATTGAACCTTCAATTGGGCCACTTCCTTTTTCTGCTTTTCCATGGGCTTACTAGTCCTGGCAGACAAATCTGATGTTGTGCACCAATCTTCTAGCCAACACTCAAGGACCACTGCAATATCATCGTTTATTGCCAAGTAAGGAAGATCATACCACTTCTTATCTGAATCCTTCAGCGCTCGGATGTAAATTTGGTGGAAGTCCGCTTTGAACTTCGCATACCCCTATATCTTCTCAAAAATGGTTGGTGACAACCATGGCTTGTTGTTGATGGTTGCGCGGATGCTTGCCTCCATCAGCACCCAAATGATCTTGCTTTCACGAACCCACACAACGTCCTTTGTGGCCCATAGCGAAGAAAATTTCATTGCTTCAGGTAAATTTGTCTGAATCGGAGGAAACTGGCTTTCCTCTGGCAACTCCCATGCGACCAATGCAATTAACAATAAGAGCAACGAGTAATGGAAATTTTTACTCTGGTCTTGTGCCTCCCTGTAGTTCGCAAGGAACTCGCTGCACAGGTAGCGCGCCCAGTTGAACTGTACGTAGAGGTGTGTTCAGGAGGAATTGTCCCTCATCTGGGTCCTTCGGGACCTTCACCTTGCCCTGCCGCAGAGGAATGTACGCCAGCAGCTTTGAAATAGCGTCTACCCCCTCCACATCTATGTCTTATGTGCCCTCGTGATGGTGGATGGGGTATTCGTGGGAACCCTTGCCTTATTAACCAGATAGTGCTCTGTGGTGAAGCCTGTGCTGCTCCCTCATCGTCGCTAGAGGTTCAATCAGCGAGATATATTCAGGGCTTGTTCTTCCTCTATCCCTGAGGATCTTTCCACTTCGCATAGCACAAAACATCAAGGTAATCGCATAACCTGCTTTTCACACAAGAGCATTTTAATCCAAGTATTCAAAGATATTAAATACTTACCTCGCGGTCCTTTAAAGAAGCGTCACTATGCTTCATTGTAGCTGACTGAGGTATTGACTGCAAATTCTATCACCAATCCTCCGAGGACATGATCAACCCAATGATCGATGGCGCACACGATCTTATCTTCAGAGGCTTCCAATCTTTGAAATAACTCCGAGGTCCACACTATTGGACCGTCAAGCCTCCATCTTCCTTGGCCATCTGCCAATTTCGCAATCCACTCATATAATTCAACTGGGAAGGAACAAAAGAAGATTTCATGTATCTTTATGTACATATATTTTTTCAACCATTGTTCTTTCGTCAATCGTAGATTTCTGTTTTCTCACACCACGGATCCATGGATCTTTCTATCCAACTAATTCTCAGTTTCCTTCTTAGTTGGATTCCAATGATGCGACATCACTCATCTCTTTATGTAGATCCTAGTCTCGGCAACGGAACCATTTGTTGGCTTAGTGCGTCCTGACCCAGGTTCAAATTTAGTTTTTCCAAACAAATCCCTACACTACTGGCCCTGTCGGCATCAACCCGCGGAGCGCGGACTGAAGTTTCACCCGAAGAAGTATGGGGGGATGATGGAACCAAGTTTTCACACCCAAAGATGAATATGATGTCGTTTTATGCCCTAAACCTTCCTTGGCGCAGATCGATAAGCCCTTGAGGCTTATCGATATAACTTCCCTTTATCAGCTTCTAGACCTTTGCGAAGGTCGACGACTGTCTTTCGCAGACCCTAAACAGGTGAATCAACCACTTATGCGCCTTTGTAATCACTCCTAAGTCAATTATTACCCAGATCGGCTTAAGTTTATGATATCTCTAGTATGCATTAAGATATTATTCACGTAAACATATATTATTACTTGCATTCATACAACAATGTAAACCATGCAGAATCGTGCATCAATATAGTATTAAATCATTAACCCAATATTCATCATAACATAAACGCATTCATTCATAACAGAAGTAAATAGATAAAACACAGATAATTCCATAATAATCTCTTTATTGATACTTCAGTTCTTCTTACAGACTCGACACTACCCTGTGCACTCAGCTGCAGGGGTCTGCGTACTCAGCTGCGGACTCTACTCTAGGCCTCTACGCACATAGCTACAGAGCCTCTCTTCTACTCTAAGACTCGTCGCTCTTAACTCTTACTAACCCATTACATCAACTTACAAGCCGACACAACTTACATAAAATAAGGGTCAAACCCTTTATAACACTTTACCATCTATGTGCTACTTGACCACAACTTGCGGAGACTTTACATTTTACATAACAAAAACTTGGGCTTTCTACCCCAAAACTTGGGCTTTTCCCCCAAAATTGACCGCAGGGTCCCTTGTCCCAACAACATAGTAGATGGAGTTCTACTCATGCCACCCTCAACTAGATAATTTTATCAATTAGGGGGAAATTAACAACTGAAATTGTAATTCAAATGCTATCTCTAATGTAGAAAAAGTAAATTATTTTCAAATCTAACTTGCAAATGCTACCAACTTGTAAATGCTAATGAATCAATTCATGAAGGAACACAAGATCTATACTACCTGCAGAAAGGAAATTACACTATTTGCAGTCAACCATCTAGTTATCAAATTCACTTGTAAATAGGAAATTATCTTGCCAACACATAACTCAAGATTTCATGCATCATTTATCTAATTAACACTTTCATATAAAGTAATGTTCTACTTGTGCAAACTCTATGATAAATAAACTAATTCTATTGTAACACCCTCCTCCCACATCTACCCAAGCAACTGACCAGCCAAGGTAAACATGTGATGAGAGGCCACTATGATATGATTCGACCTCCTAAGTCATGTTAAGGAAATGGAACCGATGAAAACACACCATACAAACATTCAACATCAGCCTTAGGATCCTAAGGAACCAATCCAACACTTCAGGTAACTTGCATCTAGGTCCCACTGAACTTCTGGACAACTTGACCTTTGGACGCTCTAACGCTATGGGCATGCCATCATTCAGGGACCTCTGGATGCTCTCACTGGCTTGCAAGTCAGTGTCTAGGGACTCTTTTTGTCAGTTCTCTGCCAAAGTTCCTAGGAATTAAGCCACATTTTCAGGCCGAGAGCCCAAGTCACTACCCAAAATTTCATGACACCTTCATAAGAGTAAGATATCATGAAAACAACATTTCTAATGCAATTACTTGAATAAGACCTTGACTAGACCCCTATTAGGCATGATAGGCATTTTGTCAAACATTCATGAATATGAAATCTACAGTGTAAATAATAGATCTTAGCATAGGGGTCTCATACTTAGTTGAGAATCGCTAAGAAACATTGATGCCTCAACACATAACCTGCCATTTCATCCATTAGGTAATAAATACATTGATCATTCATTTAATAGTAAAAATATAATGAGAGCCATACATAGATTATGTCATAAAACACATAAATAACCAACATAATAGCAAGAGAAATAATCATGAAATCACAACCATATAAATCACTTATAATCTAGTACAATACTCATATAAATACAAGTAGAAATGACCTCATCTTGATGATGCAAAATCCAAACCCGGGTGGGACTTCCACGTTCCACCCGAACATGGAATGGCTGAGCCAAATCTCTCTTCAGCCATTCACTCCCATGCCATATTCGAAGCATGAATGTGGAATCTCATAAAACACATCAATAAAAAACCATCAAGGGCTTCCATAGACCATCCACCTTAACCCATCAAACAACGATTCCACCTCACGGTCGAACATCACAAAACGATCATCATAGTGTTATCCATCCAAGCCTTCCAAGGCTTCCAGAGCATTTGTTCCAACCAAGGCTTCCAGGAATAGTAACTCAACCCACAGCTGCCAGCAGGCTTCCAGAGCTTTTGTCCAACCAAGGCTTCCACAACTAGTAACTCAACCCACCAAGGGATTCCAGAGCGTTTGTCCAACAAAGGCTTCCAGGACTAGTAACTCAACCTAAGCTATTATAGGGCTTCTAAAGCGTTTGTCCAACGAGGGATTACAACTAATAAATCAACCCAAGATATGGAAACATCAGAACCAACCAAAACAAACAAGGAAATAAACCCACAATCTCCATGGCTATCCAAGAAATGGCAAGGATAAGCAATCTACTATCAATCTAGACAATCCCCCATGCCAGTGGCATATCATGACCAAAAATCCACATTGATATGCCATGCACACCAAAACTAGTGACGAAAACATACATGCAACTCGGTACTTGCTAGAAAATTCCCAATATAGTTGTTGATCCCGATGCCCTCTTGCATTTTCCTTCTCTTCCTTTGCCTTCTTGCTCCAAGAATCCAAGTATGCCACACCCTTCAAGAGTGATCCAAGAAAACTCTAAGTCTCCAAGACTATGAGAGGGAGAGAGAATAATGAGAGAGCTCCAAAACTGAATTGACAAAAGGTTACCAATTGATCCTCATAAGCCTTTTTATGAATGAGGCCTCTATTTTCTTTATTTTCCATTATTTTCCTTCAATTTCCTCCTCACATGCAACCCACGTGACCTTCCACCTCCCTTTTCTCCTAATTTCCATTATTTTCATAAATAAATGTGTTAAAAATGCCATTTTTCCTTTGCAAAGCCTTAGCCATTGCTTTTGCCAATTTCCTTGGACATTAACCAATCACAAGTGATCCCCATCACTACAATTTTTCCCAACATTCAACTCGGAATAAGTTTCCCATCAACCGTGGTTATTATTTTTCCCTTATTAACTTTTATCACATAGAATTTTCACCAAGGTTGTTACAAAACCCTCCCCCTTGGGGGAACACCGTCCTCAGTGTTTAACAACAGCTATTACCACAAAATTGTTGTAAACAAAATATACTACTGATGGAGCTTTATAACTCAGCTCATTGTAGTATTTACAATAATCATCCCACTGGGAAGTAAACCAACATGAAAACATAACAACATAACATCATCATTACATGACACCCATACCTCTTATTGGAGCTTTATAACATATATCGTGGCAATATTTACATCCATATACGTATGTACATTTACCAAACATTACCAAATACAAATACCAAAACACCATACCAAAATTGCTTTGCCTCAACTAGCAAACACGGAAGAATACATAGCCCCCATTTGATCTGCCATCTCCCATGTAGCTTCATCGGGCCCAAAGTGCTTCAATTGCACCTTAACTTGCTCGATTGCTTAGTTCTAGAGCATGAGCACCGTTTTCTTCAATATAAGCTAAGGCTCCGGCTGGAATTGTCCATTTGGTTCCACCTGCAATACAGACCAGTCAATCACATGATACACATCTCTAACATACTTCTTAAGCAATGAAACATGGAAAATTGTTAGGTCCCTATTATACTAGTGATGCCCCCATTACTATTATAGTTGTATCCCTTATTAATATTGCTGTGCCCCTATTGTCCCCATATTGTTATTACTGTGCCCCATAGAATCCCTCTATTGTTATTTTTGTGCCTTTATATTATTATTGTTAGGTCGGCTTGGTTATATTGTAACCCCTTAGACTCCTATATATAGAAAGGAGGTTTCCTCATTTGAATCATCCAAGAATTGTTCATTTGTGTAATGTAAAGGAGGTTTCCCCCTCGAAGAGGCTGAATTCTAAGGCGTTTATCTCTCTTTTCTATCTTTCTGTGAGCTGGTTTCATAACATTTGGTATAAGAGGTTTGGATTCTAGGGTTTCGCTGCTCCAAACAGGTCATCGTGGCATTTGCACTATAACATTTTTTCTGCGACATTTCAGATGCTAAAAAAAACCCATTTGGGCTGAAATCATGATGAACCTCGAGTCCGAATTTCATAGCTTTGCACGCTATATTTGCAGAGATATGATCTAAGGAAGTGGGCCTTTTTGCAGACTCCCAAATTTCATTCCAAACAGGTGACTTGGGGAAAATCGTCGTAACTTTTTTTTTGAGCATCAGATTGAAATTTTGTAAGAAGTTACAGAAATAGGACGGAATGTAGTTTCCTGTGTATATTGTTTATAACCGAAGGTCAAAACAGTGACACGTGGCACTTCATACAAGTTCGTTCTTCTGGAAAGGTCTATAATCAGGTCATCATGGGAGATTGTGCATAACTCTGCCTTGGAGAATCTAAATTCGATCAGACTGGTGGCATTGGAAAGAGGACACGGAGGGCTACTATAGGTCGAAATTTTAGAACTGGATGATCCGAATTTACAGAGATACATCAGATTCAATATCGAGCTCCTACAAAGTGAAAAAAAAGGTGTGTAATTTTTTTTAAATTTTGCGTAAGCTTGGTTTGAAAAATTAGTTTGAAGGAATTCAAAGGGAATAGTAAAGCATTATTATCAGTAATTGATGCCCCGAGGAAAGAAAATGCAAACACCTAGTAAGCAACCTGAAAGCTCTAGCATGACTCATGAAGAAGAAGAAGAAATGCAACATGATATATCAAAATTACGAGACCAAGTGCAACAAATGTCACTCGCACAAAAAGTAACAGAATCTAAGATGGATGGTTTAAAGAAAGATGTAGAAGCTAATATGAATGGCATGGAAGCTAAGATGAATGGCATGGACACTAAGATGGATGGCATGGATGATAAGATGAAAGAATTGAACATAAATTTGAATAAGTTGCTACAAGAAATGGTCACTAATGGTGAAAGGGTAGCGTTGGATACCTATCCCAATAGGTTTCATATTTCATGATTGGCAAGGGAAAGTCCAAATATGCTCTACTTTGATTTCACAAAGATCCCATATTTCCTAGAGAACACAAGGTGTGTAAAGTGTTTCAATCTTGATGATCTTGTTTCAAATTTTGATGGGTGATCCAACAGTTTAATCTGGATCATGCCATGCTTTCAATTTTCAGTTATAGAATAGAGAAAGGAGTCTGTCCAAACTGCTTAATCTTGGCAGACAAGTAGTTCAGGTAGAGATGAAAAGGCTCCCAACAGCTTAATCTGGGACCTTGGAAGAAATAAGGGTAGAAGTAGATAGAAAAAGCAAAAGAAAAAGCCAAAGAAAAGAAAAGGCAAGTAAGGGTCTGCAAGTCCAAGTGCACCCTCCAAGAAGAAATAAAAAATGCTAGGCAAGTAGCTGGGTAAGTAGTTGGGGTTGCAGAAAGGTTATCACTACCATGGCAGGTGTGATAACTGTGTGCATCAAAGCAAAGTCAATCAATTGACAAAGGTGTTCTTCTTCATGAAATTGCAGTAGGAAGCATGACTAACCTCCCTCCTTCCCCTCCCATTTCATTTCTAACATCCCCTCATCAGCTGAGATTCATGGAAGAGATTGTGGTTTCATGGTGGTTCTTAAATCCTTAAAAGCCACATTTCTTGTCTAAAAATCTTTTCATTTTGATCTACTCTTAAAACCAAGTTTGTTTCACATAAACTTAATAGTTTCCCCTCCACTTACCCTCTCATCCATATTAACTCTAATTCTACTATGTAAATCCCCTATATTACCTTTCCCCTATTAAGTACTAACACCATGGTGTATAAACCCCAAGCATTATATAAATACCCCTCCCCTTGGCAATATAGCCAATAAGTCCTATGTCAAGGATCAAAGTGGCATCTAGCCACTTGGATGAACCTACAACTCATCTACCCTCCCTTTCCTCAAGTCATTCCACTCGCCAAACCATTATTTGCCAAGAGAAACCTTATAAAAACCCTTTTACCCGTGAAAACCCTTTGAAACTGCCAAAAATCCCGAAAAAACCCACTTTCTATTGCCTAACCAAAGTTTGCGCATATATATAATTTTCGAAATACATTGAAAAAACATTGGAAACATGTATTTATGCCTCCGCTCGCTGCCTTACCCACATATCACGTCATATCCCTGATAGCCACCCGATCTGATCCAGAGCATCCGATGGCTCTTATTACAGCGGAGCGTCTCCGACATCCGTCGTTTACCCGCCGTATACAACAGTCATGTCACTTCCCCGATGGCCGTTGGATCGAGCCCTCCAGATCCGACGATCAGCGTCGATATCGGAGCAGATCCTATGTCCGGGCGATATCTTCCGACGGCCGTATTTTGGCTACGTCATGCGGCAGCCACGCGTCCTCGCCACAGCGCGTCGGAGGTACGCCTGACCATTACCGACACTGTACCGTAAGCAGTGCGATATGAAACCGCTGGCGGTTTCCGGTTTCCCGCATCCCGCCTACATTACGTCAGCTCCACGTCATGACCACGTCACCTCCACCCTGTCGTCGCCTCCGTCCATTGTCCGCCCCTCCGCCAATGTGGCTGCCACCGCATCATCCCCCATGGGCCTATGGCAGCTCGCCACGTCACCCGATGACGTCAGCATGACGTCATCCGACCTTGACCCCACCAATGACGTCATGCTGACGTCATCGCAAAAAGGCGCCAAATTGTTAAAAAGTCTATATTATGGCCAAAATGAGTTTTTACGTTATTTTTTCTGCTGCGTGCTGTTCACGTCCGACTTGCCGTCAACCTGCTAAATTGACCAGGAGACCTCCAGAGTACCAGTCTCGCCTGCATATACGACCTCTGCTCGCTGTTTTACCAGGTATTCTTCATCATTTATCCTCCGTGCGCCTGCAATTCTCTATAAATCACTTCGAAAGCTTAAAAGAAGTTAAAACTTATAAATTCACCAGTGAATTCCTCTGCAGAGCTTCTAATTTTCAACTACCACCTCGAAAACTACTAGCCGAGCTTTGTTTTACCTACATTTTATTGAGAAACTAAGTTTTGTCTGCGCAATCGCGGCAGGCTCATTTAAACCAAATTTCACCACTGAGAGAGACAAGGAAAGGCCAAACATTGGTCCTAGTTGCACTATAAATAGTATTTCAACTGCTATTTCCTAGAACCCCTCTCTGTTCCTGATAATCCAACCTCCCTGGTACAGAGGCATTCTTCTGCACTGTCCTGCTCAGTCAAAATCACTTTACACTTGATTCAAAATCCTCCCGTGCAATGGAGACACCTGTAGTGCTAAATGTTCAACCTCTGAATGCTCCTCAAAAGGACTTGAAATGGCAAGCCTTGGCAGATATGGATTACCAAATTTCAGAAGAAAAGCTTATGAGCAGCAAGTTCCACATTCATCTGTTGAATGAGTTGAAGGCCAAGCATGAAAATGGGACAGATATATTAGGCTTATGGGACTCTTTCCTCCCTATTTTTAAGCTCCCTCAGGTCAACCAATTCCCTGAACTAATCCACCTCTGTGCTGAACAATATGATGTTTCTCAGAGAGTTGTTGTTGACCCATCTGGTGCAGTACTTTTCTATGTTACCCCTCAAGCTATCAGAGAAATGCTTTGCTTCAACCCTCAGAAGAAGTTGGTTCCTTTATCACTGGTAAACCTGATAAAACAAGGGGATAAACTCACAGATGCTCAAATTGTCAAATTTAATCAATTATACATCAAAACTAACATTGTATTGGGCCCTCCAATTCTTCATGTATACCTCAATGAGCTGGGCAGAGACCTTGCAGATATGATTTCTCCCATCTTGGGGTATAGTTCAATTGAGCATATTGATGCAACTGTGCTGGTATTGATGCTTATGTTTGCTCCTGGCAAGTCACCAATCTGCTATGACTACGCCACCTACATATCAGACAAAATTCATGAGCAATTGATGAATTTAAGGAGAGATAGGATGTTCAAAACACCTCCTACATTTACCATTTGATTCTGTACCATCAACATGAGAAGTTTCACTTTGTAATCAAAAGAATGGATGCCCAAGGCAATCCCAGATCAGTGGTCTACTGGTCATCTGTCTTCCACATTAGACCTGAGTCTCCATACACTTACTGTGAATTCATGGACCTGTTTATCCATCCAACTATGGCAATGCTGATGAGCTCACCTCCTCCAAGACTTACTGATGACATGCAGAGAATTCTTCAGCTGTACAAATCTTATAGCATTGGGGATTGGTACTTCTACCAAAACCACACTGTCATTAGGATATATGGGTGTGATCTACCTCCTTTCAAATTACCCAAGTATGTGCCTATGAGGCTATTTTCCCTAGAGTACTTTAGACAATTTGGCAGAGTTGATGTGCTTCATTTTTCAGGAAGAGGCAAAAAGGTACAGTTGAAGATCAAAAGCCAACTTGGCAATATTATCTATAATGAGAGGGAGCAAGGATGGAGGGAAGCAGACAGAATGCTTGAGGCCCTTGGCCTACAAACCAGCTTCATATGGGTACCCTATGACCCTAATCATTTCATATCCACGAGGAGGCTCAAATATAAGTTATCTGCCTATGATCACCATAGCATCCCTCACATTGAAAAATATGCAAACCAAGACAAATGGAGGAGAGGGACCTTAGAAGAGCCCTTGTCACAAGAAGAGCTGAACAAGAGGGCACTAAGGAATCTAAAGAAGTTGGCTGACCTTGAGCTTTGTCCACAGGTATTCACACTTCCAAGCACACAAATGGGAGTAACTGAATCCTCCTCAACTACCAAGCAGCAAACTACCAAGGCCACTGAGAATATATCCAGCAGAGGCAAAGAAAAGGAGATGGAGACAGAGCAGACACATCAAGAGAAGGAGCAGTCACCTCCAGTGACTCAAGAGCAGACAGATAAAGAAGAACAGCAGCAGGCAGAGCAACAACAACAAAAAGAAATGCAGCAAGAAGAAGGGCCACATGAAGGACAGCAGCCCTTACAGCAGGAAAGAATGGTTGATACTCCAACAACCACCGAGCAACAGGCTCAACAAAGAGTACCTCCTAGGCTTGAAACTACAGTTGATACCTCGGTCCTCCAAACTCCCCAAAAGGAGGACTTAAGCAGAAAAAGGGATAGAGAAACTCCCCTCACTTCATCTATCAACCAGGGAGAAAAGAGACAAAGATTAAATGATTTTTCAGAGGAGGACATAGCAATAAGACAAGCATTGGGAATGGGCCCACCCAGCAGAGAAGCTTCAGCAAGTTCCTTCCAGCAGGAACAGGACAGGACTATGGGAGGGGAGGTCAGCTCCTCCAGCCAACAAAAAGAGGGACAAGTCAGCATCAAACAGCAATTTATAGACATCAAAACGAGGAATGATCCTATCAAAATACAGTTGTACAATCACCTGCTAAACATGGCTCCTACCAATCAGCAAAGGCTTATGTCAGCCTTTGATATAGGTGAAGGCAAAATGATCATGAGTCATTTCATGCCCACAGCACTGCATCCCCAATCTGCCTCAGACTACCTCAGGACCAACCTGGAAGTCATGGCCAAAGACATACACCCAATGGACAAAATTGAACTGCATAAACAAACTGGTGAGATGGTGTATGCCTCATTGGCAGATGAAACTTTGGAAAATTATAAGCTAAAGAGCAGCCTCAATGCCACAGCCTCTCAACTGGAATTGGAGAAGGCATCATCCCAGGCAAAGGACAATAGAATAAGGTCCCTGAAAGACATAATCATTGAAATTGGGCATGATCCCAAAGATCTTTCAGGGATACAGGAAATCTTGAAGTTGAGGGATGCTGACTTGGCCGCCATGAGGAAGAAAATCAAACTCCCAGCCACCATGCACCCTCAGACAGATGAGGTAGCTCGACAAATGCAGGAGAAGGACACCACAGACTTATTGATTTCTATTTATAAACAACTTCTGCAGGCCCAAGTGAAATTAGGAGAGTCTGAGGCTTCACAAGCGGCCCTGCAAGCAGCACTGAAGCAAAGAGAAGAGGGCTAGACCTCTCAGCCTCCCCCGGTCATCAATCTTGAGGACACTACTCCTACCACTGTGCCTCCACCTCAACAAACTGAACAAACAGCTACATCCACTTCAGCAGCACCAACAAATACAGAACAGGCACAAAGCCTAGACATGCAGAAACTGAAGAATGAGATACAAGTCCTGGAAGCTCAAATGACAGAGCTGCATGAGACAAGGGAAAAGCTGGCCAAGGTCAATGATAAACATGATAAATCAAAAAGAGAAGTGGCAGAAAAGGGCAGGGAGATCAAAGCCCTTAATGACAGGATCAAAGAGCTGGAAAAGGAGCTCAGATTGGATAAGATTGTATCTGAAGTCAAAGCAATGATATGGGCCAATATTGGCCAATCTATTACAGATCAATGGCAATACATTGAGACAATCCATGAGCAATTAGAGCTCATCCCAAAGGCACAGAAGGAGGTCCACAGAGCAAGAGCTGCATTGGGCAATATGCCTGAAATAGCCACCAGAATGATCAATGTACTCAATAATAGGACAAGTTCTCAGTTAGCTACCATTGGAATCACAAACAGAACTGAGACTATTCAAATGATCAAGAGGGTGCTTACTTTGAGGAATTTGGTGCAAACATTGGACAGAAGAGCCCAGGATATGCACACTGAGGTAAACAGGTTCATGGAGAGATTTCAGGTATTGCAGAACAGAGGACTCCCTAGCTTACTGAATAGCGGAGGGAAGCTATTCACCCATGAACAATATGCCAAAAGAGTGAATGCCTTTGCTTCAACTCAGATCAATGAGAAGGTCAGCACTTCAGAAGATACAGGGCCAATTACAGGACAGGTTTTCTATGGTAAGATAGAAAATCTATTTTTTATAATGAATGAAATCACACACTTGTTTGATACAACTCCCAATTTCTTCAAATACACAGAGGCAGAGGAAACAATGGAGGCCATTCTCAGGCATCAATTTCCTCCACAGGACTGGTGGGTCAAGGCAATTCAAACAATTCTATGAACAGCAGGCCGTCCACCAAATTTTGGTTACAGGAAAACGGAATTGTCATGCACAGGACAGTTCATTTCAGTCAGCAAGGCATTAAAGACGAAAGCTGAGCCAACTCAGCAAAGCCCATAGCCAGCACAACAAAAGGAAAAGCTACAGGTGTCCCAGCCGAGAAAAGACAGCAGAACAGCTCCAAAATTCCTTCTCCAGCATTGATGCGGATCACTCCAACCGACTCGTTGGATTCCCAAAGCTAAAAATATCTTCTGACAAATGAAAGAGCATTTATGTTGTATTAAAGGAAACATTAACTTTTTTCTGCTGTAATGACAAAGTTGGTGAAAGAGTTATTTCTCAGATGACTCAACGCCTTGATATTTTGTAAAGATGTTTTGTATTTATAGACCCCTCGCACTAGAGATGAGGGCTGTTGTTGATTTCTCCTGAAGAAGTTCTTATGTTGTAATCCTTTCGAAAGTTTAATAAAGAAAGTGATGGAATTTCTCGGATTTCTGAAGTTCTGAATGCGTTCTGGTGCCTGTTGATAACTGCTGGATTCCTGTGTATTTCACCATACAATAAGTCTCTGTAACTCTCTCTGTCAATTAGTTGTTTTGTTAGAATCCGTATATGTTATCTGATTTCCAATACTAAGCAACAAAGAAAAAGAATAACTTTCAGGATTTATTCACTGAATACCCTGAGTTCAATCTGTGTTGTTTATGAATGTTTTCTTTAGGTTTAATCTAGATAAGTGTAATTCTTAATTGCTGCACTTTCAGAATACACCTTTCACAAGTGGCCTTTGTCACAGGAATTCAAGTTTTGCTCCTATGCAGTCTGCTCACCTTCACCTCACCAACTTAATAGAAAATTCTTAATTGCTTTCTGTTGGTTGACATCCATCACCATTTAAGCTAATTTTGTTTGTCTAAAATACACAATAGGCCCTGCAGTTGAACACCATCAATCCAGCATATCAAATCACTTCATTACTCCAGACTCCATTGCCCAATGGTATTTCACTATCTAAACACTATATCATAAGACCTGAAAGAGATCCTTCAACCAAAAAACATAAACCAAAACCTGAGCATAATAGCTAGCCTAAAACACCATCATAACAAAGACAAATCATAAAGAGAGAGCCCTCTCTGATCACAGTTTGGCTAGAAACCGTGATCCAAAGATTGGTTAGTGGTTACCCCGGCCGTATTCCCTTGGGAGTCATAGGGAACAACCTGGGTGTTAACATAATTGGCGACTCCACTGGGGACTGCTTGAGATTGTTTCAATTACTGTATATCTTCCGTAGCTACTATCAAGCCTGAAGTCAGTCAAGACACCTTTAATCTGTTTCTGTGTTACTTTAACAGTTTTAGGGAAGAGCTGTTTTGGGAATCTTCATCTTAGCTCTGAGAATATATAGCTGTTTCAAAATCTTTGTCCATTCCTTTCAGATAAAAACTTCCTGCAAAATCCTAAAAAACAGTTAGAAACTGGCTCCTAAGAAAAATCCAAGGCATACTAGGGCTCATCCTGACCCTAATCCACCTACCATTGTTGATAATCCAAACACTATTCCAAGAAACATTAGGAGGCAGCAAAGGCAGGAGCAGCCTGCTGATTTGACCTCAGATTCAGATCATCCCAGCCTTATCTCCACCCCCTGCAAGGTTCTTTTCCGGTCTACCCCTAATTCCCTAGCTCACCATCTACATCTGAGAGTCCCCCTCTCACATCTTCACCCACTGCACATACCCCATTGACCAACACTCTAGGTTCATCCTCACTTGTCACCCCTGTGATACCCACTGTCCCAATTTTCCCAGCTGCCCCTGTTAATCCTCTAAATCCTGTAAATATGGCTAACAGGTATGCACCTCTGCAGATACCAGCCAATGCTGCAGCTTTACCCCAAGACTACCAAACCAAAATCTCATATTTTGATTCCAATGGCCCTCTGACAGCTGCTCAGCATGCTAAGAAGATGCAGGACCACTTTGAGACCTATGAAATAGATGATGACAGTGTCAGAATGAGGATGTTTGTTCAAAGCCTAACTGGGGATGTAAGAACTTGGTTTAGATCCCTGAATGCAAACTCCATTACAACTCCTGATGAACTGTATCAAGCTTTTACTACTAGGTGGGAAAAGAAGAAAGATCCTCTGCACATACTTGGGGAATATGAGACTATCAAGAGAGGTCCCCAAGAAACTGTTTTGGAGTATTGTGCAAGATTTAACAATGTATATAATGCAATTCCACAAAATTTGAGACCACCCCCTGACTTAGCCCTGTACAAATTCCCTGATGGTTTTGACCCTGACATGGCCTATCAGTTGAAGGAAAGAGATCCTCCAACCCTTGCAGAAGCCCAAAGAGTTGCTGTCACTGTAGAAGCCAACCTGATTGCCAAAAGAAACAGGGCAAGGTTGGAAAAGAGGACTGCATACAAAGAGGAACCTTCAGCTTTTGATCAAAAGCTGGATGCAATACTCTCTGGTATGAAAAGACTAGGTGACAGGGTAGAATCTGTTGAAAGAAAGTCATCATGGGAAGCCCAACAAAACAACCCTCCTAGAAACCCAAATTTTAGGAGAAATCAAAACCCCGCCATTGGCAAGGCCAATGTTGACCAAGATATAAGACCCCCTTTCCAAGAAAACTATGCAGAGACTTCCACATCTAATGAACTCAATGAAGATCCTGAGATTAATTTAATAGGTCTGGATGGTAAAAGCCAAGTTTTTCTAACACAAGAAGATCAAGAGGATGAGGAAATCAAACTATTCCAAACTAAATCAGGAGAATCCTTTGACTTCAAACAAGGCTATGATACTGCTGTCTATGAAGTCCACAAACAGTACAAGCTAAGGAGCAGAACTGTGAATGTAAATCAGCCTCAAAAAATAAATGATAAACAGCAGCCTAAGAAAACCATAGTCACAGAACCTAATGACAAAACAAATCCTCCTGCAGAAGAAATAGTGGTTGAAGAGGTCATTGAACCATTACCACCACAACAGCAGCCCATGGCAACTTCATCCTCTCACCCTGATTTCAATACTATTCCTCAATACATGAGTGAAAAGGGTAAGTCTCAAAGTCAAGATGAAAACCAACAAGAAGACTTAATGAACAAAGAAAGGACTGTTATCCATAACCCCAAAACCCAATCTGAAAAACCTTTTGACTTAGGTACAGAAATTGGCAAACTAAAGATAGCAATTCCCCTCTCAGAATTAGCTAAGCATGACATCTATAAACAACAGATCAAGAAATCTCTACAACTCACTAGCAACAAAGATGATGTCAATGTGCTGGATGACACTCCTGAATTACTGTTTGGTCCAGAAGTGGATGGAAAAACAGCAGTTGTAGGAGTATTACCTTTTTATGTCAGCTTACACATCCATGATAAAGTACTACATAATGCAATGTTTGACTCAGGTGCATCTCACAATCTTATGCCAAAAGCTGTCATGGAAAGACTGAACCTAGACATAACAAGACCATATAAGGACCTGTTTTCCTTTGACTCCAGCCAAGTCAAATGTCTAGGTCTCATAAAAGATTTATGTGTGTCTCTAGTTCAATACCCAAACAAGACAATCCTAATGGATGTGGTAGTTGCTGATATCCCACCAAAGTATGGGATGCTGTTATCAAGATCTTGGGGAGCTAAACTCCAAGGTTCCCTGCAATTAGACATGTCATATGCCACCATCTCTGTTTTTGGGCAACCAAAAAGACTGTACAGAGAAACACTCATGAAATACATGGTCAGCAGTGAAGAAAAGCCTCAAAACTTTCCCATATATGCTATCCACTCAGACATAGACTCATACATTCTCTTCAACGACACTACAACCCCCTCAGAGCATGAAGTTGAAACCAAGATGTTCATACAAGAGGAAGACTCAAATGAAAGCCTTACCACCCATGAAACAAGAGTCAAGCAAACACTAGATGTTGATGCTGCCCTAGCTGTCAAGGACATCCAATCAGAAGCAGAGACAGTCCCGGAAGACAAGATAAAGAAAAAACCACTATTTCTACTCACACTACCAGCCCATGAACAGATCACCAAACCTCCCCCACAACAAGACATACTGTGGTTCCTAGAATTTGATGGCTCAGTCAACAAACTAGGGGCAGGAGCTGGAGTTTGGATGCACAATAAAGAAAATACTCATGCAGAAGGCAGAGCTTACAGACTAAACTTTAAGTGCACTAACAACATGGCTGAATATGAGGCTCTTCTACTAGGTCTCAAGTTAATAAAATCCCTACAAGCCATGAAAGTCTCAATCATGGGTGATTCAGATTTAGTTATTCAACAAGTAAAGGGAAATTTTGTTACAAATGACAAAAGACTAAGGACTTATAGGTCTACTGTAGTTGAGGTGCTAAACCTTTTCTCCGAATTCCAAATCACTAAGATTCCTAGATCCCACAATCTGCATGCTCACAGTTTGGCCACCTTTGCAAGTACCTGTAAACTGCCTTTTGAGGCTCATCATTGTTTTACAGCTGAGGTGAAACACAGACCCTCCATTCCAAACAATGTTAAGGATTGGCAAGTATTTGAGAATGACAAACAAATAAACCATTTTTTAACTCTGCAACATGAATTTGCAGGATTAAATATTGACATTGAGACAGCAAGTCAATCACAAATACAGTTTCAAGAAACTAATTATCCAATATCACCTAGAACAACAAAACAAATGCTGAACCCAACTATTTTCAACAAGGAAACCATTCAGCTAATTCACCAAATCAGTGGTGAAGAAGTAGCTAATGTTGAAGAGGAAATCATTGAATTAAAGGATAATTTTCTTCCAACAGGCCTTACTCCATTAGAAGACATCTTTGATTCAAATGATATCCCCAGAAAACCAAAAATGCAGCCCTTGAATGCAGCCATTGAAGAATGCAACATAGGTACATTTGACAAACCCAAAATAATCAAATTATCTGCATCTCTACCTCCTGACCAAAAGCCTAAATACATTGACCTCTTTAAAGAGTTCCAAGATGTCTTTGCATGGAGTTATGAGGATCTAAAGTCCTATGATACCTCTGTTATCCAGCACACCATCCCTCTCAAACCTAATCAAAAGCCCTTTAAACAAAAATTGAGGAGAATCAATCCTATGCTTCTCCCAGCAATGGAACAAGAGGTACAAAAAATGTTCAAGGCAGGCATCATAGCACCAATCAGATTCTCTGAATGGATCTCCAACTTAGTCCCTACAAGAAAGAAGACTGGTGAAATTAGGCTGTGTGTGGACTTAAGGAATCTAAACCAAGTATCCCTCAAAGATAATTACCCCTTACCCAAGATGGATCACATTCTTCAAAGGGTGGTAGGGGCCTCAAGGATCTCATTACTGGATGGATTTTCAGGCTTCAATCAAATATTGGTACACCCTGATGATCAAGATAAAACTGCATTCACTACCCCATGGGGAACTTTCAAATATGTAAAAATGCCTTTTGGATTGAAAAATGCAGGGGCAACCTTTCAAAGAGCCATGGACATTGCCTTTGCCAAAGAGATTCATGACTTTTTAGTCATTTATCTAGATGACCTTACACCTTTTTCAAAATCAGACCAAGAACATATAAAACATTTGAGACAGATCTTCATAAAATGCAGAAAATATGGAATTTCCTTGAATCCCAAGAAGTCCCTGTTTGGTTTAGAAGAAGGTAAGCTGTTGGGCCACATCATTTCCAAAGATGGCATTAGAATTGACCCAGATAGGATACAAGCTATCCTACAAATGCCCCACCCAAGAAATGTTAAAGAGTTGCAAGGATTCTTGGGAAAAATCAATTTTTTAAGGAGGTTTATCCCAAACTTAGCAGAGCTAATCAGATTACTAAACAACATGCTTAAAAAGGACTCTAAAGTCAAGTGGACTGTTGAAGCCAATCAATCTTTTGAAAGTATAAAACTGGCCCTTACTCAAACCCCAGTCCTGACTAATCCTCAATTTGACAGAGACTTTATCATTTTCTCTTTTGCCTCCCAACATACCATAGCTGCTGTTTTGCTACAAAAGGATGACCAAGGAAATGAAAAGCCAATTGCTTTCTTTAGCAAAGCTCTTAGAGATGCACCCCTGAAATACCAAATCATGGAAAAACAAGCTTATGCTTTGGTTAAAGCAATTAAGGACTTTAGGATTTATATCCTTTATTCCCATGTCATAGCATATGTGCCAAGCCCTATTGTCAAAGACATTCTCACCCAAGAGAATTTAGAGGGCAGAAGAGGAAAGTGGATAGCCAACATTCTAGAATTTGATATTGAAATAAAACCTACAAAGTTAATAAAAGGGCAAGGTCTGGCCAAATTAATGACAGAAGCAAATTTCCAAGCCCTAGATATCAATCAGCTGGACAGTGAAACAGAGCTGGCGACTCCAAAGATCAATGTAGCCTTTGAACAATCCCCCTGGTACTCTGATATTTGTTATGTGTTACAAAACCTGTGTGCTCCCCCAGGACTGTCCAGAACTAAGTGTAGGTTCTTAAAAATGAAAACATCAAGATTTTGTGTGATGGATGGAAATCTGCTTTGGAAAAACCATGAAGGTATATTGCTGCACTGTTTAATGGAAAATGAAACTAACAATATCATGCAGGAGTTTCATGCAAGAGACTGTGGTGGACACTTGTACTGGAAGTCCACTGTGGATAAAATACTAAGGGCTGGGTACTACTGGCCCACCATGTTCTCAGATGTTAAGAGATTCACCACCTCATGTCATCAATGTCAAGTATTTGAGGGCAAAAGACAGTTGCTGCCACTCCCCTTAAGACCTATTGCAACAGAGAGACCTTTCCAACAATGGGGCTTGGATTTCATTGGGGAAATTCATCCTTCATCTTCAGGCCAACACAGATGGATTTTAACAGCAACAGACTACTTCACTAAGTGGATTGAAGCTTCCCCATGCAGACAAGCAAATGATTCAATAATTATTCAGTTCTTGGAGAACAACATACTGGCTAGATTTGGCTGCCCAGACAAAATAATAACAGACAATGCTGCTGCTTTCAGATCCAAGAAAATGGTGAACTTCTACCATAAATTTCACATTACTTTGGGCCATTCTACTGCATACTATCCCCAAGGAAATGGCCTTGCTGAATCATCAAACAAAAGCTTAATAAATATCATAAAGAAGGTGCTGGAAGAGAACAAAAAGAACTGGCATAAGAAACTAGTCAATGCCTTATGGGCAGATAGACTAACAACAAAAAGATCTATTGGGACCAGCCCATATGAGTTGGTTTATGGATTAGAAGCCAAATTCCCCTCATCACTAGGAGTGCCTGTTATGAAGCTTCTTCAAGAAAGTCAAGCAGAACCAAATGATATGCAAAGGAGGATCAATCAGATAATCTGTTTACACCAAACTAGGGACCAAGTTTTTAGCAGAGTGCAAGTGTTACAAGAAAAATTAAAGAAGGCCTTTGATAGAAGAACTAAGGCAGAAGATTTCAGCATTGGTGATAAAGTCCTCAAGTGGGATGCAAGGAGAGAAGAAAAAGGAAAACATGGAAAATTTGATTCCTTATGGAGAGGACCATTTGCTGTCCAAGCAGTGCAGGGTAACAACACTTACTTCCTAAAAAGTCTTAGTGAAACTGATGTGGATGAAGGTCCTGTGAATGGCAGGATGCTGAAGCACTATTTTGAATATCACCCATGAGTGCAACCTGACTCTTCCATTGTACATACCCAAATATATAGATTTTTTTCTGTTTAAGTTTGTAAAATTGCAGTTTTCTTAGTCCATTGACTATCAGCAAAAAGCACATAGAATCAGAGATAAACCAAAGAGAAAAGGCACAATTTTGGCATTTCAAAGCAGCAAACTTCAAGATTGATATGGGCAGTCAAAGAGCAAGGCAATCTGACCTGCTGTTCTTGGTCTTTCAAAAGAAAAACCATCCCCATGTGGAGCCACTGTTGGATACCTATCCCAATAGGTTTCATATTTCATGATTGGCAAGGGAAAGTCCAAATATGCTCTGCTTTGATTTCACAAAGATCCCACATTTCCTAGAGAACACAAGGTGTGTAAAGTGTTTCAATCTTGATGATCTTGTTTCAAATTTTGATGGGTGATCCAACAGTTTAATCTGGATCATGCCATGCTTTCAATTTTCAGTTATAGAATAGAGAAAGGAGTCTGTCCAAATTGCTTAATCTTGGCAGACAAGTAGTTCAGGTAGAGATGAAAAGGCTCCCAACAGCTTAATCTGGGACCTTGGAAGAAATAAGGGTAGAAGTAGATAGAAAAAGCAAAAGAAAAAGCCAAAGAAAAGAAAAGGCAAGTAAGGGTCTGCAAGTCCAAGTGCACCCTCCAAGAAGAAATAAAAAATGCTAGGCAAGTAGCTGGGTAAGTAGTTGGGGTTGCAGAAAGGTTATCCCTACCATGGCAGGTGTGATAATTGTGTGCATCAAAGTAAAGTCAATCAATTGACAAAGGTGTTCTTCTTCATGAAATTGCAGCAGGAAGCATGACTAACCTCCCTCCTTCCCCTCCCATTTCATTTCTAACATCCCCTCATCAGCTGAGATTCATGGAAGAGATTGTGGTTTCATGGTGGTTCTTAAATCCTTAAAAGCCACATTTCTTGTCTAAAAATCTTTTCATTTTGATCTACTCTTAAAACCAAGTTTGTTTCACATAAACTTAATAGTTTCCCCTCCACTTACCCTCTCATCCATATTAACTCTAATTCTACTATGTAAATCCCCTATATTACCTTTCCCCTATTAAGTACTAATACCATGGTGTATAAACCCCAAGCATTATATAAATACCCCTCCCCTTGGCAATATAGCCAATAAGTCCTATGTCAGGGATCAAAGTGGCATCTGGCCACTTGGATGAACCTACAAATCATCTACCCTCCCTTTCCTCAAGTCATTCCACTCGCCAAACCATTATTTGCCAAGAGAAACCTTATAAAAACCCTTTTACCCATGAAAACCCTTTGAAACTACCAAAAATCCCGAAAAAACCCACTTTCTATTGCCTAACCAAAGTTTGCGCATATATATGATTTTCAAAATACATTGAAAAAACATTGGAAACATGTATTTATGCCTCCGCCCGCTGCCTTACCCACATATCACGTCATCTCCCTGATAGCCGCCCGATCTGATCCAGAGCATCCGACGGCTCTTATTACAGCAGAGCGTCTCCGACATCCGCCGTATACAGCAGTCATGTCACTTCCCCGATGGCCGTTGGATCGAGCCCTCCAGATCCGATGGTCAGCATCGATATCGGAGCAGATCCTCTGTCCGGGCGATATCTTCCGACGGCCGTATTTTGGCTACGTCATGCGGCAGCCATGCGTCCACGCCACAGCGCGTCGGAGGTACGCCTGACCATTACCGCCACCGTACCGTAAGCGGTGCGATATGAAACCGCTGGCGGTTTCCGGTTTCCCGCATCCCGCCTACATTACGTCAGCTCCACGTCACCTCCATCCTGTCGTCGCCTCCGTCCATTGTCCGCCCCTCCGCCAACGTGGCTGCCACCGCATCATCCCCCATGGGCCCATGGCAGCTCGCCACGTCACCCGATGACGTCAACATGACGTCATCCGACCTTGACCCCACCAATGACGTCATGCTGACGTCATCGCAAAAAGGCGCCAAATTGTTAAAAAGTCTATATTATGGCCAAAATGAGTTTTTACGTTCTTTTTCGTTCTTTTTTCTGCTGCGTGCTGTTCACGTCCGACTTGCCGTCAACCTGCTAAATTGACCAGGAGACCTCCAGAGTACCAGTCCCGCCTGCATATACGACCTCTGCTCGCTGTTTTACCAGGTATTCTTCATCATTTATCCTCCGTGCGCCTGCAATTCTCTATGAATCACTTCGAAAGCTTAAAAGACGTTAAAACTTATAAATTCACCAGTGAATTCCTCTGTAGAGCTTCTAATTTTCAACTACCACCTCGAAAACTACTAGCCGAGCTTTGTTTTACCTACATTTTATTGAGAAACTAAGTTCTGTCTGCGCAATCGCGGCAGGCTCATTTAAACCAAATTTCACCACTGAGAGAGACAAGGAAAGGCCAAACATTGGTCCTAGTTGCACTATAAATAGTATTTCAATTGCTATTTCCTAGAACCCCTCTTTGTTCCTGATAATCCAACCTCCCTGGTACAGAGGCATTCTTCTGCACTGTCCTGCTCAGTCAAAATCACTTTACACTTGATTCAAAATCCTCCCGTGCAATGGAGACACCTGTAGTGCTAAATGTTCAACCTCTGAATGCTCCTCAAAAGGACTTGAAATGGCAAGCCTTGGCAGATATGGATTACCAAATTTCAGAAGAAAAGCTTATGAGCAGCAAGTTCCACATTCATCTGTTGAATGAGTTGAAGGCCAAGCATGAAAATGGGACAGATATATTAGGCTTATGGGACTCTTTCCTCCCTATTTTTAAGCTCCCTCAGGTCAACCAATTCCCTGAACTAATCCACCTCTGTGCTGAACAATATGATGTTTCTCAGAGAGCTGTTGTTGACCCATCTGGTGCAGTACTTTTCTATGTTACCCCTCAAGCTATCAGAGAAATTCTTTGCTTCAACCCTCAGAAGAAGTTGGTTCCTTTATCACTGGTAAACCTGATAAAACAAGGGGATAAACTCACAGATGCTCAAATTGTCAAATTTAATCAATTATACATCAAAACTAACATTGTGATGGGCCCTCCAATTCTTCATGTATACCTCAATGAGCTGGGCAGAGACCTTGCAGATATGATTTCTCCCATCTTGGGGTATAGTTCAATTGAGCATATTGATGCAACTGTGCTGGTATTGATGCTTATGTTTGCTCCTGGCAAGTCACCAATCTGCTATGACTACGCCACCTACATATCAGACAAAATTCATGAGCAATTGATGAATTTAAGGAGAGATAGGATGTTCAAATACACCTCCTACATTTACCATTTGATTATGTACCATCAACATGAGAAGTTTCACTTTGTAATCAAAAGAATGGATGCCCAAGGCAATCCCAGATCAGTGGTCTACTGGTCATCTGTCTTCCACATTAGACCTGAGTCTCCATACACTTACTGTGAATTCATGGACCTGTTTATCCATCCAACTATGGCAATGCTGATGAGCTCACCTCCTCCAAGACTTACTGATGACATGCAGAGAATTCTTCAGCTGTCCAAATCTTATAGCATTGGGGATTGGTACTTCTACCAAAACCACACTGTCATCAGGATATATGGGTGTGATCTACCTCCTTTCAAATTACCCAAGTATGTGCCTATGAGGCTATTTGCCCTAGAGTACTTTAGACAATTTGGCAGAGTTGATGTGCTTCATTTTTTAGGAAGAGGCAAAAAGGCACAGTTGAAGATCAAAAGCCAATTTGGCCATATTATCTATAATGAGAGGGAGCAAGGATGGAGGGAAGCAGACAGAATGCTTGAGGCCCTTGGCCTGCAAACCAGCTTCATATGGGTACCCTATGACCCTAATCATTTCATATCCACGAGGAGGCTCAAATATAAGTTATCTTCCTATGATCACCATAGCATCCCTCACATTGAAAAATATCCAAACCAAGACAAATGGAGGAGAGGGACCTTAGAAGAGCCCTTGTCACAAGAAGAGCTGAACAAGAGGGCACTAGGGAATCTAAAGAAGTTGGCTGACCTTGAGCTTTGTCCACAGGTATTCACACTTCCAAGCACACAAACGGGAGTAGCTGAATCCTCCTCAACTGCCAAGCAACAAACTACCAAGGCCACTGAGAATATATCCAGCAGAGGCAAAGAAAAGGAGATGGAGACAGAGCAGACACATCAAGAGAAGGAGCAGTCACCTCCAGTGACTCAAGAGTAGACAGATAAAGAAGAACAGCAGCAGGCAGAGCAACAACAACAAAAAGAAATGCAGCAAGAAGAAGGGCCACATGAAGGACAGCAGCCCTTACAGCAGGAAAGAATGGTTGATACTCCAACAACCACCGAGCAACAGGCTCAACAAAGAGTACCTCCTAGGCCTGAAACTACAGTTGATACCTCGGTCCTCCAAACTCCCCAAAAGGAGGACTTAAGCAGAAAAAGGGATAGAGAAACTCCCCTCACTTCATCTATCAACCAGGGAGAAAAGAGACAAAGATTAAATGATTTTTCAGAGGAGGACATAGCAATAAGACAAGCATTGGGAATGGGCCCACCCAGCAGAGAAGCTTCAGCAAGTTCCTTCCAGCAGGAACAGGACAGGACTATGGGAGGGGAGGTCAGTTCCTCCAGCCAACAAAAAGAGGGACAAGTCAGCATCAAACAGCAATTTATAGACATCAAAACGAGGAATGATCCTATCAAAATACAGCTGTACAATCACCTGCTAAACATGGCTCCTACCAATCAGCAAAGGCTTATGTCAGCCTTTGATATAGGTGAAGGCAAAATGATCATGAGTCATTTCATGCCCACAACACTGCATCCCCAATCTGCCTCAGACTACCTCAGGACCAACCTAGAAGTCATGGCCAAAGACATACACCCAATGGACAAAATTGAACTGCATAAACAAACTGGTGAGATGGTGTATGCCTCATTGGAAGATGAAACTTTGGAAAATTATAAGCTAAAGAGCAGCCTCAATGCCACAGCCTCTCAACTGGAATTGGAGAAGGCATCATCCCAGGCAAAGGACAATAGAATAAGGTCCCTGAAAGACATAATCATTGAAATTGGGCATGATCCCAAAGATCTTTCAGGGATACAGGAAATCTTGAAGTTGAGGGATGCTGACTTGGCCGCCATGAGGAAGAAAATCAAACTCCCAGCCACCATGCACCCTCAGACAGATGAGGTAGCCCGACAAAGGTAGGAGAAGGACACCACAGACTTATTGATTTCTATTTATAAACAACTTCTGCAGGCCCAAGTGAAATTAGGAGAGTCTGATGCTGCACAAGCGGCCCTGCAAGCAGCCCTGAAGCAAAGAGAAGAGGGCCAGACCTCTCAGCCTCCCCCGGTCATCAATCTTGAGGACACTACTCCTACCACTGTGCCTCCACCTCAACAAACTGAACAAACAGCTACATCCACTTCAGCAGCACCAACAAATACAGAACAGGCACAAAGCCTAGACATGCAGAAACTGAAGAATGAGATACAAGTCCTGGAAGCTCAAATGACAGAGTTGCATGAGACCAGGGAAAAGCTGGCCAAGGTCAATGATAAACATGATAAATCAAAAAGAGAAGTGGCAGAAAAGGGCAGGGAGATCAAAGCCCTTAATGACAGGATCAAAGAGCTGGAAAAGGAGCTCAGATTGGATAAGATTGTATCTGAAGTCAGAGCAATGATATGGGCCAATATTGGCCAATCTATTACAGATCAATGGCAATACATTGAGACAATCCATGAGCAATTAGAGCTCATCCCAAAGGCACAGAAGGAGGTTCACAGATCAAGAGCTGCATTAAGCAATATGCCTGAAGTGGCCACCAGAATGATCAATGTACTTAACAACAGGACAAGTTCTCAGTTAGCTACCATTGGAATCACAAACAGAACTGAGACTATTCAAATGATCAAGAGGGTGCTTACTTTGAGAAATTTGGTGCAAACATTGGACAGAAGAGCCCAGGATATGCACACTGAGGTAAACAGGTTCATGGAGAGATTTCAGGTATTGCAGAACAGAGGACTCCCTAGCTTACTGAACAGCGGAGGGAAGCTATTCACCCATGAACAATATGCCAAAAGAGTGAATGCCTGTGCTTCAACTCAAATCAATGAGAAGGTCAGCACTTCAGAAGATACAGGGCCAATTACAGGACAAATTTTCTATAGTAAGATAGAAAATCTATTTTTTATAATGAATGAAATCACACACTTGTTTGATACAGCTCCCAATTTCTTCAAATACACAGAGGCAGAGGAAACAATGGAGGCCATTCTCAGGCATCAATTGCCTCCACAGGACTGGTGGGTCAAGGCAATTCAAACGATTTTATGAACAGCAGGCCGTCCACCAAATTTTGGTTACAGGAAAACGGAATTGTCATGCACAGGACAGTTCATTTCAGTCAGCAGGCATTAAAAACGAAAGCTGAGCCAACTCAGCAAAGCCCACAGCCAGCACAGCAAAAGGAAAAGCTACAGGTGTCCAAGCCGAGAAAAGACAGCAGAACAGCTCCAAAACGCCTTCTCCAGCATTGATGCGGATCACTCCAACCGACTCGTTGGATTCCCAAAGCTAAAAATATCTTCTGACAAATGAAAGAGCATTTATGTTGTATTAAAGGAAGCATTAACTTTTTTCTGCTGTAATGACAAAGTTGGTGAAAGAGTTATTTCTCAGATGACTCAACGCCTTGATATTTTGTAAAGATGTTTTGTATTTATAGACCCCTCGCACTAGAGATGAGGGTTGTTGTTGATTTCTCCTGAAGAAGTTCTTATGCTGTAATCCTTTCGAAAGTTTAATAAAGAAAGTGGTGGAATTTCTCGGATTTCTGAAGTGCTGAATGCGTTCTGGTGCCTGTTGATAACTGCTGGATTCCTGTGTATTTCACCATACAATAAGTCTCTGTAACTCTCTCTATCAATTTGTTGTTTTGTTAGAATCCATATATGTTATCTGATTTCCAATACTAAGCAACAAAGAAAAAGAATAACTTTCAGGATTTATTCACTGAATACCCTGAGTTCAATCTGTGTTGTTTATGAATGTTTTCTTCAGGTTTAATCTAGATAAGTGTAATTCTTAATTGCTGCACTTTCAGAATACACCTTTCACAGTGGCCTTTGTCACAGGAATTCAAGTTTTGCTCCTGTGCAGTGTGCTCACCTTCACCTCACCAACTTAATAGAAAATTCTTAATTGCTTTCTGTTGGTTGACATCCATCACCATTTAAGCTAATTTTGTTTGTCTAAAATACACAATAGGCCCTGCAGTTGAACACCATCAATCCAGCATATCAAATCACTTCATTACTCCAGACTCCATTGCCCAATGGTATTTCACTATCTAAACACTATATCATAAGACCTGAAAGAGATCCTTCAACCAAAAAACATAAACCAAAACCTGAGCATAATAGCTAGCCTAAAACACCATCATAACAAAGACAAATCATAAAGAGAGAGCCCTCTCTGATCACAGTTTGGCTAGAGACCGTGATCCAAAGATTGGTTAGTGGTTACCCCAGCCGTATTCCCTTGGGAGTCATAGGGAACAACCTAGGTGTTAACAGGTAGTAAAGGAAACTCATGATGAGAACAAAAGAAATGTTAATCATGATTTCATAGACTCTAATGTTGGATTGAAGACCCACCATATTCCAAAAATCGATATGAGGAAGTTTGATGGCAGGGATCCCGCAACATGGATACTACAGATGGAGCAATTTTTCGATCTCCATAATGTGCAAAACACACAAAAGGTGCGTATTGAAACTTTATGTTTGGAACCAAATCAGTTTGTATGGTATTGATGGATTTGCTCTTGTAAACAAATTGTCACTTGGGAAATTTTCACGGAAGAAATGACAGCACATTACGAGGATACAAAAAGCAACACTTTTTTAAGCCAACTGACAAGTCTCAAACAAAAGGGTTCAATGATGGAACACATTGTTGAGTTCCAAAAATTGAACATAAGGGTAAAAGATATTCCAGAGGAGCATAGGATTGATGTGTTCATAGGAACTTTAAAGGATAATATCCAACATGAGGTTCACATTTGGGAACCTGATTCATTGGGGAAGGCATTCAGGTTAGCAAGAAAAATGGAAAGCAAAATTATGCCAACCAGGAAGCCTACCACTCACAACTATAAAGATGGAAGTGTTGTTGCCCCTAACCTTCCACAACCTATAAGGTTGACACCACAACAATTGGAAGAAAAAGGAGCAAAAGGGCTTTGTTACAGTTGTGATAGAAAATACACTAAAGGTAATAAATGCAGTGAGAAGAAATTATTCTACATAGATTGTGAAGAGGAGGAAGAAAAGGAACAAGAAAGGTCAAAAGAAGAGGATATACTCCAGAAACAAAGCCTAGATAAAGAAGAAATTAATCCGACCATATCTTGTAATGCATTGGCCGAAATTACCACTCCTCAAACCATCAAGATAGAAGGACATATCAAGAAGGAAAAGGTAATAGTGTTGATTGATTCAGGAAGTACCCGCAATTTTATTCATTGTAGGATAGCAAAAGAATTAAATTGCTTCCTATATCCAGCACCAGAGTGTCAAGTGATGGTTGCAAGTGTAGGAACCATAAATTTCTTTGGAAAGTGCCATAATATCAAGCTACCCATGGGAGAATATGTATTGAATAGCCCAATGCTTTCCATTCCAATGGGAGGTGCTGATGTTGTACTAGGAGTCCAATGGCTACAATCCTTGGGTACAATAGCTTTTAACTTTCAAGAACTTTTCATGAAATTTTCTGCGGAAGGAAAGGAAGTTGAACTAAGGGGTATTGCAGGGAAACCGGGAAAGATAATCAGCTCTAACAGTATGACAAAGCGTCTAAAAAAGGAACAACGAGGTGTAATTGCACAATTATGTTCGCTAGATGTTTCCACATTGAAATAATCTATTTCTCCAGATCTCCAAAAAGTCCTGGACAAACATTCCAAGGTATTTTAGACTCCCAAAGGTCTCCCACGTATTCGTGATCATGATCATGCTATTCATTTGATTCCAGGAAGTGTTCCTCCAAACATCAGGCCGTATAGATATCCCTATGCCCAAAAGAGTGAAATTGAACATATGGTTGCAGAAATACTAGAGGATGGTATAATTCAACCTAGCCAAAGTTCTTTCTCTACTCTAGTAGTAATGGTGCACAAGAAGGATGGATCATGGCGCACGTGTCCGAATTATAGGGAGCTCAACAAGCTCACTATTAAAGATAAGTTTCCCATTCCGGTCATTGATGAATTATTGGATGAATTGCATGGATCAATTTACTTCACCAAGTTGGATCTTCATTTAGGATTTCATCAAATTAGAATGAAGACTGAAGACATTCCAAAAACAGCATTTAGAACTCATGAGGGTCACTATGAATTTTTGGTCATGCATTTTGGCCTTACCAATGCACCTTCTACATTTCAAGGTTTGATGAATTCCATTTTCAAACCCTTCCTTAGAAAAATTTTGTTAGTATTTTTTTATGATATACTAATCTACAGCAAGTCTTGGAAGGATCATGTTGAACATGTTGACAGGGTGCTACAACTATTGGAGGAGAAACAATTATATGCAAAAAGATCCAAATGTTTCTTTGGAGTACAAGAGGTGGAATATCTGGGTCATATTGTATCTCATGAAGGAGTTAAGGTAGACCCTAGCAAAATTAAAGCCATTAAGGAATTGAAAATCCCCACATCCATAAAGCATCTGTGAGGATTTCTCGGGTTGACAGGGTATTATCGCAAGTTTGTTAAGAATTATGGGAAAATAGCAGCACCTCTAACAACATTATTGAAGAAAGATGCATTTTCATGGACTCCAGAAGCAACAAAGGCCTTCGAACATCTTAAAGAGGCAATGTGCCAAGCACCAGGATTAGCTACACCAGACTTCACAAAAACATTTATTGTGGAATGTGATGCTCCATGAGATGGAATTGGTGTTGTTTTAATGAAAGATGAAAGACCCATCACTTTCGAAAGTCGTCCAATCAAGGGAAAGTATTTACACAAAGCTATTTATGAGAAGGAAATGTTGGTAATACTACATGCACTTAAGAAATGGTGACCCTACCTAATGGGAAGACACTTCAAGGTAAAAACGGATCATGATAGCCTTAAATACTTTTTATAACAAAGATTATCCTCTGAAGAGCAACAAAAATGGGTCACAAAGATGTTGGGTTATGACTTTGAAATCATCTACAAAAAAGGGAAGCAAAATGTTGTGGCAGATGCACTCTCAAGAAAGGGTGAGGATGTGGAAGCATTGTTGTGTGCCATTTCTATTATCCAACCATATTGGATAAACGAAGCAAGGGAGGAATGGAAGAATGACGAAGAAGTGTGGGCACTTATTCGAAAGTTACAACAAGATTCCAGCACATCTGATACATTTAGCTGGAAAAATGATTCGTTATAGTACAAAGATCACTTATACCTCTGTAAGAATTCCAAACTCAAACAAAAGATTCTTCTGGAATTGCACACTTCTCCCTTAGGAGGGAACTCAGGATTTTTAAAAACATACCACAGGGTTAAGAAGGAATTTTTTTTGGATGGCCTTAAATCGGATATTCAAAAGTTTGTGGTGGAATGTTTGGTTTGCCAACAAAATAAAGTTGAAACAATTAAGACACCGAGTCTATTACAACCTTTATCCATTCCAAGCCAACGTTGGGAGGAGGTTTCTATGGATTTTATCACAGGTTTACCCAAGTCTAAGGGAAAGAGTGTCATCTTGGTGGTAGTTGACAGACTTACCAAGTATGCACACTTTTGTGCGTTATCACATCCATTTAAAGCCAGTATAGTTTCTACTACATTTATGGAAACAATTCAAAAGCTACATGGAAACCCGAAGATTATTGTAAGTGACAGAGATCCCATTTTTACTGGAAATTTTTGGACATAATTATTTTCTTGTCTTGGTACTCAATTGGATCATAGCTCATCTTATCATCCTCAATCTGATGGGCAAACTGAGATAGTAAACAAATGTTTGGAAGGATATCTTTGTTGCTTTGTATCTGATAAATAGACACAATGGGTCAAATGGTTGCCTCTGGCTGAATGGTGGTATAACACTTCCTTCCATACTGCAACAAAAATGACCCCATTTATGGCACTTTATGGATATCAGCCACCATCCATCACATCATATTTAAGAGAAAATTCTAAGGTTCAAGCAATGGAACATCACATCAAGCATCAACAACAAGTTCTCCAACTCTTAAACGATAACCTCTTGTTGGCACAGAATAGAATGAAACAACAAGCAGATCAACATCGCAGTGAAAGAAGTTTTGATGTAGGTGACTGGGTATTCCTACGGCTACAACCATATAAACAAATGTCCTTCAAGCAAGCTAAGAAGGATAATAAATTATCACCAAAGTATTATGGTCCGTACATGGTGTTGCAAAAGATTGGTACTATGGCATACAAATTGGATCTTCCTGCAGCTTCTCGAGTGCACCCAGTTTTCCATGTTTCATGTTTAAAGAAGGTTATAGGCAACAAGCTCCCAGTTCAAACAATATTGCCAGAACTTGACGAGGAAGGAAAAATTATATTGGAACCAAAAGCAGTCACAGAAACAAGAACTCGACAGCTATGAAATCGATCCATTTCGGAATATCTCATCAAGTGGAAGAACTTATCCGCTAAAGATTCCACATGGGACGATGAGAATTTTATACAGAAGCATCCAAAACTACTCAAGCGTTGAGGACAACACTTTTTTGAAGGAGAGGGGCATGTTAGGTCCCTATAATACTATTGATGCCCCCATTACTATTATAGTTGTATCCCTTATTAGTATTGTTGTGCCCCTATTGTCCCCATATTGTTATTACTGTGCCCCATAGAATCCCTCTATTGTTATTTTTGTGCCTTTATATTATTATTGTTAGGTCGGCTTGGTTATATTGTGACCCCTTAGAATCCTATATATAGAAAGGAGGTTTTTTCATTTGAATCATCCAAGAATTGTTCATTTGTGTAATGTAAAGGAGGTTTCCCCCTCGAAGAGGCTAAATTCTAAGGCGTTTATCTTTCTTTTCTATCTTTTTGTGAGCTAGTTTCATAACAAAAACATCATGTACTTTCACCGTCAGAGGCAGTGCAAGTTGATATGTTACTAGCCCAATCCTCTCAATGATACTAAAGGTTCCACAAAATCGTGGTGCCAACTTAGCACATGATCCAATCTGTAAGGAGATCTTCTTTGGTTTGATGTGAAAGTACACCTATTCCCCAATGTCAAACTCCTTGAACAACCTGTTCCAATCTGCATAGCTCATCTTCCTGTCTTGTGATGCCTTTAGATCCTTCTCGATCACCTGCATTTCCTGTTCCGTGTCTACCATGATGTCTGGTCCAATCAACAGTCTGTTAACCGGATCACTCCAACTGATGGGAGTATTACATCTCTGCCCATATAATGCCTCAAACGAACTCATCCTCAAAGTTTCTTGATAACCATTGTTGTAAGAAAACTCTACTAGTGGAAGCCATTCTTCCCACTTTGTTGTTGATGCATCACATGCATCCTCAACATGTCCTCCAATATCCTATTGATCCTCTCTATCTGTCCATCTAGTTGTGGATGAAAAGTTGTACTGGAAGGCAACTTTGTCTCCAAACCTGCAAATAACTCCTTCCAAAACTTGGAAGTGAACTTCGCATCCCTATTTGACACAATCTTCTTTTTACTCCATGCAATGTCACCATATCACTAATGAATACCTATGCTACATCGCTAGCTAAGAATGTAGACTTCACTGGAAGGAAGTGCGTAACCTTTGTCAACCTATCCACAATAACCATGATGAAATCATGTTGTCTCATTGTCCTTGGAAAACCTGTGATAAAGTCCATGGAAATGAATTCCCATTTCCACTATGAAATTACAATCGGCTATAGTAGTCCACCTGGATACTTTCACTCTGCCTTCACATTCTGACAATCAAAACACCTAGCCACAAACTCTGCTACATTCCTCTTCAGGTTTGGCCAATAATAAAATCTCTTCACTATTGTCAGTGTCTTATAGTAACCTGGGTGACCCGAATATGGTTTCACATGAAAGTCCCTCAACATCACCTTTTTGAGGTCACTATTGTCCGACATACATATCCTGTCTCTAAATCTAACCAATCCATTTTTTGTAAGGAAATAGTCCACATTCTGTGCACCTGCACCTGTACCTATACCTATACAACTACCTATACCTGTACATGTACCTGCACTATCACCTGTCCCTGTACCTATACTACCACATGTACCTGTACCAATACTCTGCTACAACCTGTGCATAATCTCCATATACCTGACATCTTGTTGACCTGTCTCATAGGAGCTCATAGCTGTTGAGTGATTTACCTATATCCACCAGCTAACAACATCTGCCACTCTGTTCTCTTTTCCTTTGATGTACCTGATCTAAAAATTGAACTCACTGATCGTAGCCAACCACAAAGCCTACCTACCATTCAGATTTAGCTGGTTAAATAGATATCACAGACCACTATGATCACTCATCAATATAAACCTCCTGCCTAGAAGATAATGTCTTCACATCATCAATGCATGTATAATCACTGCCAACCTAAGATCATGTGTCAGGTAGTTCTACTCCTACTAGTTCAATTTTCGTAACTCATAGCATAACACATGTCCATCATGCATAAGGACCCCACCAAGTCCTTTGTTGCAAGCATTTGTGCATACTACAAACTCTTTGTCTAGATCTGCAATATTTAACACTGGTGCATGTCTCAACAACTACTTAAGTTTCTCAAAACTAGCCTCACACTCCTCTATCCATTTGAACTTCTTACCTCTTCTCTACAATGACATGATAGGATAAGAAATATGTGAGAAGTTCCTGATGAAACACCTATAATAGCCCGCCAACCCCATGAAATATCTCACCTCGTCCACATTCTTAGGAGCTACCCACTCCATGATGGCTCTTACCTTTCCTGGATCTACTGTAATTCCCTCCTTGGAGACAACATGTCCCAAGTAGTGTACCTCAATCTGAAAGAAACTACACTTGTGGAGCTTAGCATAGAAGTGATGCTCTCTCAACAATATCAACACTGCTACTAAATTATCAACTTGATCTTCCTCATTTTTAGAATATACCAATATATCATCAATGAACACAATAACAAACTTATCCACATATAGACGCAACACATTATTCATCAAGCACATAAATTTAGCTGGAGCATTAGTCAAACTGAATGGAACTACAACAAACTCATAATTCCCATACCTGGTTCGAAAAGTTGTGTTGTAAATGTCTTCCTCTTTGATGCGTACCTGGTGATATCTAGATCTCAAATCAATCTCCGAGAACACTTCTGCTCCCTTCAATTGATCGAATAAGTCATCAATCCTTGGCAACAAATACCTATTATTGATAGTCACATTGTTCAACTGCTTGTAGTTAATGCATCATCTAAGAGTACCATATTTCTTCTTCACAAACAATACCGGTGCGCCCCATGGTGATACACTTGCCCTAATGTATCCCTTGTCCAACATTTCCTTCAATTGTAGATTCAACTCAACCAAATCAGGTGTGCTCATCCTGTAAGGTACTTTCGATGCCAAAGTTTCCCCTGGCACCAGCTTAATAGAAAAGTCTACCTCTGTATGAGGTGGCAACTCTAAAATATCCTCAGGAAATACATCCTTGAACTGCTATAAAACTGGGTACCTACTCAAAACATCTGCATCCTCAACTTCCTTACCCTTGTCACTATAAATGTTCACTGCAAACAACATACACCCTTTTCTATGACTACGCTTTGATTTCATAGTTGTCACCATCTTAACCGATGTGGCTTTCTTCTTACCTTGTAAGACTCTTGGTTCTCCATTGTAATCAACACACTCAATGGATTTGTCATTAAAATCAACCTTTGTTCTATGAAGATACAACCAATCCATGCCCAACAACATACTGTATGATCCCAACAGTAATACATTCAAATGTCCTGCAGTAGGCATACCATTCAAATCAATTGCATAAGCCCTTAGCCAATGATGAACTCACTTTTTTGTACCTGTAACCAATTTCATTAACCAACACACTACATGCAATTCCTTACTCAAACCAAACTTATCCACCAATTCAGGACTAACATAGCTATAATTAGATCCAAGGTCAATCAAGATATAAATAACTTGATCACAAAGCTTATCGTACATATCAATGATAGATGCCTGATGGTTTTCTTGCTTGTTATCCAATGCTACATAAATATGAGGACTACTCTTACCCACATCCCCAATAGTATGTGCATCATGTGCACTATATGTCTAAGGCCTATCACCCTGATTCTGTAGAAAATCTCTCTTGCGATGATATTTGCCACAATTCCAACACTCTATAGCCTTCCAATATGTATCCTTGTTCTTTTCTCCTGATCGGAATCCATGTCCTCTATATTATGCATTGAACTTATTATATGGCACTACATTTTATTTATTATATGTACTCCAAGGTCTTGCTCACTTTCTATCCCATTTTTCCTTATTCTTTACATTACCTTTCGAGTCTGTCTTAGTCTCATATTTGTGCTTTGATTGTTCATAACAATGCTTTAGCTTTCAGATGGCCTTCTCCAATGATCTAGGCTCATCGAACTCAATCCTATATTTAATGTAACCGGTAATGCACTAATGAACCTCTGAATCTTGTCCTTCTCCTTCGTGAGATAAGGAACATACCTCAGTAACTCCAAGAACGTGCTAGTGCACTCATCATCTGTCATCCATCCCATCTTTAGCTCATAAAATTATTTTTCCCTATCATCAAAGTATCTCTCTGACAGGTACTTATTCTTGAATAGTCACTCAAAATCACTCCAAGTGAAGTCCTCCTCATCAATACATCTGACAATCTTCACATCTTCCCACCAAATGTTTGTTTTACCTTTGAGACTGAATGTAGTCACTCTAACTTTCATGTTCTATGAATAGTCATGAAACCTGAATAAATTCCTCATGCCAAGCAACCATGCCTCTGCATTTTTTGGTTTCTTCATATATCCATCAAAATTAGGTGACTTATCTTTCTAAAACTCATTCAGAAAGTATCCCCTATCACTCCTCCTGTAAGGATGATAACGATGACAATCATAGTGCCTATCTGAATCAGAGCTAGAATAATATATGTGTTTATCCCCTCTCCTATCCAGAGTGTCATATAGTCTGCCATCTCTAATCATGTCATCTTTATCTGACCTATGACCACCATACGACCTACTACCACATTCCCCACTAGTTCGGTCCTCCTACTCATAGTTGATCTGATGTGGTCCCTGTCAATGCAAATATGACAAACTCTAAAGTATCATTGCATTTACCTTTTCTTGTTTCTTTTGAGCCTGCATGTTTATGTCATTATCTGCCTCACAACTTCTTATTTCTTCCTTTAAGCTTCTCAATGTAACTGCCAAATGAAAAGAGTTCCCAACACCATGCTGCACTTATGATTCATAGGGAGAGTATTTGTAGTCTACCATCTTGCTACCCATTTTATATTTCTTCCTGCAAGATATATCATGTTAGCTAAACCAAATCACCATAAACCAACGTACCTTAGTATAGCTTGGGGAGGAGACCTTGTCTGCAATATCAGCAAATCATTGTGATAAATGTATAACATAATCAGGACAACATATAGAAACATAACACAAAAGCATATGACCATGAAACCATCATTCTTGCTAAGGTCCAGTCATCAATGCATGGCCTTAACAAGAACGCATACTATGACCTCATGCATGAAAATAACCATCATTACATCACTATACACTTGACCACATGCAAGCATGAATATGAATAAGTGATTCATAACCATCCACACACATACATAAACATGTATGATCAAGCATAAATGAACAACACTTGAAAACAAACCTACAAGAATGATACATGAAACCAAGTAAGAATGTAACCAAGTATACAATTATGATATATGTAAGTGACATAAATCGACATGTAACCATTTATACACTCACGATGATACATTCCACAATAACGACATCATGTTTCATATGATGACATCACTATGACTATGATCAACATTATGCAAATGCAACAAGCACATGGAATGCAAGTGTAAATGACACATGCAACTGACATGCATGCATGACCAACACACAACCCATCCAATCCGAGGGGTGAACCATGCTCTGATACCACTCTATAACACCCTCCTCCCACATCTAACCAAGCAACCATCTAACAGGGGTAAACATGCGATGAGAGGTCACTATGATATGATTCTACCTCCTAAGTCATGTTAAGGAAGTGGAACTAGTGGAAACACACCATACAGACATTCAACATCAGCCATAGGACCCTCAGGAACCATCCATCACTTCACGCAATTTTCCCTTGGGTCCCACTGAACTTTTAGACAAATTGACCTCTATACATTCTCATGCTATGGGGATTCCATCATCTAGGGACCTCTAGACACTCTCACATCCCTGCAAGCTAGTGTCTAGGGACTCTTTTTGTCAGTTTTCTGCCAACTTCCTCGAGAATTAAGCCACATTTTCAGGACCAGAGCCCAGGTCATTGCCTATAATTTCATGACACCTTCAGAACACTAAGATAACATGAAATCACCAGTGCTAATGAAATTACTTGAATAAGACCTTGATTGGACCCCTACTAGCCATGACAGGCATTTCGTAAAACATATCATGAATATGAAATCTACAGGTGTAAATAACAGATATGAGCATAGGGGTGTCATACTTAGCTTAGAATAGCCAAGAAACATTGATGTCTCAAAACATCAACTGCCATTTCATCCATTAGGTCATAGATACATTGATTATTGTTTTGCAAGTAAAAACACGATGAGAGCCATACATAGATTCTGCCATAAAACACATAAATACATAGCATAATAGCAACATAAATACTCATGAAATCACAACCATATAAACCACATATAATATATTATAATACTCATATAAATACAAGTATAAATGACCTCATATTGATGATGCAAAATCCAAACCCGGGATGGGTCTTCCACATTCCACCCAATTATAGAATGGTTGAGCCAAATCTCTCTTCAACCATTCACCCCCATGCCATATTCGAAGCATGAATGTGGGATCTCATAGAACACATCAATAAAAAACCATCCAGGGCTTCCAGAGGCCATCCACCTCAACCCATTAAACAATGATTCCATGTAATGGTCGGAAATCACAAAACCATCATCATATTGGTCTCGATCCAAGCCTACCAGGGCTTCTAGAGAGTTTCTTCCAACCAAGGCTTCTAGGACTAGTAACTCAACCCACAATTGTCATCGGGTTTCTAGAGAATTTGTCCAACCAAGGCTTCCAGGACTAGTAACTCAACCCACCCAGGGCTTCCAAAGCCTTTATCCAACCAAGGCTTCCAGGACTAGTACTTAACCTAAGCTGTTAAAGGGCTTCCAGAGCATTCGTCCAACTAGGGCTTCCAGGAACTAATAACTCAACCCAAGATAAGGAAACATCATAACCAACCAAAAAAAACAAGGAAATAAACCCACAATCTCCATGGCTATCCAGGAAATGGCAAGGCTAGGCAATCCATTACAATCCTCCATGCCAATGACAAATCATGACCAAAACTCCACATGCATATGCCATGCATGCCAAAACTAGTGAGGAAAACATACACGCAACTCGGTACCTACAAGAAAATCTCGTTGTAGTTGTTGATCTTGATGCCCTCTTATGCTTTCCTACTCTTGCTTTGCCTTCTTTCTCCAAGAATCTAAGTATGCCACACCCTCCAAGGGTGCTCCAAGAAAACTCTAAGTCTCCAAGAGTATGAGAGAGAGAGAGAGAGAACAATGACAGAGCTCCAAAATTTAACTGACAAAATATTACCAACTAATACTCAGAAGCCTTTTTATGAATGAGGCCTCTATTTTCTTCAGTTTCCATTATTTTCCTTCAGTTTACTTCTCACTTGCAACCGGTGACCTTGCACCTCCGTTTTCTCCTAATTTCCATTATTTTCATAAATAAATGTGCCAAAAATGCCATTTTGCCTTTCCAAAGCTTTAGCCATTTCCTTTTCCAATTTCCTTAGTCATTAACCAATCACAAGTGATCCCCATCACTAGGATTTTTCCCAACATTCAACTTGGAATAAGTGTCCCATCAACTGTGGTTATTATTTTGCGTTTATTAACTTTTATTACACGGAATTTTCGCCAGGGCTATTACAACTATTCTCTCTTGTAGTGAAGGAAAAAGGATGGTTGGAATGACCTAAGCATTGCCTTTGATCATAGATTCCAAGATGGGAGTCAACCTACCTATAATATAATACAAACTTGCAATACAATTCAAAACAAGGGAAAAATAGGCTGTTACAGGAAGCTGCTACAGGAAGGTTGCCGAGAGGGTTTGGAAGGTAAGAAAAATGAGATCAAGGGATGGCAAGGTGGATGTAGGTTGTGGTAGATGGATGAAAGGTGAACACCCCTATCCAAGCTCAACACTTCAGGAAGTCTATTTTTTTACTAAGAAGGCTACTCACGGTGACCTAAGAGACAGAGCTCAAGAACAATGTTTGAGATTCATCAAAAGAGGGTGGAGAAGTCCTATATGGAGATGGTGAAAAGGCCCCTCGCCGACAGATCCAACAGTCCTACAACAGCACATGGACATGCCCTCTTATCATTCACAAAACATCATAACCAACCGTGGAAAATATGAGTTGAATTTAGAAACTATCTAACTTATGCCAAAAAATCTGATCTAGGTAATAAATTAACTTTAAAGCTACAACAAACATGTACAAAATGAGATATCTAATGTAGAACATTTTCCAAGAAATCATCAACATAGTGTTTTTGGGTTGTGATTGTAGATTCCTCTAGTCATGCTCCCATGAGAGATATGAGATAGAGGCAACAATCACAAGCTTTTTGAGGAATTCATTTCTAATAAAATGCAACAAACTAACAAACATTCTAAGCTAACAAGGAATACCAATACACAAGAGGGACCTATGATATTGGGGTTGAGCCCAAACCCAAGAGCCTCAGCCCTCTGAAACTAACTCAATGATGGATCAATAAGAAAATTCCATTATCATTGTAGAAATATCAAATACATCACATAATAAGTCAAAAATAGCAGTGCCAAGTGCTTGATCTCAATAGCTTCTTTGCGGAAAACAAAGTTTGAATCCTAATGAGCTCTTTGGCATGTTTATTCATACAAAAGAGTAGCTACCAACAACTCCCTAGAAAATAGAGATGTTTGTCTCCCAAAACTTGGGAAAGGTGGATCTAGATCTTCCTTGAACTACACTGGCTTGGCTTCCAATGAATTCCTCCTGCTTGGTTTCCAATGACTTCAAGTTGATGAGAGATAAAGTGGTGATCTTGGCTAATTGAGGAGTTAAGGAGGTGGAAAACCTCCTATAATCTATCCCTGCTATCTACTCCGAGCTCGTGCATTGAAATTATCTCAAAATTGCTCCAATTCCCAAGTTTAAACCATGCATTAGAGGAAAATTTAGCCTAAAAGTGCCCATGAAATTTTGAAGTAATTTCCATGTCATAATATATAAGCCAATCAAAATATTTTAAATTTAAAAAGAGGTACATGTAAATATTTTGGAGGGGAAATAAGAAAAACTACTTTTTTAATTGTATTTTTGGTTGATCTCCTTTCAGATTTACTCAAATTTATAGTGGAGATCCAACTGGTATTGGCTCCTCAATGATGGAAAAGGAAAGTAAAAAATTTCACTAGTAAGTGCCAACCAAGCCAAGAGACTGATTATTTCTGACAAGAAGAATATTTTACTATTTTTAAGAGAAAATTGGTTTGTAGAAGAGTTCGCAAGAGGCAAGGAATCCCTGGGAGGGTTGCACAATTAAAAACAATAATTAGAAGAGTTTCTACAGCCATATATGGATGTGTTCTGGGAGCCTAAATGATTACTACCAAAGAGGGAAGTGAAGCATGAGATCCATCTATTTATGGATTCCCCATTTCCAAACATTGGGTTGTACAAGAAGTCTATTATAGAAGTAAGTGAGGTGAATAAATAGTTGCAACAACTATTGGAACAAGGTGTCATTTGACCAAGTACATCACCATGTGGGTCACCCATCATCATTGTGCTAAAGAAGGATGGGACTTGGAATATGTGTATTAATTACAGAGTGTTGAACAAAATCATGCTCAATAATAGGTACCCCCTACTTAGAATAGATAATCTATTAGATCAATTTCAACAAGTAAAATACTTCACCAAGATGGACTTAAAGTATGGATATCACTAAATTTGAGTCAGAGAATAAGATACCTAGAAAACCAACTTAAAAACCAAACAAGTTTTGTATGAGTGGCTAGTTATGTTATTCGGCCTTTGTAATGCACCCATTACATTTATGAGGTTAATGAATGATATATTGCGACCTTTTATAGATTCATTTGTTATTGTCTATTTGGATGATATACTAGTATACATTGCTACCTGGGATGAGCACATCTCACATTTGATCCAGGTACTGGAGACATTAAAGAAACATCGGTTGCGACCAAATCTCAAGAAGTGTGATTTTGCACAAAAGTATTTGGTGTATCTGGGGTAAGTCATAGGTGGAGGAGAGTTGAACATAGATCATGCCAAGATGGAGTCCATCGTGAAATAGAAATTTCCTACTAATTTTTTTGAGGTTAGGAGTTTTAATGGGGCAACACAATACTTGAGGTATTCATAGCCACATTTTAACAATAACAACACCAATCCATGCCATAACAACAAGTGGAAATAGTTTCCTATGGGAAAAGGGTCAATAGAGGGCCTTTGAGGATCTAAATAAGAAGATCAGTTAAGCACCAATTTTTCGATTACAAAATTTGTTGCAGCCCTTTGAAGTGGAGAGATATGTGAGTGGGTATGCTATGAGAGTGGTATTGATGTAAGGAGGAAGGCTTGTATGCTGCCATTTTGAAGTATTTCTATTAGGGGAATTTTGAGGTAATAAATGAGCCTAAAAAAGAAATATACTAACAAAATTAACTTTAAAAGAACCAATAGGATTCGAGATGACAATGTCATCCCTAGGGGAATATATTTTGGAGGAAAAAGAAGAAAACTACTTTTTTAATTTTATTTTCGGCTTATCTTCTTATAGGTTTACTAAAATTCCAAGTGTTTCCGCCTGATGGATGTCAAATTAAATTCCGCATCCAACAACTACCCACTCTGCATACTTTTGAGTAAACCCGCATCGGAAAAAGATTGGAAATACATGAAAAAATCATGTTGAACACACTTTTTTATTTATGTATTTTCATTTGTTTCGATGTGGGTCTACTCAGAAGTATGTAGAGTGTGTACTATTTGGATGTGGAATTCAATTACACATCCAATGGGTTTCTTCACTTGACATTTGAGTAAACCTATAAGGAGAAAAGTTGAAAATACAATAATAAAGTAGTTTCCTTTCTTTTTCTTTAAAAAATCATAAATCTCATTTTATTTATTTTATCTATTATTTTAATATTTTCCTTACGAGGCCCATTTTAGATCTAAAAATCCCCCTAATGATGGGGAGGTTCATAGCTGCGCTGCCTATGCCATGGAATTCTATTCCCTAGTGCAAGCTATGAAGAAGTCGAAACATTATTTGATGGGAAGGGAGACAGTAATCCACACATATCACCAACCACTATAGTACCTGTAGGCCCAAAGCATATTATAGTAGACCAGACATTGCAAGTGGATGGGGTTTCTACAAAAGTTTCATTTAGTGATCAAGTACAAGAATGGCATCACAAACAAGTTGGACAACATGTTTTGAAGGCCACCCATACCAAGTATCATAGCTTTAGCAACATCGATGCACATATAGACATTCACCCATGATGTATACAGAGGGGCATGTTTAGAGGATGAGGACTCCAAGGAGGTCTTTCAACAGTTGCAGAACTAGAATCATGTGCATGATGTTGATAGAACCATTTACTACCATCTCTAGGAAATGTTACTCTACAGGTTGGATAAATTGTATGTTCCTAATGGTGAGAGTTTGCAGCTAATCAGAGAGCCTCACACCTCAAAGGTTGCAACACACTTTGGTGTAGGGAAGACAATGGCCTACTTGAAAAGGTATGTGTATTGGCGCAATATGTAAGAATGGGTAGCTAGGTTCACAAGTATGCATTCTTTGTTGTACCATCAAGCCTAGTAACATGAAACATGGTATATATCATCGCTTACATATACCTACTCATCTCTAGGAAAGTATTTCCGTGGACTTTGTGGGAGGTTTACCAACAACTAGAAAGGGTCGTGACTACCTATTCTTGATAGTTGTCAAGTTCAACAAGATGTGTGTTTTTATGTCTTGTAAGAAGACATTCAACGAGAAAGAAGCAAATAAACTTGTCCTTTGGAAAAATCTGGGTGTACTTTGGTATACTAATGAGAATCATTTCAAACAGGGAAAAATGATTTCTCAGTGTGTTTTGGACCGCATTATGGGAGAATATGCACATGAAGTTTAAGAGGTATACAACATTCCATCCATAGACGAATGGGCAGACAAAAGTAGTCAACAAGACTTTCATGCAACTTTTGAGGGATTAAAATTAGAAGCATCCAAAGACCTTAGATGAAAATATGGTGTATATATGGAACTCTTATAATAAAGTAGTCCACACTTCTACTATTAAGTACCCATTTGAAACTTGTTTTGGATATTTTACATCTTCACCTTTGGATATTGCATATGGGAAACAAGGAGGAGTGAGAAAGGATCTCATAGGGGATTTGTTGAGTGCCAAAAAATTCTGGAAAAGACCAGGAAAATACATATACAGGCACATGATATACCACATAGGTCATATGAATAATACAAGGGTAGGCATTATCACCACAAAACAAAGAAGTCATTTAAGGTGGGAGACAAAGTATGGTTACAGTTCAACAAGGAGATGTTATAGGGTCCTAGTAAGAAAATCAAGGCTTTGGGATATAGTCCCTTTGAGAAACTAGAAAAGGTGGGAGATAATGCATACATACTTAGTCTACCTCCATTCATGCACATTTACTTAGTTGTGAATGTGAAAAATCTAAATCTCTATGAAATTTCCATGCTAGATCAAGAAGAGGAGAAATTTATACCTTATGTAGAAGATGTGGAACCATATGCTCAGGCAGAGTTAACAAAAGATAAAATTTTGCAAAAAGGTACAAAACTACAAGACATGGATAACATGACCTTTGACATATTAGGTTGAAAGGACAACTTCCAAGAAAAGCTAAATGGTACACACGAGAGAAGGTGGAGGAAAAATTTCATCACATCATTGAGTAGAAGCTTTTGGGGACCAAAAGCCTTCCAAATTGGGGAGGTGTGACCTATATTGGATCATTGTAACTTTTTCCATCCATATCAATGCTTTTTAGAGTGGAAAAAGTGGAGGAATAATCTCATAGAACCTTTTTTACCAGCAAGACCCAGTTTGGAAAATTAGGATTTGAAACATTATGGGAGCATTTTGAACTATTAAATGACATTTTTTGGGTTAAAAAATTGTCACTTTAGTGAAGCACCTTTTTTGCATATTCTACACACAAATACATTTCCAATGACACAAAAATTGCCTCAATCTAAGTTCGTATGAAAAAGTTATGTCATTTGAGAGTTGAACTTTTTGTTTTCACCGCCATAACTTGATAGGATGCCATGTCAATCCCATAACTCATGAACAATGGGCTAACCATGTGATTATGATGGAGGAGACTCTAAAACTATCCATACTGTAACCCAGGCTAAGAGTTGAGGTAGTCAAACCTAGCCACTAGTAGGTTATCAGGCTATTTTATAATCGATCCACTAAGAGGAAAGCATATTACATTCTTTTGGAATGCATTTGTTCCATAGACGAGGAAAATAACCAATAGGGATAGGAGATAGATCACACAAAGAGTATTTGTATATTGTAGTAGCCGATGGACCATAAGACTTATTTCTTTGTACTCACAACCATTTTTCTTTTCAGAGAAAGAGAGTAGAGTGACATCACCTTCCAACTTAATTTTTTCTCTAAAGGGTTTCCTAGGTTATATCTTGTGTCAAATAATGGTTTGGGAGTTTTTATTTCCTTGTTGTCTATTTTCTGCATAATTAAAATTTACACACATGCACAATTAATATTAGTATATAGATCCAAAAATATAAAGAGAAATAAAACCCTAATAGTGTAGAATTCAGAATTTTAAATATAGTTTTATTAGATTTGTTGTAATGAACTATCCAATGGAATATCCATGTCATTTTACAGATCATCCACTCTTGTTAGAGAGTCTAGGTTAACCTTGATCACAAAGGCTCCCTCTAAAGCCAAAACCTGAACCAAGGCTCTGATGCCAAATGTTAAAATTAACCAAGGAGAAAAAGAAGTATTTATTGAGAGAGAAAACATGAAAAAACTAGTGATACAATATAAAATACATAAAAACAATGAACACAATAATTACAGTAGGAAAACCCCAACTATATGGAAGAACCAAGCTAAAGGAATTTCATTAGTCCCTTGGCCAAAACCTGGCCAAGCCAACCAAGTGAGCCTTCACCACTCACCTCGCTAGCCCATTACAATAGAGTCTTAACCTAGCCTTTTAAAGGATCCATTACATGAATTCCATGGGCATAAAATCATGGGTACATTAAACCACGTGCTTGAAACCACTAACATTTGACCCAATCAACTTTGACTCTTTTTCTAAGTCAAGTTTACCCAACAATAAGCTTATGTAAACAATTAAAAATTTTAATTGACCACCTAGCTTACCCCAAACTTTTATCTTTATTAAAAAAAGATATTATATTTTAGAGTTTCCCTATAGAGATATTTTTCTATCACTATGAAATTTTCTTATTCAATACCAAAATTGGGGAAATACATGGATAACTTCAAAATTTCCACTAAATTAGCACTATTAGGATCTTTATATCTAGATTGGAAATGAGAAATACTTAATTTTTCTATGTATAAAAATTCTTAATAGAATTATCCTCTATCATCTTTCATTTCCCATATGGTATATACTCTTTTTTTGGTGATTATTTTATATTTTTTACTCTCTTTTCTAACCATTTACCCCAACTCTTCACCCTTACTTCTAATACTCTCCAATCCAACATCTTACTCATTTTCTCCTTTAATACCTTAACTTAGTACCTCTATTTATTGATAAATACACTTCTTTACTTTAGTCTACCTATACAAAAAAGAGCTAGCCAATAATACACTTAGATTACTATGGTGATTCAAGTAAAATCCATAGGATCCATGTAGTGGTGAGCAATCACCAACTAAGAATTAGTTTATAGTACTTGATTCTTTGGGTAATAGTAATGGTATGAGCTCCTCATTATTAATAGATCCAATAGTAAGAAATGTTTTATTTCTTATAACACATTAAAACATTTCTTATAACACATTATAAATAAAAAATGATGAAAATTAATCAAGAGGATTTCAATCAAGTGGAAATGGTTTTATGAGTTAAATGGGCGGTACAATAGTTGATCAAATATTAGAAGGTTGATCTTTGTATATGTGTAACTTAATTATCATTATATTCAACAATATTGGGACTTTATGATGTAGATATATGTATGGATGGGTTAGAAGATCATGGGAAGTGTTAAATTGTAAAATAAAATAAAATATATAGATGATATAAGACATTAAATAATCCTAACAAGGACATAGTATCATTAATATTTATTGTCGTGGTTCAATTAAAGAAATGTTCTAGGAAAGGATGCAAGTTGCATGTCATTTCCACATGAATAAGAAGGAGGATGTGATAAAATTTTTTGTATGAATAAGAAGGAGGATGTGATAAATACATAATAGTATCTTATGGTATTCAAATTCTTGGATGTGTTTCCAAAAGAATTAGCTATATTACCACCTAAGAGGGTTAGTGCTCACAATTGAACTTGGGAATGGAACCTATCAGAAAAGATAATGATCACTCCATACATGGTATCTTTTAAGGATTCAAATATTATACCTATCTATAACATTATAGACCACTATTTTAATTTGAAAAATGATACATTTGATATGTAGGCAAATATTCAATAAAAAACAATACTTTACTATTGAAACTCGTAATTTTTGACAAATATTATCAATTTAATTATATTTGTGTAAATAATATGTGATTTTAAAACCAGATTAGTGAATATATATATATATATATATATATATATATATATATATATATTAAATGACCAAAAAATATTGAATTCATGAAATTTCACCCCTAAACAATACCCCAACTTCGTAATTGGGAGAGTTATAAAGGTAGCTCCAAGAACTCTTAGACTTGGGATTTGTTCAACCAAGTATATTACCATGGGAAGCACCAATAATATTTGTTAAGAATAAGGATGGATCATTGAGAGTTTGTTTTAACTATTGACAATTAAACAAAGGTATAATAGGAAATCAATATTCATTTCCTAGATTTGATGATTTATTCAATCAAATGAAATAGGATATAATGTTTTCTAAAATAGGCCAAAGGTTTGGATATCACCAATTAATAATAAGATAAATATATTCCTAAGAAAACATTTAAGACATGATTTGGTCATTATGAATTTGCAGTGATGTCCTTTGCACTGAAAAATAAACTTAGTGTATGTAAGAGTTGAATGAATGAAGTGGTTTCACAAAATCTTGACAAGTTCATGCAAGTGTTTCTAGATGATATTTTGATATATTCCATTGTAATATCTCCATATATTATACTAGCATTTGCACCGAGAGGTGAAAAGGCACGGCAATAGAAATGTTTTGATTGAATTTTTTTCTACTTTAAATATATATTATAGTAAAATATTTTTTTTATGTGAACGTGGAAAAATCTATAGTAACTCACTAATGCACTAATCCAGAGTAAATTAGCACCATTATTCAAGAAAAAACACAACACTTAAAATGATTGGATGGTTTTCTAAAAAAAGGTAAAGGTAGACTTTCATTCCTACCAAATACCTCTAAATATAGAGTTATTAACTTTTCTTTTTAATCTAAAGAACATAATCTCTTAGCCATCAAAAATTGTTTAATCAAAACGAAAAGACAATTGCCCATCAAAAATCGTTTAATCAAAACTAAAAAACAATTTAAACAAAAATAATATTCTCAAGTAAAACCATGTCTAAGACTAATTATCATTAAAACTTTTATAAAAAATCATATATTTAAAAATATATAGATTTAAACTTAGTCCTCAATAAAATTAATCTCATTTTTAAAAATTATAATAAATAAATATAAATTTAATTAAATATTCACTCTTTTTACCTTTTACTTTTGCAATTATATATAGCTACAAAAAAATCAAACATTGAAAATATAAAATTCAAATCTTCACCTCAAACTCATGCCTTTTTTTTACTTTTAAGGATTAAAGCATTGAAAAGTGAGAAATACATAATATAAATTTACCATTAATTTAGTGTAGTAAAAGTCAATTATTTGGCGCGTTGAGTTTAATGGTATTTCAATGCAATCGTTCTAATCACTTATTTTGCACCAAGTTGTGGTATATATATATAGATTATATCATGAAAATAAACTAGGCGTCGCTGCCCTGTAACACAACATCAAAGGAGATCCGGAGAGAGAGAGGCACATGTTTGATTGTTTTTCACTTTTGATTTTACTAGGGCATAAAACAATAAAAACTCATCACCTCTTGCTCTTCCACGTTGCTTTCTTCATGCAAGGAGATCTAGCGCGAGAGAGTAGCACATGTCTGTCTATTTTTCACTTCGAATTTTACCCGTCTCTTCGTAGAGTTTGAGAAATTTTAAAGTTTGATATATTTGAGCCGAAAAAAAGGTGGGGAATGAGAAATTCAAAAGAGCTCTCGAAGCCATGAAGCCTTAGGTTGTATGAGTAACGATGTCCCTCTGGTCCTAAAGATTTTAGGAAAGGTATACTTGCATTTCAGCTATATATATCAATGTAGTTCAGTGCCAAGGCGAAGTTTATCAAGTACACTACGCAGAGCCAAGTTATGAATGGAATGAGGGGAACACTTTCATCTTGAGCTTGGAAGGCAGTGAGTTTAGAACATTGGGTTTCAAGAGTGGCTTTTAACTATGGTTCGAAAATGGGAAAATGCATGAGAAATGGGAAAGGCATAGGTGAGGTAGCTGTGATGGCGGTCTCATGGCACTTTCTCAGCGTGAGAATAAGGGCTCAAATGGTGTCATTCTATCTACTCTAGTAAGGCTAAGAAATCTCAAGAGGTTCAATGTATGTGACAATCAGCTTAGTGGTCTTGTTCCATCCTCTTTGGAGAGAAAATTTAATGATAGCTCTATTTTAGTGAATTTGGGTATGTGTGGATACGATATTACAACCCCATGTAATCAATTCTTATCACCAAGTGGGTCTCTAGTAGCATCTCAAGTGAGCTAACAAGAAAAAAGGGAAGAAAATTAAAAACTATATGACTCATTTTGATTATTATTGGGGGTGTCCTTGGCTTAACGATGATCATTTGTTTAGTTCTCCTTTCTTGTTTATTGGGTCATAAATCTACTAGAAAAGTTGCCAGAGAGACGGGCACTGCTACTCCATCTGCTGGGGTTGAACATGGGGGCTTCACTACAGGGGCAATACCATACCACATGCAAGGGTTAAACATGGGGGATTCACTACGGGAGCAATACCATACCACATGCATTCATATTGGGGGGTATATATTGAGGAAAAAATGACATAATATATTGGGGGCCATATAGGGGGTAAAGGGTTTTTATATTGACAAGTATAAAAAATGGAGCTCAAAGTTAATGAAAATATATAAAGGGGTATACAAAATGTTAATGAAACAATGGATACCTACAATATCTAGTGAATGTAGAGGTTTTTTAAATTGGTAATGTGTATTGGGTTCATATTGGTAGGGGGTTAAACAATGTAATTTTTATAGGTATTTTCCAATATGTAGTCAAATTAAGGGTATTGTTTAATATGCCGCCAATGCACGTGATATGTCAGAGTTTCATTTAGTGAAGCCCTCGTGGGGTAGAAGGAGGAGAGGTAGGAGGAAAGATTGCTCACTTTGATGGCCCTCTTGTATTCACAATATATTATTTACTTTTTGCAACTACAAAAGTAATGTGAAAGACAACCAATTTCACATTCCCACCACCAATGAAATTGAAGAATTCTTCTTCGATGCAGAGCAACAAGAACAAAGACAATTCACTAATTGGAAATAACCAGTCATTCAATTTAAAATTGTGCAATTATTGATACATTTCAATTTTTGAATGTTTATTAAGTTAAAGTGTGGTCGAGTGTTTTTTTGTTATCTAGTCGTGAGTGTGTTTTTATTATCTAGTTGTAGGTCTCAAGTCCGTTTTTTCTATTTAGATATAGGTCTAAGACTCACAAAAATATTTTTTAGTCGGTAAACTATGGATTTAAAGTAATTATCAACATTTGTTTATGCATTTGCATCCAATGAGTATGGTTCTTCCTGGTGTTATCGGTTTCAAATTAATTGGAAATCTCAATAATGGAGTGATATCTACAGACTTGGTTCTAATGGTGACTCAATTTTTTTGAAAGCAAAGGGCATGGAAAATTTGTTGAGTTCTATGTTAAGTTTAAATGAATGGATTCGATTATTCCTCTGTTTAAGAAGGAATATCTTTTCGTTTACGAGAATTTGTGTTTCCTTTTCGAGTGTTTGGCGCAATATGAGTGGACAATACTATGTGCACATTGGGCACATTTTCACTTTTCTTGTTGTTCCCATGGTTGCAATTATTTAAAGCTCTATGATTATTGTTTAGTATTACTTTACAAAAAACTCTGGAAGTTCTTTTTGTTGTAGGCTTATTGTTAACATGGCATTAATCTAGCTGATAGTATGGGTGAATTAACACCTACGGATAATGCAACTATTACACATGTCTCTAGAATATGGGGAAACCATGAGATTTTTCCTTGTATATCATGTTACTTTGCAATATTTTAGGTTAACAGGTTGCACATGTCTCCATAGTATGGGGAAACCATGGGATTTTTCCTTGTAGATCATGTTACTCTGTAGTATTTGAGTTTAACCGGTTGTAGTATTTGAGTTTAACAAGTTGCAGTGATAAGAGAGTCAGTATCGTTTACTTTCTGATTGCACTATAAGTTAATTGAATTTTGGCGTTCTTATCTATTTCTAATACATTCTGAAGTCATTTGTAGGTAAGGATGTTTGAGGCTTTCCTTCATGACAACAAAATGTTTGTGGACTATAATGAGGTGGCTTCAACTATAATTAAAGAAAATTTTGATGGGGATTGTCATTGTTGATTTTGTCTCATCAAAGGCTTGAATTACAACCACAAATAGAGAGGACTTATTCATCCTAATTGGAATTGGATCTTTCATTTGTTAAATAATTTACAGATGGATTTACAAATAGGTAACGACCTAATAATAACAATAAAATGGTCCTTTTGGCTGATTTTTTCATTTTGTTTCCTTTTTTCTTCCATGTACATTCGTGTTGGTGAGGATTATGGTGGGCGAGCCACTTGTATTCTGACAGTTCTGTTATGATGTTTATTGCATTTTGATTTTGGGAATTATAGTATGGGTATACGATAGTGAGTGGCCTCTCATAGAGGCTGAAAGCCTCTCAGTTTGAATAGTTGGCTACTTACTTCTTTGGATGTAGCTAAGCTTTTGCATAGAGAGGCTCACCAGAATGACAAAGAGGTTCAAAGCTTCTCAAATTGAACATTTGATTGCTTGTTTCTTTGGATGTAGCTTAGATTTCATGAAAAGAGGCACACTGGAATGACTCATAACTCTCATAACCGAAACTAAAAGTAATAAAAACTTATAATAAATATATGGGGAAATGGGGAAATAAGTAATAATATTTGAGATAACACTATCAATGTGAGTCAACTCGACAAAACCGTGATGAAACTTGAAAAATAAACATCATTTGAATCTCTACAGTAAGGGACGATGAATCTCTATGGCGTCACTAAGAAGAACCTCAAAGTAAGACTCCTATCTGCGTAAAAATGCATTTTAAATAAAATAAATTGGACAAAAAAATAAATAAATAGGTTTATTAAAGCTACATCATATAATTAAAAATTTGGCATATTGCATTCATAAAGAGGCTTCTCTATAAATGTATGATACATACAAGAAATGAACATTTTTGTTCCTAGGATACTAATATGTGACTTCATTATCATTTTTTCACTCTAGGAATGGTAATAATCTGTAAACTTGTGGACATAAAGTAAAAATATCCAATACTAATGATACTATAATCATTTCGATGATCATAACTCAAGAGTGGCTAGATAAGCCATTATCTCTCTCTCATGGTTATAATGGATTTCATCTACCATACAATTCACATTTTATGTAAACCTTTTCCAAATGTTCATAATGTTGTTTTCTCTAAGACATTGAGAATGTTGCATAACAATATCAAATTATTTGAATAGTTGGCAATTAGACAATCTCTTGAATGCAACACACTTCATTGCAAATCTGATCCATTTTTACCGAGGGCTATCTATCAACATTGAATGAATCCTATAAAAAAATATGTCTAGGCCCAGTTTGATGAGTGAAAGTTACATCAAAATGGAGTATTCCAACCATAAATGAACCTCTTATCATCTCATTATGCATGGAATTTAGAGGTTGTATATAAAAGAATACTAGGCAAGTCCTAGGTGCAATGAAATGTGTTTATTTTCCAGTCCTAAAGCAAAACCTGACTTGAGAATTCAGATCAAGATAAGACTATGTAATAACAATAAAGAAACATGGTTATTCACTACCTTCATTTTAAGCAAGGGTGCTTAATTTTTTTTCAAAATTTGTAGATGACTTAAGGTTCATCCTAAGAATAAATGTTACAAGATATGATTAATTATGTCACGTGAAATTGTCTACAGATTTGTCATGTCATTATGGTGAATTAAATGAAATGACAAGAAGCTAACCTCTATGGACAACCATTTCTTTGGACATGAATGGTCAAATGCTAAATCAATTCCCTTGTTCAAGTGAAAGACAATGCCCACCTACTACTTAACAAAGAGAACTAAAAAATGTCAAATAAGATTTAGTCAAATTTCAAGATATGTTTAAGGTCTAAGATATATCTAAGATTTTATTTTCAACCCAATTTTTTTAAGTTATCAAATGTGTTATGCAGCCAATGGATTGTACTTTTTTATTTCTTCTAAAATATCCATAATATGGTTTTTCTTTTGAAAAAGAACAAAACTAAAAAATGTGCTTATTAGAAGTGACACTTCGAAAATATCCCCATATATATATTTCTTTTCTCTATTTTATTACAACTTCAACATAACATGAACAAAAATTAATTTACAATAAAATAAAAAGTGCTCTTCCTAAATGTATCATACCTCACTTAAGAAGTTAGGTACATATGTTACTCCCATCAAATGCAAAAAAAAAACATCAAATCCCGCCAAAAGAATGATAAGTGTCTCCAAATCTCACTGTAGTTAAACTATAGATTTAGAATGTTTCTTTCTCATACATTGTTCATATATCTATATATAGAGACAGATTGGAATCTTAAATCGCATATATTTATTGTGTCTTCTAAATGTTGGAATCTTCTATGGCATATATTTATTGTGTCTTACGTTTTTATATATATATATATATATAAATTTGATCATTTTACCATCAAGCCATATTATTTTAAAGTTTTAAAAAACAAATTTTATTCCATTAATAATTTTTTTTAATTAATATTTTATAAAATATATGTAAATTATATAAATTTTATTGATATTAAAGTTATGATATATTAATTCAAATTTTATTTTATTAATATTTTTTTTAATTAATATTTTATAAAATATATGTAAATTATATAAGTTTTATTGATATTAAAGTTATGATATATTATTTTATATAACTTATGCGATGTATTGAAAAAAATTGACAAAGAATATAGATACTCATTTTAAGAAAATGTTAACAACCTGTTTCTTTACTCACTGTTTTAATGGCTTTAATTATGTTAAATAAATATTAATTCATTTTAATTATTAGGTATTTAAAGAATTAATGTGCAAATTTTAACTTGTAATTATATGATATATATTATGTATCAATTGTGTTTTGTTAAATAATAAGAAATTATATGAAAAATAGATCAGTTACCATTTTTGATAATCCATTTTTTTTATTATTACATAATTTTACTTGAAAACATTTCTATTTGAAATTATACAACACCTCCCAATATAATCAACTATAAATAAATTTTTTTTTTTTGCTGAAGCAAGAGTGGTGCCTTTTATTCATATTAAATTACAACCAACCCTAAGGAATCGGGGGACATAGAATTAACTATCCCTCCCAGGGTATGGGCCAACGAGCCCAAGGCTAAACAGTTGTGCCATGGGCTCCCACCCCTACGTCCTTCAAAATACAGATGCAATTTGATCCGTAACAACGGAGCGAAAAAAGGCATACAAGTTGGAACTAAAACCGGACCCGAAAAGGAATTAAAAACCAAACTATTCAGATTTCGGGTCCGAAAAGGGGCATAAACATTGTGTATGTGGTCTGCTCGAAATTCATTTCCAGTTGCCACGAAGCTGAACAAGCATGGACGATAACAATAAGGCATAACTTTGACCCGGACCCACCAACATGCAAAATGATCCTAGGCCGTTGATCTGCCTCGCAAGATCCAACGGTTGATAAACATATCGGATGCAAAAGAAGCTCAGAGAATACCTGCCCGAATGACTGTCTCAACCAGGCGAATGAGGACCGAGAGATACATCAGAATAGAGAATGTCAACAGTAGCAGAGGTTGGGTTTGTAGATACACAATCAACATGAAGGGGTTTTCCAGAGGTAATTTTGAAAACGACACGCAGGCCTTTGTTAGCTTTATTAGTCCAGAACAGCTCAGACACAGAGTTCTTGGGTGGGAGATGATCTGTAGATTGAGGATTTTTTCAAAACTTTCTCCTAACACAGATCAACTCAGTTTTACTCGGTGGGAAGAGGGGGTGAAGAGTCTTCAGTTAGAAGGAACAACAACACCCCACCATAGGTATATAACTGTTGGCAATGGATACAACGAACTGGTGGGGTTGGTCTACAGGTTTTCGGATGCTCGGATGGCGGGAATCGCTCCTGCTTTTCTTCAAATGGAGATTCCTCTCATCCGTTGGATCAAACGGCTGAGGATCAAGGGTGGAGATTCAAATTGTAGATTGATGGGTTCAGGTCAGAGTCTTTGCTTCCTCAATAGACTCGAAACCCTTGTTGGCAAGTATGTCCACCAATTTATTGGCCGTCTTGCGCACATGTGTGAAGCTTAAGGTTCTCATGTTTTGAAGGTAGAGATGGATTCTTTGATAGACCTGAAGAAGCCTCCAGTGTCTCGAGACCTTTTCCGGAGCCAAACCACAATAGATTCTCTTGACCGAATTGATGATCAGCTCAGAATCTGCTTCAATTATGATATTCTGAAGATTGTCGTTCTTCAGGATTTCTAAACATTGCTCTAGTGCCATTAGCTCCGCCATATTGTTTGTGGCTCTTCCCAGATTGAAATGAAAAATGTATTGTATGCAGCCCTTTTCATCCCTTATTACACCACCATAACCAGCCATACCCAGATTTCCTTTTGAGGCCCCATCTATGTTACATTTCATAAATCCCTGAGGGGGAGGATGCCAAAAATCTTTATCAGTGACCAGTTTCTTTACCAACCTGTTCTTGCCCTGAGGAATAAGCCCCTGCATACCCAACTGAAGAAGTATCTACACATCAGCATTTGAAGGGAGATTTGTAGGGGGTGTTTGCATTAAAGTTCCAACCGTCTCCTTGAGCTGTCTTAAAATTTGTTCCATGATGGTCTGGGAGGAACTTTTTTTATTTTTGAAAATTCTATTGTTGCGTTCTTTCCAGACGTCCCATATTAGGAATCTTGGAGTTAAAGCCCAAGCTTTGTTTATCGTTTCATAATCAAAGAAGTTCCTCCTCCAGTTGCTTAGGGTATTGGTAATGCTTCCTCTATCCCTGTCTGTTTGTCTGAATATTAAGGCAATACCATCCCACAATGCGGAGGTAAATATGCAGGTGTTGAGAAGGTGCTCCATTGTTTCCTCTTGTGATTCACATAGTTGGCATTTGGATGGGCCCAAAATGCCCCTTTTCCGGATATTCTCCCATGTCAGAATTTTCTTATGATGTACCAGCCACATGAACAGTTTGGTTTTCATCCATCCTTGGTTCTTCTAGAGATTCTTCCAAACCCAATCCGGTTTTGTGGAATCAAGCTCAAGGGCTATGCGTTTTGCCTCTTTAAGGTTAAAGGTGCCTTCATTGTTATTTCCCCATCTAAGTTGGTCAGGATCAGCTGATATCAGTATCTTTCTTTGATCCAGAATGGCCATTAGAGCATCAGCCTTTGCTTTCAAGGGGCTATTATCCCTGTATTCCATTTTCTTCCAGGTTCTCCATTTTCCTTCGCTATTTGTCTGATCCCAAAAATCATTTACCCGGAGTAACCCTTTGTTATCAGTATCATTCTTGAGATCCACAAAGTCCTCTCTTAACAGCTTAGGTTCCTGTTGCCATTTATCCTCCCAAAACCATGCCAGGTCTCCCACTCTAATCTCCCAGAAGCTATTCTTTTGAACTATGTCTCTATTTTCCCAAGCTTTATTCCAGATGTGGGAGCCTTTTATGATGCCAGACATTCTTATGTGGTCCTTGTTTTGCCAATTTCTTGCATATTTCTGGTTCCAAATTTGAGCCCAAGGAGCATCTGAATCTTTTATCCATCTCCACCATAATTTTGCCCCCAAAACTTTATTTAGCACTTCAGGATCATCTAGTCCTAAACCTCTGTGGTTTTTAGGTTTACAAATCTTTTCCTAGGCTACCAAGGCCCATTTCTTCTTTTCTTCCCCTTTACCCCAAAGGAAATCTCTTTGGATATTTCTGCATTGTTGCATAACTCCTTTTGGAGCTGGAAGGGCTAAAAACATGAAGATGGGGATTGTTTGCAGGACAGCTTTTGTAAGCACCAATCGGCCTGCCAAGTTCAAAGATCTGTTAGTCCATATTCGAGTCTTGTCCTGCAGCTTATTAATCACAGACTCCCAAACAGTCTTGTTCAAAGGTTTGTCTGTGAGCGGTACTCCCAAATATTTGGAAGGTAGCATATCTCTTTGAAAGCCCAGAATTCTGGAGATATTTCACTGAATAGCAATGTTAGTATTGAAAAAGAAAATCTTTGATTTGGAGAGGCTCACCTCTGTGCCCGCCGCCATAGCGAAGTCACTCAGGATTTGTTTGTAAGCTAGTGCTTCTTTGACTGTGGGAATGCCCTGTAGCATGGTATCATCTACAAATTGTTGATGGGTCAAAGCCTGTCCGTTCCCAGATAGTTTGAGACCCTGGATCTTACCTACTTCTTTAGCAGACTTTATGGCTCAACCTAGTCCTTCCATCATAAGAATAAAGAGAAAGGGGGATAGAGGATCTCCCTGCCTGAGGCCTCTTGAAGGTTTAAAGGTCTTAGATGGAGAACCATTTACCAGAATTGAAAAACTAGAGGAAGTCACCAGGGCCATTACCCATCTTACCCAGTTGTGGTCAAATCCAAAAGCTAGCAGGACCTTCCTGATGTAGGTCCAATTTAACTTATCATACATCTTTTCTAGGTCCAATTGCATAATCATTCCTCCCTGCCTTTTACTCATCAATGAGTGAACCACCTCATGCACTTGAATGATATTATTGAGAATTTGTCTGCCCTCCACATATCCCGTCTGCTCCACAGAAACCAGAGTAGGAAGAAGGGGTTTGAGTCTGTTGGCAATAATTTTGGATATTATCTTATACACCACATTGCATAAAGCTATAGGTCTAAATCTGTCTGGTGTCATAGCATTGTCCTATTTAGGAATCAAGGAGATGAAGGATGTATTGAGCGCCTTCAATATAGTTCTATTTTTCCTGGAGTCCTCCACCACATTTAGAATATCTTGCTTGACAATACTCCAGCATGCTTTAAAGAAATCTACATTGAAACCATCCGGGCCTGGCGCTTTTCCATTCTACATTTCTTTGATGACCTCACTAACCTCCTCTTCATTCACCGACCTATTAAGATTATAATTATCTTCTCTTGTTACTAGCATAGGGATGTGCTTTGTGAAGTCCCTGATAAATTGTGATCTATCTAAGAGAGGTTCCTCTGCTATGCTTTGAAAATGTTGAACCAACACAGCTTCTATTTCTTTATGGGTATTGAGATGTTGGCCTCTAGAGTCCTTGATCGTGGAGATTCTGTTGTGAGACCTGTGTTCCATTGTAGATCTGTGGAAAAACCTTGTGTTTCTTTCCCCTTATTTTAGCCATTGTACTCTTGATTTTTGTCTCCAAAATATTTCCTCTTGTTTGCATAAGTCCTCCCAATCCTGTTGATGCTTGTTGGCTTGTTCATTTCTTTCCCCATCAAAGCCATCTGTGATAAGGGTTTGATTAATTTCCTGCATTTTTCTTTCAACAACTTTTTTTGCTTCAAAAATATTGCCAAACTCATTCTTATTCCAATCTTTGAGCTTGAGTTTGATATGTTTCAATCTTTTGTGTAATAGAAACATCCTCATTCCCTGGATCTGCAGATCTTCTTTCCACCATTTTTCAATGTTGCTAATAAATTCTGGATGGGTGAGCCAGATGTTTTCAAACCTAAAAGGTCTATTCTTTGGGGTTCCAATACCAGTCGCCTCAAATTGAACAGGCCAATGGTCCGAGCCACCAAAGGGGAGAATTCTCGCTATCATATCAAGGCCTGTGAGCATGAGGTCCTATGAGATAATGAATCTGTCCAACTTTGAGGCTACTTGAGACTCTCCTCCTCTTTTGTTGTTCCAGGTAAAGAGGCCATTACTTGTAACTGTGTCAACTAGCTTCATGTTGTCTATAAAATTCTGAAATGCTATAGAGTCTCTACTTAGTGTTCTAGTCCCACATTTTTTTTTATGACAGGGATTTGATCATGTTAAAGTCCCCGCCCAGAATCCATGGTATTCCTGAATGTCTATCTCTTAGATCCTCTAGAGAAGTGAGTAGTCTGAGTTTGTCATCAGGTCTCTGAGGGCCATAAACGTTTGTGATTAAATAAGTCTCCCTGTCTCCCACAGGCTGAATAACCACTGATAAATAATTCCTAGATGCCTTAGCATCCACTATGCCAATATTTTGAGGGTTCCAAAGTGTGAGAATACCTCCTGTTGTTTTGTCTGCCTTGACTTCTAGAAATTCATATCTCTTGAGCCATTTGCTGTGTGTTTCTCTTATTTTTTGAATTGAACATTTAGTTTCCTGGATGAAAATCATATCTGGAGTTTCTTGTTTCATTATATTGTTAAGATTCCTTTGCTTCCTTTTACTTCCTAGACCTCTAATATTCCAAGATGTGAGCTTCATTAAGAAAGATTTGTAAAGGAGTAGTTGGTTAGATCTTTCATCTTACCTGAATCTATCATCAGTTTTCCACATTCTATCAGTAACTCATTTTGTTTCTTTCTGCCCCTTTTCCTTCCTAGGTTTCTAGGAGCGAGTCCTGATGTGGTTTTCAAGGTTTTCACCCCTTCGTTGTCCTGTCTTTCGAGGTTTTTTTTCCCTCCCAGCCCTTTAGCCTGAGTTCTCCACAGAAACAGTTGTTGCACTCTATTAAACTCATCTTGAGGTAATGAATCCATACCTTTCGTGGTCCCCTGTTTCAGGAATCTTTCCAGATCTAGATGTTCTCTTTCGAGAATATCCTGCAGTTCATGATCCTCCATTTCCACCTCACTCGGGGTCATTTCTTGGTCCATTTCAAGTTCCATGTTGCTCAACATAGTCTCATTTTGCTGGTTATTGTCCTGTATCTTCTCCCTATTTTCTTCCTTTTCCTTCTCCCCTGGGTTGTCCTCTGTGGCCTGATTTGCCTTTGTTACCTCTTCCTCTTCTTCTAGTATCTTGTACCTGTTTTGACTTGCCTGTTTTTCCTCGGTGTGGTTTTTCTTTTGCAACCTTTTCCCTCCTTTACCTCTATTTCCCACTTTATGAAAGCTTTCAGTTTCTTTCCCTATTGTAACTTTACTTCTGCTCTCTGTATTGTTGAGAGGGCAGTCTCTGAATAGATGCCCATGTTCATGGCATTTGCGACATCTAAAAGGAACATGTTCATAATCCACTGTTTGCACCCATTCTTCATAAAAAACTTCCAGGATCACCTCATCCGGTAGAGCTCCAGAGAGATCCATCTCCACACATATACGGGCAAAGGAGGTGTACTTTCCCCTTCTCGTTGCCTTAGATATTTTAACAAAACGCCCTAATTTATTTCCTATTGCTGATAAAGATTCTGGTTGCCAGTAATCTAGTGGTAAGGAGTAGAGTCGTACCCAAACTAGGACCGAAGTGAAGGTCTCATGCTCCAGGACAAAATTCATCATCCAAGGCTGCATATAGAGGCCTGCAGCTGCATAGAAGTAGGGCCCTCCTTCAAACACCCTGTCTTTATCCTCGATGTTAGTAAAGACTACAATAAAGAAACCCTTTGACCCAAGATGTAGGTCTATATCCCCTTTAGGTTTCCAGTGATATTTAATCCACGCCTGTAGCACCTTCTCTGTGGGCCATAACCCCATGAATTTACAAATGATAGCATAAGTCCTCATGTGATCCCTATGCGCCTGTAGTGCTGGATCACTTAACACCACTCTAGGTGTGACAGCGGTCTTAGGCTTACATGGACCATTTTGTTTTTTGTTTTCTGCTTGCTGTTTCTTGTCCTCTTCTTCTTTATCTTTTTTTCTGTCTCCCTCCCTCCTATTATTCTGCTCCTGTGTGTCGTCGTTGTCCCGTTTCCCTCCTCCTGAAAGACCTTTTTCAACCTCCAGCGGTTTCTTGCCTCGGCTGGAGACTACCTGACTATAGGAGGGAGTTGAGCTCCCCCCTTTACGCCCCTCCATGGCGTTCAACGCCTGATTAATTTTTGTAAACCCTAGCTCTTACCAGTCGTCGCTCCTTCGCTCCTCCCCTCAGGTTAGTAAAATCAACTATAAATAAAATTCATTATTAACTAATAAAAATAATTATTTTTCTAAATTAAATTTAATAAAAATATAAATTTGTTATAATATAATGCAATTGAAAATTTATTATTAATTATTTTCATTTTTTAAAAACAAATATTTTTAATTTAAATTTATTTGATGTCCATATTAGAAAAATATATTTCGTCAACACCGTGTAAATGAAGAAAGAAAATTCAACAAATTTATCGAAAAACTCATATAAAGTGGTTTACTTGTGAGTGACGTGGAAAAGGAAAGTAGAGGAGAAAATTAAAACTCCGTACCGAAGGCGACATAAATAATGGTCCTCGTGGATAAAGAAGTCATTAATGACTGGAGATGGGCGGCAACGGGACCATACTTTTTCTAATTAAGAAAAAACTAAAACAAATTCGAAGTTTATTCAACGGAGTTATGGAAAAATGGTTGTTAATCTCAATTAAATGGTAAGAGGACGTGCATTTTTTTCCTGATGATTTATTAAATACGCAGAAAGTGGGTTGTGGTAAATCCATAAAAGGAAGAAATTTAAATAGTTTAAGGAGGAAAAGATAGTCTCCGTATGGAGCGGGGTCGGATATGAGGACGTATTGACCCAACACATCAAAGTGCGGGGTCGGATATGAGGACGTATTGACCCAACACATCAAAGTTTTGATTTGGAATAGTTTGAAAACAAATTTATTAAAAATTAGTTCGTGGTACGAAAACTATCATGGCTGAACACGTCATTTGTGACTTCTTCGTCTTTTCTCGGTTAACATGGAGATTTAATTTTCTTTTTATTGTTTTTTTTTCCATGTTATTGTTTTTCTTATTTCAAATCTGAAACCTTTTTTTTCTCTTTTTAATGTTTCTTTCACTTATCTAGAGTAAGAATTTAAAATCTAAAACCTTTGTCTTGTGCAATTTTAGTGTTTATTTTGATTATTTTAACACAAAATGCTCATCGACATGTCAATTTTTTAAATTTATTTCACAATCAAATAATAGAGATGATGGTTGGAATACAAATTTTTAAAATTATTTCATAGTAAAATAATATAGATGATGGTTGGAATATTACTAGAAGTTGGGTTCCTGTCCTGTGCTAGTTTTTAAAGTTTTCTTTTTGGATTTATTTTGTTTGTTTGTTTATCTATGTAGGTATTGGTGTCGTTTTTATAATATTTGTTGTTGATTTATTCTTCATTATGGTTTATTTTCTTTTTTTTTTTTAACATGGTCGGTTGCTGTTATATTATAAAAAAGCTGCTATGAGCAGGAGCTGTTACATAAAGTGAAGAAGTAGATAGGGAAGAAGTCCAAAATGGGTGCGCAGACCCTGGCTTCTTGAGATTAGACTTGTAAAGGATAGATTGGAATAGGTAGCGGCTATATTGCCTGACAAAAAGACCAACGAGTAGACAAAATTTACTGGACATTTAACTGATTACCAGAACTGGTTTACTGAGTCTTCAACCTGAGGTTCCTTTTTGAGGCTCGCTCGGGTTGAAGCCTCAGCTTGCATGCTTTGGGTGATGTTCTTGATGTGTGAAATAGCCTCCTCCATATGCTTGCATTTCTCTTTGAGGCTCTCTATCTCTGCTTTTTGCTTCTCCAATTTTTTCCTCTTTGATCGACTATCGGCCTGGAAGTCTTCTTTAAGTTCGTTGAAGTGCTTGACGAACCTCGCGATCATGAAACAGTGTTTGCACAGAGTGCAAGTGTTGTTACCAAGAACACGGTCCAGTGGGTTCTCCTGGTGATCTCGGCCTTCCTGAGGCTCATTCTGCTGTCTATTTTCAGAGGTTTCTGCCATGTCTGGAGAGACAGTCTTCAAAAAGAAGAGGGTCAGCAAAAAAAGGACCTGAAAATAGCGCAAGTTATACCTGTGAGTTTTGAAAGGGAGGTGCACTTCGATGTTTCTTTGGTTGCTGCCTCGCTTGCTGTAGAGCTTCTGAGAGCTGCCTCGCTTGAAGTGGAGCTTCTGATTCCAGGTATGGATCGAAGGATGCTTGGATGGAACGGGCTGCAGACTACTATTGTTGTTTAGAGCTTCTGATAACGGGGGGCCAGGCAGTGATTCTCTACTCTGCTTCTGAGAAGGCGGAAAGGATTTGGGGTGGACGAAGGGAGGGGAGGGGGTATTTATCAACAAGGGAGACAGAGCAGATTGGAGGTGCAAAGGATTTTCAAGGATTTGGGCAGGCTCCGGATCGATCTTGAGATCCATGATGTAGTCGATGAGGATTAGGGAGGGACAGTTGCCATGGATTCGAGATGAAGAGTCACGTGGATCCTGGTGATAACGGGACTTGGTAGCAGGCCAGAATGAATGATGGGGGGGGAATAATACAATGATCTCGGTGGTGCGGATTGGATTTGGCGATTCTTGGTTGCAGGAGTGAAAGACCGAATGAGCATGACGGCTGATGGGACTGATTTTTGATAAAATACTGGTGTTGCTGTTCAGAGGGAATGTCTGACAGCTGATGCTACTATGGGATTGCTTTGGTATATATGCGATCATTTTCTCTGATCTGACCACTCTGTCTGCCGACGGCCTTGGAGGCTAGAGAGTCTGCTTCGGTATTGTTTTCTCTTAAAACGTGCTTGAACATTGGTTCTCCCATGCTCCTAAGGTTGTCCTGGATCCTCAGCTTGATATTATTGAGGGCAGCTTTATTAAACTCTGATCCCGATATCAAGGTTGCGATGACAATGGCCGAGTCCCCCAGAATGACTACGTTTCTGATTCCCAATCTATTCAGAATAGAGGTGCCAAGAAGAAGACTGTACGCTTCAGCCACATTATTGGAGACTTTCCCCAGTCCCCATTCATAGCAGAGAATGGTTTTCCCATTATGATTTTTTATGATGCCCCCCGCTCCAGCTTTCCCTGGGTTGTTCTTGGAGGCGCCATCGAAGTGGAGTGTAGGGCGCTTTTGATCAAGAATCCACTGATTGACCTCTTCCTTGGATCCTCTGAGTTTCCATTGCAGCTTTGTCTTGTGAGCTTTTGTTTGACACTTTTGAATTTTGGAGTGAGTGAGGCTGAATTTATTATACCAATCTATCTCTTCTTTATGCCAACTAGCTTGATCTGGAGGAGCAGAGAGATTTGTGCTTATCGTTTCTGAGATGGTGGCCATTGTTTTTGCAAGAATACTGGCCATATTGGGCTGTTTATTATTAAAGACGCTGTTGTTCCTGGCTAGCCATATGTGCCAGCATAGGGTAGCTGGAATGCATTTCCAAATTCTACTGATAGTGTTTTTGCCTTTCCTGGGAAAGGGGTAGCTTTTCCCCCAATTTTTCTGGAGAGAGGAGATCTGATCAAAACTTTCACCAATTTCTATGGGGCTTGTCATCTGCTTCCAGCAGCTCTGAGCAAAGGGACAGAGTAAGAAGATGTGTTGAATATTTTCCTCCTCAGCTCGACAGAAGCAACACATTGAGGGGCCCAGGATTCCTCTTTTCCTTAAATTCTCAGTTGTGAGAATCTTGCTTTTCAGGAGGGTCCAATGTTATGAAACCAACTCAAGAAAAGATAGAAAAGATAGATCAATGCCTTAGAATTCAGCCTCTTCGAGGGGGCAACCTACTTTACATTACATAAATGAAAAATTCTTGGATGATACAAATGACAAAACCTCCTTTCTATATATAGGAGTCTAAGGAGTCACAATATAATCCAGCCGACCTAACAATAATAATATAAAGCCACACAAATAACAATAGGGGCTTCTATGGGGCACATAAATAACAATATGGGGGGTAATAGGGGCACAACAATATAAATAAGGGGTATAACTACAATATTAATGGGGTAATCACTAGTATTATAGGGACCCAACATGCCCCTCTCCTTCAAAAAAGTGTTGTCCTCAACGCTTGAGTAGTTCTGGATACTTCTGCATAAAATTCTCATCCTCCCATGTGGAATCTTCAGCGGATAAGTTCTTCCACTTGATAAGATACTCTGAAATTGATCGATTTCGTAGCTGTCGAGTTCTTGTTTCTATGACTGCTTCCCGTTCCAATATAATTTTTCCTTCCTCATCAAGTTCTAGCAATATTGTTTGAATTGGGAGCTTGTCACCTATAACCTTCTTTAAACATGAAACATGGAAGACTGGGTGCAATCGAGAAGCTGCAGGAAGCTCCAATTTGTATGCCATAGTACCAATCTTTTGCAACACCTTGTACGGACCATAATACTTTGGTGATAATTTATTATCCTTCTTAGCTTGCTTTAGGGACATTTGCTTATATGGTTGTAGCCGTAGGAATACCCAATCACCTACATCAAAACTTCTTTCACTGCGATGTTGATCTGCCTGTTGTTTCATTCTATTTTGTGCCAACACGAGGTTATCCTTTAAGAGTTGGAGGACTTGTTGTTGATGTTCGATGTGATGTTCCACTGCCTGAACCTTAGAATTTTCTCTTAAATATGATGTGATGGATGGTGGTTGATACCCATAAAGTGCCATAAATGGGGTCATTTTTGTTGTTGTATGGAAGGAAGTGTTATACCACCATTCAGCGAGAGGCAACCATTTGACCCATTGTGTCTGTTTATCAGATACAAAGCAACGAAGATATCCTTCCAAACATTTGTTTACTATCTCAATTTGCCCATCAGATTGAGGATGATAAGATGAGCTATGAGCTAACTGAGTACCAAGACAAGAAAATAATTCTGTCCAAAAATTTCCAGTGAAAATGGGATCTCTGTCACTTACAATAATCTTTGGGTTTCCATGTAGCTTTTGAACTGTTTCCATAAATGCAGTAGAAACTGTACTGGCTTTAAATGGATGTGATAATGCACAAAAGTGTGCATACTTGGTAAGTCTGTCAACTACCACCATGATGACACTCTTTCCCTCAGACTTGGGTAAACCTGTGATAAAATCCATTGAAACCTCTTCCCAACGTTGGCTTGGAATGGATAAAGGTTGTAATAGACCCGGTGTCTTAATTGTTTCAACTTTATTTTGCTGGCAAACCAAACATTCCACCACAAACTTTTGAATATCTGATTTAAGGCCATCCCAAAAAAATTCCTTCTTAACCCTGTGGTAAGTTTTTAAAAATCCTGAGTGCCCTCCTAAGGGAGAGGTGTGCAATTCCATAAGAATCTTTTGTTTTAGCTGGGAATTCTTACAGAGGTATAAGCGATCTTTGTACCATAACGAATCATTTTTCCAGCTAAATGTATCAGAAGTACTGGAATCTTGTTGTAGCTTTCGAATAAGTGCCCACACTTCTTCGTCATTCTTCCATTCCTCCCTTGCTTCGCTTATCCAATCTGGTTGGATAATAGAAATGGCACACAACAATGCTTCCACATCCTCATCCTTTCTTGAGAGTGCATCTGCCACCACATTTTGCTTCCCTTTTTTGTAGATGATTTCAAAGTCATAACCCAACATCTTTGTGACCCACTTTTGTTGCTCTTCAGAGGATAATCTTTGTTCTAAAAAGTATTTAAGGCTATCATGATCCGTTTTTACCTTGAAGTGTCTTCCCATTAGGTAGGGTCGCCATTTCTTAAGTGCATGGAGTATTGCCAACATTTCCTTCTCATAAATAGCTTTGCTTAAAAACTTTCCCTTGATTGGACGACTTTCAAAAGCAATGGGTCTTTCATCTTGCATTAGAACAGCACCAATTCCATTTCCTGAAGCATCACATTCCACAATAAAGGTTTTTGTGAAGTCCGGTGTAGCTAAGACCAGTGCTTGGCACATTGCCTCTTTAAGATGTTCAAAGGCCTTTGTTGCTTCCGGAGTCCATGAAAATGAATCTTTCTTCAATAATGTTGTTAGAGGTGCTGCTATTCTCCCATAATTCTTAACAAACTTGCGATAATACCCTGTCAACCCAAGAAATCCTCGCAGATGCTTTATGGATGTGGGGATTTTCCATTCCTTAATGGCTTTAATTTTGCTAGGGTCTACCTTAACTCCTTCATGAGATACAATATGACCCAAATATTCCACCTCCTGGACTCCAAAGAAACATTTGGATCTTTTTGCATATAATTGTTTCTCCTCCAATAGTTGTAGCACCCTGTCAACATGTTCAACATGATCCTTCCAAGACTTGCTGTAGATTAGTATATCATCAAAAAATACTAACACAAATTTTCTAAGGAATGGTTTGAAAATTGAATTCATCAAACCTTGAAATGTTGAAGGTGCATTGGTAAGGCCAAAAGGCATGACCAAAAATTCATAATGACCCTCATGAGTTCTAAATGCCATTTTTGGAATGTCTTCAATCTTCATTCTGATTTGATGATATCCCGAACGAAGATCCAACTTGGTGAAGTAAATTGATCCATGCGATTCATCCATGGGGAACTTATCTTTAATAGTGAGCTTGTTGAGCTCCCTATAATCTGGACACATGCGCCATGATCCATCCTTCTTGTGCACCAATACTACTGGAGCTGAGAAAGAACTTTGACTCGGTTGAATTATACCAGCCTCTAGCATTTCTGCAACCATACGTTCAATTTCACTTTTTTGGACATAGGGATATCTGTACGGCCTGATGTTTGGAGGAACACTTCCTGGAATCAGATGAATAGCATGATCATGATCACGCATAGGTGGGAGACCCTTGGGAGTCTCAAATACCTTGGAATGATTGTCCAAGACTTTTTGGAGATCTGGAGAAATAGATGATTCCAATGTGGAAACATCTAGCGAGCATAATTGTGCAATTACACCTCTTTGCTCCTTTTTTAGAAGCTTTGTCATACCATTAGAGCTGATTATCTTTCCTGGTTTCCCTGCAATACCCCTTAATTCAACTTCCTTTCCTTCCGAAGAAAATTTGATGAAAAGTTCTTGAAAATTAAAAGCTATTGTACCCAAGGATTGTAGCCATTGGACTCCTAGTACAACATCAGCACCTCCCATTGGAATGGAAAGCATTGGGCTAGTCAATACATATTCTCCCATGGATAGCTTGATATTATGGCACTTTCCAGAGCAATTTATTGTTCCTCCATTTGCAATCATCACTTGACACTCTGGTGCTGGATATAGGAAGCAATTCAATTCTTTTGCTACCCTACAATGAATAAAATTGTGGGTGCTTCCTGAATCAATCAACACTATTACCTTTTTCTTCTTGATTTGTCCTTCTATCTTGATGGTTTGAGGAGTGGTAATTCCCGCCAATGCATTACAAGATATGGTCGGATTTATTTGTTCTTCATCTAGGCTTTGTTCCTGGAATATATCCTCTTCTTTTGACCTTTCTTGCTCCTTTTCTTCTTCCTCTTCACAATCTATGTAGAATAATTTCTTCTCAGCACACTTATGACCTTTTGTATATTTGCTATCACAATTGTAACAAAGCCCTTTTGCTCTTTTTTCTTCCAATTGTTGTGGTGTCAACCTTGTAGGTTGTGGAAGACTATGGGCAACAACACTTCCATCTTTATAGTTGTGAGTGGTATGCTTCCTAGTTGCCATAATTTTGCTTTCCATTTTTCTTGCTAACCTGAATGCCTTCTCTAATGAATCAGGTTCCCAAAGGCGCACATCATGTTGGATATTATCCTTTAAAGACCCTATGAACACATCAATCCTATGCTCCTCTGGAATATCTTTTACCCTTATGTTCAATTTTTGGAACTCCTCAATGTGCTCCATTATTGAACCCTTTTGTTTGAGACTTATCAATTGGCTAAAAAAAGTGTTGCTTTTTGTATCCTCATAATGTGCTATCAATTCTTCCGTAAAAATTGCCCAAGTGATAAATTGTTTACGAGAACAAAGCCATTGATACCATACAAACTGATTTGGTTCCAAATATAAAGTTGCCATACGTACCTTTTGTGTGTTTTGCACATTATTGAGATCGAAGAATTGCTCCATCTGTAATATCCATGTGGCGGGATCCTTGCCATCAAACTTCCTCATATCGATTTTTGGAACATGGTGAGTCTTCGATCCAACATTAGAGTCTATGGAATCATGATTAACATTTCTTTTGTTCTCATCATGAGTTTCCTTTACTACCTTTTCACCATTAGTGACCCTTTCTTGTAGCAAGTTCTTCAATTCTTCCATGTCTGTCTTCAAATCTATCTTCAAATTTACCATCGAATCCTCCACCTTAGTTTCCATGCCCTTTATCTTAGATTCCATGCCATTTATCTTAGATTCCACGCCACTTATCTTAGCTTCTGTTAGCTTTTGTGAGCGTGACATTTGTTGCACTTGTTCTTGTAATTTTGATATATCATGTAGCATTTCTTCCTCTTCTTCATGAGTCATGCTAGAGCTTTCAGGTTCCTTACTAGGTGTTTGCATTTTCTTTCCTCGGGGCATCAGTTACCGATAATAATGCTTTACTATGCCCTTTGAATTCCGTTAAACCAAGCTTACATAAAAATTAAAAAAAAACTACACACCTTTTTTCACTTTATAGAAGCCTGATATTGAATCTGATGTATCTCTGTAATTTCGGATCATCCAGTTCTGAAATTGCTACCTATAGTAGCCTTCTGCGTCCTCTTTCCAATGCCACAAGTCTGAGCCAAATTGGTTTCTCCAAGTAAGAGTTATGTGAAATCTCCCACAGTGACTTGCTTTTAGATTGGTTCAGTAGAGCAAACTTGTACGACGTGCCACGAGTCACTGTTTCAACCTTTGAATTTGAAACACACATACAAGAAACTACAGTCCGTCGTCTTTTTGTACCTTTTTACGAAATTTCAATCCGATCCTCAGAGAGCGAGTTATGACGATTTTGCCCAGGTCACCTGTTTTGAATGTAATTCAGGAGTCTGCAGAAAGGCCAACTTCCTCAGATCATATCTCCGAAAATATCGCGCGAAACGTTCTGAAATTCGGACCCAAGGTTTCGCGCCAATGCTTCTCAAATGGGTTTTTTTTGCGACTTCTGAAACATCACAGAAAAAATGTTATAGCGAAAATGCCACGATGACCTGTTTGGAGCAGCGAAACCCTAGAATCCAAAGCTCTGATACCAAATGTTATGAAACCAACTCAAGAAAAGATAGATCAACGCCTTAGAATTCAGCCTCTTCGAGGGGGCAACCTCCTTTACATTACATAAATGAACAATTCTTGGATGATACAAATGACAAAACCTCCTTTCTATATATAGGAGTCTAAGGAGTCACAATATAATCCAACCGACCTAACAATAATAATATAAAGCCACACAAATAACAATAGGGGCTTCTATGGGGCACAAAAATAATAATATGGGGGGTAATAGGGGCACAAAAATATAAATAAGGGGTATAACTACAATATTAATGGGGTAATCACTAGTATTATAGGGACCCAACTTCCAATTAAAGTGTTTGATTTTTGATAGACACTCAGATTTCCATACTGTTGTGAAGAGATTCCAATTTGCTGAGTGGTTTGTAGCCTGCAATGTTTTGTAGCCCTCTTTTACTGTGAATCTTCCTCCACTGGAGTCCCAGATGTACCTGTCTTCAATCCCAATGTTGATAGGCGCAGAACCAGATAGAGAGGATTTGAAATTGGTCCAAAGGTCTCTAAGGTCGATGGGGGTTTGTGGATCCTTCCAATCCTGCCATTTGTTCTGATTCCAAATGGATATATCAAACAGAGTAATGAGGTTTCTTTCCTCCATCCATAACTGCAGAGGTCGGAAAGCTTGGAGGAGGGATCTTGGATTGGAGCCCATAATTCTGTCAGACCAGATGTTGGTGTCCTTGCCATTTCCAGGGAATTTGGATATGTTTTCTCGGAATTGGGGAAGCACTTTTTTAATGAGTTTCCAAACCGGGGTACAGGGCCTGTCCACAATTGATTCAGTAAGGAGGTTAGAGTTTGAGCCTCTGAGGTATTTCTTTTTTATGACCTCCACCCACCACGATCCTTTACCAGAGAGCAGCCTCCAAATCAGTTTGAAACCAAAGGCCCAGTTGGAGAGACTAGGAATTTTAATGGAAAGGCCACCGTTTTCATAAGGAAGGGTTACCTGGTCCCATTTGACAAGACTAAATTTTTTGGTCTCCTGCTTTCCTCCCTGCCATAAAAAACTTCGCATGATGAGCTCCATATGTTTATGAGTGCTGGCCGGGGCCATGATGACCGCATATTGGTAGATAGGAAGGGCTGAAAGGATGGACTTTATGAGGATCGATCTGCCTGCCAAATTGAGCCAAGCCACTCCCCAACTCTGAAGAAGGCTTCTCATCTTTTCTATGTGTTTGACCCAGATTTCAGCCTTGACTTTTTCTTTAGCAAGAGGCAGACCTAGATAATTAAAGAAGCTCCAGTTCCTTTGCACTGGGATGTCCAGAATTAAAGATATTCTTTGCTGGATTAGAGCAGGGACATTCCAAGTGTATATCTTGCACTTTCTATTGTTCAACTGCCCTCCTGAAACTGCTAGAAAGGCATCCAACACTTTCTTGAAACGTTTTGCCATTAGGCTGGAAGCTCCCCCAATGAGAAGAGTGTCATCCGCGAAGAGCGAATGATTGATCTCTTTGATCCCTCTTTTTATACAGATTCCAGTGATCTCTTTTTATCTGCGAAGATGTTCTAGGTGTACACTCAAAGTCTCAGCCATGATAATATATAAGAAAGGGGAGAGAGGGAAACCTTGTCTCAGCCCCCTGGAGCTTCTAAAGTATTTGCTGGGACGACCGTTAATCAGAGGAGCGGTCCAAGGGTTGGAGATGCACCCATTGATAATGTTTATGAAGTTTTTTGAAATCCCGAATTTGTTGAGAGTTGCAGTTAGAAAGGAGTGGTCAACTCTATCAAATGCATTAGACATGTCGAGTTTAATGATCATCCCTCGTTCTCCTCTGTTTAGGCTACTATGGATAGCTTCTTGGATCAAAATGACATTGTCAGTGATTTGCCTGCCCGGAACAAAGCCTCCCTGATTTTCAGAGATTAAGGAAGGGAGGAGTTTTTTTAGCCTATTGGCTAGAATTTTTGTTACTATCTTGTAAGAAACATTACATAAGGATATGGGGCGGAACCTGTCAAAAGTGAGGGGATTCGCTTCCTTAGGGATCAGGGCAATGTGGGAGGATTTGGTATTTTCTCCCAACTTATAATTTTTGAAGACGTTCTTGACCATCCGCACAAAGTCTTTTTTAATTATTTCCCAATGATTTCTATAGAAGGCAACCGTGAACCCATCCGGGCCCGGGGCTTTATCTTGCTGCATACTAAAGGTTGCTGCACGAATTTCCTCTTCTGTAATGTCCTGATCCAACTCTTTGTTTTGAGTGCCTGATATTTTGCTTTCAACTGCACTGAGAAATTCAGAGTTGTCCGGTTGCTGAGGGGCAGCGGAAAGCAAGGATTTAAAATGAGTGTAAGCAGCCTCTTTAATTTGTTCCTGATCAGTGATCTCTTTTCCCTCAACCTCAATTTTATCAATCTGGTTTCCAGCTCGCCTGAGTTTGATGTTGTTATGGAAGAAGGAAGTATTTTTGTCTCCGGCTTTCAGCCAGAGGCACCTGGATTTTTGTCGTTGGTCCTCTTCCTCGACTCGATTTTGGCGATAAAGTTCCCTATACATTTCTTTTTCCTGCTCCAAGTCTTCATTGGTGTGTTGAGTGTTCTCTTTATCTTTATGCCACTGTTCCATCTTCGCAAGCAGATCTGTTTTTTTTTTATTCTCCAATATCGCCATTTCCTTTGCCCACTGTTTAATGACAACTCTTAGATGTTTTAATTTCGTTTCCCAGACAAAGTAGGGCGAACCATTTATCTCCTTGGCCCACTGGTTTTGAACGAGGGCGCGAAATTCATCTTGGAGGTCCCAAATTTTGTTATATTTGAAGGGAAGTGGCCCCAAATTTCTGCCTTTGTCCAAATTTAGAGGCACAGGCTTATGATCTGATGCCGAAGCGTGGATTAGGTGACTCTTAATGGACTGAAAGCTTGCTGCAATTCCTTCCTGTAGAAAAAATCTATCCAATCTCTCTTTAATATTGTGATGACCAGATCTTTTATTACTCCATGTGTATTTCCCATTGGATAGGGGAATGTCGATCAGGTTGTGGGACTGTATTATGGTTTCTAGCATTTCTCTTGAGGGATCAGCAAAGTAGTTTCCTCCTAATTTTTCATCCACGTTTCTTATGACATTCATGTCTCCTCCCAGAATTATTTTCCTGTTTTGCACAGTTTGGAGATCTGAGGCTATGGTATCCCAACAGCGACCTTTGTCCCTGTAATGGTTTGGGCCGTATATATTATAGATGTAGTAGATTTCCTGAGTTCCTTTGTTTTTCAAGTCTGTTCTGATCCACCAGTTGCAAAGTTGGGAGTTGATGATTTCCCATTTATTCTTATTCCATATTGTTCCTATTCCTCCCGAAGCACCTTCTGATCCTATTGAAATGCCTGTGTAATCTTTGGAGTTTTGGAGTTGTTTTTGGAAGTCCTGTTCAGTGATTTTGGTCTCCTGGATGAGGAGAAGGTCCGACTGCTCCTGTTTTAATAAGTCCCTGATGGCTTTTAGTTTTAAGGGAGAGCCCATCCCCCTACAATTCCAAGAGACCAAGATCATTATTTACCGTTTGTTGGGTGAGGTCTGCTCTTCTCCTTTGCTTTTTCTCCACTCCCTTTTAGCTTGCCCAAGTATGAGTCCATTGGTTGTTGTGCTCCCGTTGCCATCTCTTTCGCTGCTGTTTCATCTCGAAGCTCTTTATTTGACTTTCGGCCTGGTTTTCTCGGAGGGTCTGTGGGTTGGCTAGCTTCTTTCGATTTGTTTCTGGTGAGAATTCTCTCTATGGTGGGAGGGGGCGATGGAGGAGGATTTGTGCGGGGGGAAGAGGGAGCTGCACGGGGAGAGGGGGGAGGGGATGAAGGTTCTTCGGCGGACAGGGATTCGAAGGGGTTGGAGGATGAGGGGAAGGCAGAGCTGGAAGGGGGAGGAGGAGGCGGGTGAAGGGGTTCAGGAGGGGTTTTGGAGTTGGGTCCTTGAGTGGAGGAAGACTTTTTCCTTTTTACTGGTTCCCATGGGCCCTCAGTATTTTCCTCATTTTCAGCAGATTCATTTATCTTTAGCTTACTACATCTATTTGCAAAATGACCATACTCGTGGCATACCTTGCATTTGAAGGGAAGTTGCTCGTAGTCCAACTGCTGGATGTGCGTCCATTGGTCCACCTTGATCTTGATTGCTTCCGGCAGACCTTTCCCTAGGTCGACTTCCACGCAGATCCTTGCACATGCATGCATGTTCTCCCTTGGCTCAGATCTGTCGATGTATTTACCGACTGCATTCCCTATTGCCTTCACTGATTCATCTCCCCAGCAATGCAGCGGTAGGTGAGGCAGCCGAACCCATACTGGAACTGCATTTGGAATGTCCATTTCCGGATCAAAATCCGGAGTCCATCTATTCAAATAAAGGCCTCTTGAATCCATGAAATAAGGGCCATTTCTGAAAATGAGGTTCTTGTCTTCTTTCGATTCAAAGAGAAATGTGTAGTATCCACGTCCGCAGAATCTGATGGCGATCTTCCCTTGAATCATGGTGCTCCAGTTACGCTCTACCCATTTCTGGACAGACCTTGGGGAGGGCCAGAGGCCAGTGAACTGACCAACTAATCCTCTTTCCGCGAGAGTTATTACAGACTTCTTTGGCAGGGAGGGAGGAAGATTGACCTCTGGGATTTCATCAAGTTTTTTAATGAACTTGGTCACAGATGGGCGAGTTCTAGTGTCTGTTGCTTCAGAGTAAAGGGAGGCAAAGATTTCTTCATGATTCTCAGTGCCTGAAGGAGGGGGGGCGAGCCCGGCCATTGGAGGCCCGCGGGGGGCAGATGGGGAAGGTCAGCGCGGGGAAGGAGCGAGGGCTGGGCCCCAATGACAGGGACCAGCAGAAACGACAGAGTCGAGGGGGGATCGAGGGATGCAGAGGCCCAGCCAGGCAGGGCCTGGGGGGCGGGGCAGAAGCGCGGGAGTCTGGTTCAAATCGCCAGAGCGCAGGCAGCCGTCCTCATTATGGTTTATTTTCTTGATCCTTCTTGTTTTTATGTATTTTATCATCTTATTCATTCTTAACTCCTTTTAGTATTTTTGTTATTTGTTTAATGAGTCTTAGCTCAATATTTTGTTGTTGACCCTGTTTTTGTTTTTATTTTATTTATTTTTAATTTAGTTTATTTTATTTCCATTAATTATTTTATTTATTAAATGATCTTGTCTAGATTGGATTAGGGCCTTGACTCATTTTTATAATTTTTTACTTCCCTCCTTGCTTGTTTGTTTGTTTTTTCAAATTAATTTAAATATTATTTTCAAAAACTATATGTTTAATATAGCGGTTACTTATTAATATTTGTTTTTAATAAATTAATAAACTAATTACTTTATTTTTAAATATTATTTTTAAAAAAATAGCCGTTTAATATAGCCATTACTTATCAATATTTTTAATAAATTAATAAACTAATATCATTATTTAAATATTATTTTGGTTTTAATAAATTAATTTAAATATTATTTTTCAAAAACTAGTTGTTTAATATAGTTGTTACCTATTAATATTTTTAATAAATTAATAAATTAATATCATTATTTAAATACTATTTTTCAAAACTAGCCATTTAATATAGTCGTTACTTAATAATATTTGTTTTTAATATATTAATAAATTGATATCATAATTTAAATATTATCGTTCAAATATAGCCATTACTTGAAATTGTGTCTCTACATTGCTCTCTATTTAAGCCTTTGCCATGGTCTACCTCTTCATCTGGTCCTGATGATGAACCACACTTGTTGGTTCGAAATGCGTAGGCCAAAAATTTCTCTTATGCGATTTCTACCGAAAGACTTTGCTTAAGACTTTATATCACTTATAATGAACTAAAATTAAAGAATAATTGTGTAAATTATAAGGCTTCCTGCAATTGAAATGGCACTATGGGAGAGATGTCTAATGTTGCATATGGACCAATTGTTGTTACAATACTAGAAATTATAAGGCTTTCTGCAATTGAAATGGCATTATGGGAGAGATGTCTAATGTTGTATATGGACCAATTGTTGTTACAATACTGGTCCCACCAAGCCACTAGAAATTGAGAGATGTGCAACCAATATTTAAACAAAAATATGTAATGTTAAGTGCAAATGTATTTTAATTTATGTCCAAACTTTCCCAAGATATTGATTGGAACCACAATTGTCCATAAAGAGTCTTTTAAATATCAAGAGTACAAAACATCTTGTCCCAACTAGAAATAAATAAAAGTATAAATCCTTCAAAAATGGCCTATTCCACTTGTACAAAGTACCCATCACTTCAACCCCCACTGAACTAAATTGGAGCTATGTATCCGAAATGCACATTTATACCTCCACAAATGGAAATTTGATGTATATCATCCATAACTGTTGTGTTATTCAATAATTCAACCCATTGTGCTCAATAAATGACACACAACCCATTAATTCAATAAATGTTACACAACCCATTAAATTCAATAAATGACACTAAACCCATTAAATTTCCCATTAAAATAGATCAAAGCATAAGGATCAACTATAACAAGTTCTCAGCCATTGGACCACATCCAAATCAATCCAAAGCACACATTCAAAATTGAGAGATTGCAATCTATGTCAATACTTGTTACCATTCAAATTCAAGCGCAAAAAACTATATAAGTTCAACCCTTACTAAATTTGCATTCTTAGCATTCAAACTATTCATGAGCCATGGAGACATACATAGGACATTTCATAGTATATTTAGATTCTTTATTTCATTTTTTACCTAGTATGTATTTCATTTTTTGCACAATATATATTTCAATATTTGAGCAATATGCATTTCATTTTTCCAGGGCTGCTTGATCTTTGTTCAAGTCATTTACTGTTACTATTCTTACTATTTTTTTTCCAAGACACCCTATATAGTATAAACTCATTTCCAGTATAAGCTCATGCAAAAAATCTCACAGGAAACCATGAAATGCACTCAAAACATTTAACTATACAAAAATTTTATCCTTGCAAGTTGCAAGTGGATTTATTCTTTTCGTTTTGTTCGGTGTGATTCTTTTGTAGCTTTCTATCTAGCTAATGCACCGAAAGGTTAAGTCAAGCAGGTTGAGGCCCTCTAGCTATTCAACACTCATTCGAAATTGGTATAAAAATGGCATGCCTTCCCATGAACTACTACTAAATATGAAACATGTAGGCCTTAATGAATTAACACTCCCTTGATCAGGGCAACATATCAGAGAATGTTTTCCCAGGTGTTCCATTCATGGGCTGCCTAATTCAATTGTTCTTATTGTTCCTATATCTAGTGCGAAAGAAAATAGATCCAAAGTGAGTCCCTGTAGATCAAGTCTCACCACCATAAGCACTACCAAATCATGTCATGACTAATAGGTGTGTACACCCATGGATAGACTAAGCACCTTACTATTTTTTTTTCCACAACAACCTGTATAAACTCATGGATACCAATACTGGAAATGAGTTTATACTGGAAATGGTTGAAATGCACAAACTCATTATCCATGAACTCATGCACAAACTGTCACAGGAAACCATGAAATGCACTCAAAACATTGAATTGTACAAAACATTTATCCTTGCAGGTTGTAGGTTTCCTCATGCACAAACAACAATAAGAAACCATGAAATCCACACACAACATTGAACTATAAAACATTTATCCTTTCAGGTTGCAGGTTTCCAGTAGTTATGGTTCCAATCCTATTATTCACAAGAAAATTTAGTTATTCAAGGATACCTAATGCATTTGTTTTGGCGTTATATTTTGATCGTGCCTGAGACAAATTTGAGGCATTTTTTTTGGGTTCTAGGAGGATTTACTGTGATAAATTTTGACCATATCATTAATGCAACTCTCACCCTAGACCAAACTTAGTCATGCCTCTTGGTAGCTTTAGTCATATCAGTGGTGGATATTTAGATACTCATAGTTGTTGTTGAGAATTCACATGATCTACTCTGAAGACTGATTTTAAATATGGGTTTCTTGGGTAGATCTTGTAAATCATTCCTTGACATCAACTTAACTATGTTATGCAAATTCAATGAGACTTGGTTCTAAAATTTTCAATGAGATTTTGGGCTGATTGATATTAGTCATAACATTGGAGTGACTAGGGCTTGAAAAAAGTGTCAAATCTCAAATTCATGCTCTCATAGATAAACACATCAACTCAGTTATCCTAGAACCTCAATAGAACCTTTACTAAGGAAAGCCTAGATTTTTCGTCATGCCTAGATAGTGTTATCTATAGGAATAACAATATTGGCAAACTAAGAACCATTCCCACAATAGGAGAATCACTAACCATTAGAAAGAAATTGATCGAGTTTTATGTTTGTAAATTCAGTGTTCATGGACATGATGCTCAACCCTTTTAAACGAAATTAGCAGCTCAATAAAACCTTTACTGAGGCAAGCATAGAGCTTCATTCATGCGTGGAGAGTGTTATATATATGAATAACAATATTATTTTTTCATTATTGATTGATTTATTTAGCTATTTAATTAATTAATTAATCAATTTATTTATTCATTTATTTTTTTCTTTCAAGTTTGACCATTTATTATTTTTAAGTTCTTAGAACTAATTGTTTTGATTATTTATGTTTGAACAAAATATTATTTTTATTTTATTATTTTATTATATTCATTTTATTAATTGTTTTATTGCTTTGATTATTTAGGTTTGATCTAAATATTATTTTTATTTTTATTTTTAGATATTCATTTCATTAAAAAAAAAATTTGATTAATTATTTTCCTTAATTCAATATTAATAATTATTTCTTTATTTTAAAATATTATTTATTTAGTAAAATCTAACTGTTTTTTATATATGAAAATATTATTTATTTACTCAAATCTAGCCATTTTCTTCATATGAAAATATTATTTATTAAGAATATTATTTATTTTGTCAAATCTAACCATTATATTATAACGACTATTTTTTTTCTCTTCATCTATTTAACTTGATGCAAAGATCTTGTTTTCCATCTTGTCGTGACGTTGAACAACATTGGATGGTTCAAAACAAGTCGACAAAACTCTGATGACATGATTTTTACCGAAACTTTTCTTAGTTTTCATAATATTGGGAAACTCATAACCATTCCCACAATAAGAGAATCACTAGCTATTATAAAGAAATTGATTGATCAATTTTTATGTTGGTAAATTCAGTGTTCATGGACATGAGGCTAAACAAATTAAGTTATAAAACAATTTATAAAAAATAACTAGACCAGATCAACATCTTAACTAGAAAAGGAACTAGGTGTCACTTGAAATTCCTCCAATGTCTACACCATTTTATTATAACGCATAAAACACTTTATCCAAAACATTTACTGATATAATTGAAGACATACAACCAATTCTTGGTCAATTTCAACACACTGGCAATAATTTTCGAAGTGCAAACACAATCATGGTATTTTAAGTGGAAAAAAAAGTTATCAAAAAAATAATTATTGATATATTTGAAGACATACAACAAATTCCTTATGTAGATTTGATTGTTCAAGGATACCGTCAAAAAGGCATATGTATGAAAATTTGTTAATCTACTACTATTTTTTTTTATTGTGAATTGTGTCTCTATTATAATCCATGTTATTGCAAAATCTTTATTGAAATTTGCTAGAAATTCTGAATAAACTAACATGTTGTTAATTTCCTGTAGGAAAGAAGAAATACTAATAGCTTGTAGGAAAGCATAATTTAAATTATTTTTAACTAAATGTGTGTAATAAATTAGCAGGTAGTTACATCTATGACAAGATTTAGTTATGTTGCTCGTACAAGGAGAAGTGGCAGGTGAGTGACCAGGGGTGCCCAATTGTGATGCCCTTCATCAGATGAGGACATGACAGATGATGTGAATGTCAACAATGCTCATAGTAATGATGTTGAGGATGACCATCCGACAGAAATTGATGTTGTCCCACCATCAACCATAGTCCAAGGGTAAAGTTCAACTAAGCTGATCAACATTATAAGAGGTTGGACAAGAGAAGACATGTTAGCTACACTTGATGATATAAATTTTAATGGATATTCAGTTCAGGCATCTGTGAGAAAGCATCATATTGCTTCCTCATCAATACATTATTGGATAAATGGGATCACTCGTAAAAAATGTAGAGGGCCTCCTACAATTATGACTGAAGAGGAGGACGTTGAGGTGGTTGAGTGGTGTAAGGATATGGCCCAATTGGGACATGGGCTAGAGTTGATACAACTCAAATCCACAGATGCTCAAATCCGTCATGAGAGGCTAAACCTATTCGAATATGGGTTCCTAGTAAATCATGGTGGTTTAGGTTTAAAAAAAGGCATCCATACCTTGTATTATGTATAGATGAGGGTCTTGACAGAGACAGAGCTTTAAATCTACACCCTGCAATTGTGTCTAAGTTCTATGGCACTCTTTCTAGTGCATACAATAAGTATTCCCATGTTTTAGAACATATATGGAACTATGACGAAACAAGTTTACAGATAGGAAGGAATTGTGGCTTGTGGGTAGTTACCAAGAGAAGGAGTTGAAACGTGCCAAATATGTTTCCTAAGAAAAGGGAGTGGATAACTATTCTATGTTGTGCCAATGAAATTGGTGCTTCAATTCCAAGATTTTATCTATTCAAAGAAACAAATCAGCTGAAAATCTATATACAAAATTATGAACCAAGTGCATGCATGGATGACTAAAGAACTTTTTTTTTAATTTGCTTTGTCACTTTTCTACATCTATACCAGGTGGTGTCTGACATGAGAACATACACCTATTAATTTTAGATGGCCATGGAAGCCACATTGTTGTGTAAATAATTGAGGAGGCAAACAATTTGGGCATCGACCTGTTAACATTTCCTACTCATACCACTCACATATTGGAACCCCTTGATGTGAGTGTGTTTGGCCCTTTCAAGAACTATTTCAAGTCAAAGCGAGCTTCATGGATGGAAAAGAATCCAAGGGTTGAGGTGAAAAGGTTTGAGCTAGCAAATTTTGCAAGTAAATCCTTTAAAAGGGCTCTCACACCATCAAATATCAAGGTTGACTTTAGGAGGAATGGAATATGGCCACTAAATTATGATGCTCTTATGCATGATACTGGTTGTAGCCAAGCATTTCATGTAAATGGTCAAGAAGAAGGGCATGTCCAAGTAGATGTTGAAGTGCAAGAAGAAGTGGATGAATGGGAAGATGCAGTTGTAGCTGATAATATGATTTCCCTCTCTCAAGGACACTTCTATGGTGATGATGATGAACATGTAAGTGAAACACAATATAATCATAAACCAATTGACAGTAACATGGAGGTTGTTCTACCAACTGAAGCACATGGGACTTCTTCTGCTGATATTCTTAATGACTTTGTTGATCATGCAACGGACAATGAGAATGTGGTTGAAAAAGACATTATTGTATTGCGCTAGGAAGCAACAATTACCAATTGACATTGCCAAGCCAAGTAAACCACCATCATGGTTGGAAGAAGCCATGATGAATATGAATAAACATAATGTCTCAAGAACCAATGAAGAAAGCATGAACATGCCTTCACAACGAACATAAGTGAACAATGAAATTGTTCATTTTTTGTGGACAATAGATCCATGGAAGAATATAGTGCACATAATGACGAATCATATGAAGAGAACAATATAGTTCAATAATTTATCTCAAATATTGAAAGAAAAGTGTCAAGAAATTACATGAAGGTGGCAGGGAATGAGAATTTACTTAGTTGTCTCCTAAAGCTACCAATTGAGAGAGTGTCAATGAAAAAAAAGAAAGGAACACTAAGTAGTCTTCGTTTGGGACAAAGTTCACAGTTACTCACCTCAAAAGAATATATAACCCTATTGTTTGATTTTGAAAAAAAAGAAACTTGAAATTCAAGAATTAAAAACATAAAAAAAAGGATTTAGCCAAGGAAAAGAAGCCAACAAGGACTGTTGCAACACAACTTCGAGCAAAGGAAAGGATTGAAAGAGAGAAAGTAACGCAAGAGAAGGACCATAAAAAAATTAGCAATGTAGGAAAAGGAAGCAATAAAGGCTCAACAACCCCTTCAAAAAGAACAAGGGATGACAAATATGGTTGATAATTATGCAAGAACAGTTAATAAAACTTCGATGATTTTAAACACATTGGACCATATTACAGAAAATAAACCATTATTCTTAGACCTCATAAGCATTCAAGTCCCTCACTATCAGAATGGGGGTTTACCCACTTGCTATATTCCTACTAGTGCAGGTGTTAATCTTATGCATTCTTATTAAAGACCTCCACTTAATGCAACGGTTGGTAGCGCAATTGTGAGTTATGGGTACTCAATTCCTCCATGGCTACAAGGGGAAAATTAGACTCAATCATATGGCAACAACCCAACACATCATAATCAACCATTATTAGGTAGGCCAACCTACTTGGCTCAAGTAGGGAACTCAACAAGATTGGGCACTGAAGGTTCCGGAGGCCATCAAGAATAGGGGTGTCATATGTTTTTTGTTATAGCCACATTATGATGTGGATTTTGGATGGATTTCCTCTTTTTCTTGTCACATGAGGATTTTCACTTATAGTCTAGGCCATTTTATTCCATATTGTTTGTAGCATTGTAATCAAAAGCCATTTTAGAAGCAACATTCATAGTTTATTAGAATGGATAAATCCAAGCTGAGAATGCAAATGGAATTTTTGTTCTGCATTCATATACCAAATGATTTACAACATCACATTTTTCTCTGCTTTTTTAAATAAATGACAAATGAGGAAATAATGAAATCTCAAACAACTCACTTTTTATAATTTGAAAACTCCATAAATAATGAATCGTAATAGTAAACAATTTTGGTCAATGTAAACTTCATTACTCCATTTATTTTGGTGGTCATTTTCAACCTCTGAATTTCTCCTTCAATATTACAAATTGAAAGTACATTCAATTCCAATTGACTATGCTTACAGGGGATAACTCTGCTTCCATTTCAGTTGGATAAATTAGAACCTATTCCAAGAACAAACCTTCATTTCTGCAAACAAACACAACAAACCAATTATGGTCTATAGAATTTAGTATACCTTTTTCCCATTTTCATTAAATTTTATGGATTGAAGATTAGGGATAATAATAAATTGACAGAAACCAATTAAATGTAGGATGGAAAGCATGTATTTTATCCATAATATTATTTTTCTACCCCAATCGTCGAGCACTAAGACTCCATATGACTGAGGATGGATTAAAGCTACGTGTAAAATCTAGATTACATTATTGAGCATAATTTTACATCACAGTAAGGCACAATCTACAATGGAAACTTTCATTAGCTAAGTAAAATTTGCCATTTCATAGTGATTTAACAGGTTCAGATTTTATCTAATTGAATGGATCTACTATACTAAGTCAAAAGCACAACATTGCAACAATGCCAAAAAAAATGTTGAGTTGACTTAATTCTACATGTATTTGGCTGTTGCAAACATCGTGACTCAATTGAATAAAAAAATTAAAACTTTTTAATCACAAAAATTAACAAAACTCTTGTTATGACTAGAGAAGAAACTGTGAGGAAAACATAGTGGATGACAAGAAATAATACCACACAATTCAATTCAATTTTGTTGATCTATAATGACTCCATTGAATCAAACAAATTCAAAAAAATTTAATCAAACAAATTCACAACTATCTTGTTATGACCAGAGAAGAAAATGCGAGCAAAACACAGTGGATGACAAGAAAGAATACCACACAAAATATTAAAAATGTCGATATATCATGACTCCATTGAATCAAACAAATTCAAAACTTTTTAATCAAACAAATTCACAACTGTCTTGTTATGACCAGAGAAGAAAATGTGAGCAAAACGCAGTGGATGAAAAGAAAGAATCCTAGAAGCATCTGGGCATGTTGAAAAGTCACAAAGTCAAAATGGAACTCATCCCGAACTTCCTTAGTATTGGAAATTCTGCAAATTTGTTCATCCCAAGGTGTTTTTAAGTCCACAACTCATGTTAATACTTAATAGCCAACTGAAATGTATAGCAAGATTCAAAATCAAGACAAACAAGTGGATTAAATTTGTGTGTCAAGTCTAGATTACATTACTAAGCACAATTTTACATCAGAGTAAAGCACACTCTATAATAGAAACTTTCATCAGTTGAGCACAATTTGGTATTTGCTTAGCGATTTAACAGGTTCATATTTTATCTAGTTGAAGGGATCTAGTATACTGAGTCACAAACACAAAATTGCAACAATGCTGACTAAATTCTACATGTATTCAGTCAATGCAAACATCGTAACTCCATTGAATAAAAAAAATAAAAACTTTTTAATCAAATAAATTCACAATTGTCTTGTTATGACCAAAGAAGAAACTATGAGGAAAAAACAGTGGATGACAAGAAAGAATACCGCACATTTCAATTCAGTTTTGTTGATCTATCACGACTCCATTGAATTAAAAACTACAAAAAATTTTAATCAAAAAAATTCACAACTTTATTGTTATGACTAGAGAAGAAAATGTGAGAAAAACACAATGGATGACAAGAAAGAATACCACACAATCAATTAAAAAAGTTGATCTATCATGACTCCATTGAATCAAACAAATTCAAAACTTTTTAATCAAATAAATACACAATTGTCTTGTTATGATCAAAGAAGAAAATGTGAGCAAAACGTAGTGGATGACAAGAATTAAGAATCCTAGAAGCATCTGGGCATGTTGAAAAGTCACAAACTCAAAATGGAACTCATCCTCAAGTTCCTTAGTATTACAAATTCTGTAAATTTGTTTATCCCAAGGTGCTTTTAACTCCCAAACTCATGTCAATACGTAATAGTCACTTGAAATGTATATCAATACTCAAAATAGACACACACAATAAACATCAAAATAGTTGAAATACTCCAAACATTATATAGAAAATTAAAATAAATCTATAAAGTCCTAATGCCATGGAAGACACATTATGGCTTAAATGATGAATCATGGAGTGGAATCCCATAAAAGGCTAAATCACTCTCAAGCTCATTCAAATTAACCCCCTTGCCTCCGTTGGTGCTATTGAGTCTATATTCAAGACTGTATATTCAACTATTGGCACTAAACAGTGATAATAGGTTCACAAATTGGTGCACAATAGCTATACTCTAGATTTATCCTAGGTGGACATTGGCAATTTTATCATCTAGAGGATGGAATCTCAACCAAGTTACTAAGGAAGAACCAATGATGGTAGTAATGGGATAAGAATAAATTACAGAGGTTTAGAGGTGGTTTGAGAGTATCATGACCTATTTCCAAGCATTCCATATTAATGAATATTGAATTATAACATGACAAAAAACCTTCACGAAGAGATTGTTCTGTTTGAACCTAAGGTAGAAGGACATACATGGATACATTTACAAAAGGATTAGACTCCTCCTATGGTCTCATAATTGCAGGAAATTATGGGATTAAGGATGGATAGTTCCTCTACCAGTTTGAAAATTTCAGAATTGAGTAAACAAATTTAATTTTGGATCCTACAATATCTTACACTCATGTATCAGTCCTGGAATATTATGCCTCAAAGAATAATGCAAGGTGCGATTTCAGTGAGTTAGGATGAACACACAGGGTTGTGGTTTTAGTGACTTAGGACGAATAGGCAGGGGTGAAGGTTCAATGATTTATTGGTTTACAAAACCCTCTAAGAAAAATTTACAAAATCCCTAAGAAAAATTTATAAAAACCCTAAGCAAAATTTACAAAAACCCTAAGAGAAAATTACAAAATACCTAAGCAGAATTTTTAGTGAACAGTAAGAAAAAATTACAAAACCCTAATTTTTTACTAACCATAAAACCATTTTCCTAAAACCATGTCTTAATTTACAAAAACCTTATACAAATTTACAAAAACCTTGAATTTTTTACTATATACAAACAAGAAATTACAATAGAAAGAGCATAGACTCATAAAAGCACCAAAGAGCACATACTTCCCTTGGTTGGAAATCGTCTACAAACACAAAGTTATCAGCTGGTAGGATTGAAAATCCTACCAGATAACCATCGACGAAGTCACCATCGATGAATCCATCGAGTCACACAAATCATGTTGCATCAGTGTTGTCGAAGACCCCACCACCTTTCCATACCTGACTTGCAAACCTAATTGAGCTTACCTGCAACAAAAATCACAAAGGTGTCAAAAAAAATGCAAAAAAGCGATCAACCTAATTGAAAATGCATGAAAAGATCAATAGCAACAGTACTTACCCTCATGAAAACCCACTGGAGCACGATACCTCTATGTCCACCATTGAACCGACTGAAATCTAGTGGAGGGTCGAAAGCATACAACTGTGCCAAATGTTGGTGTGCCACGACCATGGAGCAATAAGTCATGAAAATCCAAACCTTGAACCATAACAGGAAACCCCCTAACCCCCCCCACAAACTAGTTCTCACAACAAAGAAACGAGTGCAACGTAATGACTAAGTGTCGGGTGGCTAACATCGGGGCATCAAGAGAACAAAATCGCTGTAGCAAAATTCCCACACATTGGGCCCAAGAAAAATAACACTTCCTTCCTCGAAAACGTCTGGAGAAACCCTAATCAAATACCAAAAAGACTCAATCGAGGCGAGAGTTAATTCCCCATCTACCCTGATAGGTGGGAGGGTGACTCAGCGATGCATCATACAAGAAATAGGGCGAATTGGTGGTATTTTGTGGAAGTGGTAGGGAGGGAGCACAACAACTGGCGTTCCCCCCTAGCAACCCAATGTTACCTTTCGTAACCTTCACTTACTCGCCACGCACCAACGAACGACTTTAGAAGACTTAGAATGAATTATAATTCAAAAACAATCAAGTAACTTGTAAGGCTTCCTACAATGCAAATGGCCCCACCAACTAATGTTCAATAATTTACTATCATCATCTTCACTTAATGTCCATGCTCGTTGGTCTTTCTTTTTCTTAATTATTATGTCTCAAACACCACAACTCTCTCTCAAACATTTGAACACTCCACGACCACTTGTGTCAATACGCAGATTTATTTGTCCCTCTTAATGCCTTGTCTTTTCCACGTTATTGGCCCTCTACTTTATAGCAATATTCTTGACTATTTATATAGAAGAATATAAAAGAATATAAATTAAAGATTTCCAACAATTGTTTATAGAATTTTATTTCTAAACTTATTTTTAAATTTTCAATGGAAAAAGTTGAAGATGATTTTTTTTTTTTTTAAATTATCATAATTTTTAATGAATTTAAAGATTAGGAAAGTTATTTTTTTCCCTTCCTTTCATCTTTTTTTGAGGTACTTTCTTATAATTCATAATTAATTTTCTTAACATTTTGCGTTATATATAAAAAGATAGAATTGATTCTTTTGATTATAGTACTTTTCTAATTTGTCATATATCATTTATTTATTTGATTAAATACAAATATATATCTATTAACACATTCTTATAATACATATTTCCCACTCTCTTTAATTCTTATTATTATATTTCCCACTCTCTTTAATTCTTATTATTATAATATATATGTCTTAGACACATTTTTCTTAAAATATGATTTTCTTTCCTAATTAATTTTCTAAACATTTATCGTTATATATAAAAAGATAGAATTGATTCTTTTGATTATAGTACTTTTCTAGTTTGTTATATGTCATTTATTTATTTGATTAAATACAAATATATATCTAACACATTCTTATAATACATATTTCCCACTCTCTTTAATTCTTATTATTATAATATATATGTCTTAGACACATTTTTCTTCCATTATTTGTTTTTTATTTATTTTACTCCTTTTATATATATATATAAAAGAGAGTAAAAATACACATAAATATTTATTTATTTATTATTAATAAATAAATATATTACTCATTTTCTTATTTATTAATAATAAATAAATATATTACTCATTTTCTTAAAATTTATTAATAGATTCATACATTATTTTATTATATATATATTATTATTTTTTTTTTCTCGTTAAAACTGAGCTAATTATATTACAAAAAAGTCAAAATTACAACAAAAATTACATCTGGGCCGAAGCCCTGTTTCTTCAAAGAAGATATCGGTCATTGCTAACCTTGCAGAGAGATTCGACACGGTGAATACAGTAATCGACACGATGGATTCATGACTTGACACGGTGAATACAGAAATCGACACGATGGATGCATTACTTGACACGGTGAACATAATTCGACACGATGTATATAGAAAACGACACGGTGAACATGTAGACTGACGCGTGGACTGAGACTATGGTGATTTGGACCGACACTGCGAGCATAAACCCCATGACAAATATACAAAAACAGCAAAATGAGATGGTCAGAGAAATTCATTCCTTGCTGCCCAGACTTGGCGTCTTCTGAGTTAATCTTCATCCGTGGTGTGAGGCTCATCTTTTGCAGGGCCCTTGAGCTTTTCCGAATCTTCCTTATCCTGGCACGAGCTCCTCTGAACAGGTTCACTGGGGCCGGCCTCATCCTTCTGAACTGGACGCCTGAAGTCGACAGTGGGAGTCTCCATATCAACCCTCGGAACATTCACAGTTTCCAAGCGCCCCCAAATACTGCTGCAATGCTCCACGGTGACCGAAACTATCAGAGTGTTGTTTGCAAATGCACAGGGGATTCTGTAACGAATGGCCGGGTGTTCCGTGTGACCACACTCCGGAATGCCCCAGCTTCCTCTAACATTGCTGCCCGGAGGCCTGTTTTGCTCAGAGGTAATCTCTACTGAAGAGGATGGTGAGATCTCAGGCCTCTGAGAGGCAGAACGACCCCGTGACCCTCCTCTGTGGCTGCTCATCCTGAGCCTCTCCCTTGACATTTGACAATGGCTTCCCACACCAGCAATTCCTTGAGAAACCTTACACCAAGCGATCACCCACTCAAACGGCTTGAGATGCGGCAGAGTGGTTTGGGTAGCAACCTTAATAGCTCCCATACTCCTTGGATGTTGCAGCGCATTGAATGGCGCCTGCAAACGACTGTACATTCCCACAGCATTCCCCTGCAAGCGACTAGACAGACTAACGACATTCCCCTCCGCATAAACCATTGCAGACTCGCTCATTGCTTCGCCTTCCGGCGAATTTAAGGAGCCTTCGTCATGGAGTGGCGTGGCTTGTCCGGGCTGACAGAGGCCCATGTGACAAGCCACATGCCTCTTAACTCCATTAACACGCGGCATTAAAACTATTAGCACCCGCATCCGGGAATATATATATTATTATTATTAATTCATTAATATATATTTAGAAATTTGTTTGTTAATAACTCTAGTATTTTAATGTGATTTACTAATTTTTATTTTATATTTAATTCATTATTTCTAATTTTATTGTTATTTATTCGATCCTTTTAATATTTTTCTTATTTAAAGTCTATAATTTTTATTATATTATTTAATAATCAATGATTTTTTTAATAGTTCATTCAAATAAAGTATTATTAATTTTCTTTTTGTTAGGATTTAACCGTTCTAATATTTTTTTTTCCCTTTCTTTGCATCTTGACACTATTTAATTGCATGCTTAGATCACACTATCCATCTTAGTCCTCACGATGAACCACATTGGTGTTTCTGGGAAAATTAGTGTCTTGTTGAACGAATAACCCTCTAGGTTTGGTAGCTAACCTAGAAACAACAGTTAAAGCAATTCAATATCTTTCCTATGAGTGATAGATAAGAAAGAGATTATGAAAGACCAACCTGTAACTTTCGCTTGAATCCTCGCTTGATCTCCCTCTCCTTTGGCTGATCCTGTAACTCCTCCCCGTACTTAACATGCTTGGAGAGTACCTGCACAGCTACAGAAACAAATACCTGTCAAAGCATAATGATCCATCACAGCATAAACATCATAGAATCAGAAATATGATAAACAAATGAATGCATTTACAGTTAACACAATCAATTGGGAAAAATCTTGAAGAACTTTATTAATATCAAGGAGAATTACAACCCATAAGAAGTCTGATCCAACGCCATCCTCCCAGCTTCAAGCCTTCTTCACCTCATGAATCAGCAAGAACACACCAACAATGACACAATGCTCTCACCTCAATACTAAAACTAGCAGCACTTCCTTACAACTCAGAATAATTCAGCCTTTTGATCTCTTGGATGGGAGATCCTTTTATAGATGATTGCAAGAGGGTGAGTCATCAATGGGGATGATGAATGCCATTCCATTTGTTGAAATTAGTTCCATAAGAGAGGGGAATTGGAGATGGTTTCCTAGTTCCCTTGGTCATCCTTGGGCGAATTCAGAGAGGCAAGTGGCATAGGAGAAGTTTCTAGAAGATTCCATGAGCAACCAACTCACAAACTGTCCCGAAATTTTGTCCAACCTCGCCCATCGCACTTACTAAAGGGCCAAACTATGATGCATCTCACTTAGACAGTGTAGCAGGTGAGATGCATCTCACCCTAACACAGGGCTTTCAGATATGGTTCAGTTTAGGCACTTTCTGGATGATTTCTGAGATGGAACTTTTGGGGAATGAGGCATTCAGATAGCTAAGCTTCTTTAGCGTATAAAACAATTCTTTTAGGGGTTGATGAGCCCTAATATCATTGACATATGAGTTTGTGATTGATGTGCCCAAATATGTTTATAACAGTTGCCCCCTAAAGCATGAGGTCATAAATGTTCATGTCGGGTGAAATGCTTTATCATGAGGATCAGAAGTTTTGAACTAGAAGGTGACCTGCATAAATTACAATATAATACATCATGATGATTTTTCATGAACTAGCTGAGGGAGGCATTCCCATGCTCAACTTTATAAATTTTCATTTCATGTACATAGATCAGATAGTCGTCTGCAGATACAGACTTGTGATTCTACAGATATAGAGTCATAATCCATGATTAGGATGACCATCTGTGTAGAGCCTTTGTACATTTGATGTTTTTGTATCCCTGAATATATCGCAGCCCGGATGGATGAAACTAGATCCGGGGTCTTCAAACTCATTCAATCTTCGCTCGATGTACAAGTCAAACCATGTGAAGAGATGTTCTGAGGTCGAACATGGAAAGACATCACCTGATTACCAGCCAATGATGTGAGCTATTAACAGATGCGAGAGGGATCACCGATAATGATAATGATCCTCAAGGTACTACAGTACATTTCACGTGGTGTGAATACATGATCCGATGTCGAACACCACGCAAAATCTTTCGGTCGAAGGCCATTGATGTCAACCTGTCGCCGGAAGAGAGAAACTTGCCATTGATGTAAACAAGCTTCAAAGCACTGGAAGGGTGTTTCTAAGTCAACTTCTTGGATAATGAGCTGATGTCGACAAGAAGCGACTCGTCGTAGGAGGGCCTTGATGTATCCCACATCTACAACACGAAACGAAGCAAATGATTTCTGGAGGTGAAAATGAACTAACGACACAAGGTCCAGGAATGGCGGTCATGAAAAATGAAGGTTGGAGGTATTGCAGTGTATGAGACATTAACTGGATGACTTCTCTTGAACATATCGACGACACTGAGATGAATTGGTAGTGTTAACCCCAAAAGATGGATGGTATGATAGACCAATGGTATGATGACCAGTGAATGGAATAACCCAACCCAACTCAATCACGGAGATGAAGTGAAAGTGTCATGTTCAAGAGCGACTTGCTACCATAAATTCTTCAAGATTTTTCCCTTTTTTCCCCAGTCATTGCTGACTAGTACCTCTTTATTTTTTATCAAGCTTGAGGAGGATAACATATGCTTGTTCTATAATTCGCCCTTCAGGCAAACCCATCGCTATTTGATGTTTTAACGAGTCTAGTGACGGTGAAACTCAGTCTCGTCTAGATGGACGAGTTTTTCGCTATTCTTTTAACGAGTTTAGCGACAAAGATAACTTGGTCCTTTTCATGTTTAGAGAGTTTGAAAAGAGACGAAAAGAAAACTCTAAAAGTTCTTTTTCGTAAAATAATCCCTCAGGTCCGAAAAAGGATAAAATAATACAAGAGGGATGTCGTTTCCAATACTTTAACGAGCTGGAAGAGACAAGCGCTCGACTATCTTTTCTTATTTAAAGAGTCTGAAAAGAGTTTAAAGAGGACTCTATTTTGAGGAACGAGTGGTGTCTAGGGTAGCAACTGGTTCCGATGATGTTGGAACTTCTCAAAACATATTGATTGATGTGAAGAGGCTGGCTAATAAGACCACTCATTGCAGCTGTTCCTCAAAAAGGGTAAAACAACCAAGTGAAAGCGTATGATCGGCCAAAGAGATGGTGGTGATGGAATGAAACAACCAAGGCTCATATGATGAAAGAGGCTGATAAAATGGCAATCACAAAGGTTAAAATGGAAATGGGTTCATTTTTACGTAAGCTTGAACTATGGGGAACTATGCTTGGATTCAGTTTCATGTTTACGCAAGATTGAAACGAAAAATTATGCTTGAATTGGTTTACATGCCCCTAGAATGATGAAAAGGAGAGTCTCTGGTAACCAGATGGAAGTCGCTACATTGAAGCAGGACCGTTATCCAACACCTTTTGGCTTCGTCCAGATAGACAAAGGTGAATGGGGTGATTCCCTTCACGTAACCTACAGGGAAACTTAACTTTACCATTAGGTGCATGCCCCCCAAGCTTCATTACATTCACCTAAGTAGACTACTCATGGCTATTAGGTGGATGAAATGAAGGTTCTTTTACGAGATCAAGTGAAAGACTCGACTTGGAACTTGGGACCTTGTTTCGTTTTTTTTTTTTTTTAAATGAGCTTGACACAAGACAAGGAACTCTGCTCAAATTCCTTGTTTCATTTTTTAATGAGCTTGACACAAGACAAGGAACTATGCTCGTATTCCTTGTTTCATTTTTTAACGAGCTTGACATAAGACCAAGAACTATCCTCATAGGAGCTGTTTCATTTTTTTAATGAGGTTGACACAGTAAAAGAACTATCCTCATAGGAGCTGTTTCATTTTTTTTTAACGAGGTTGACATAGTCAAAGAACTATCCTTGGGGACCCTTCACACCTCATAAGTGGTCATGAAGGAGAGATCTGGTTCCAATGCCCCCAGTACATGATGTACAACATCACTGAATTGATCGTCAGTTGATGTAGGTATGGAACAGGTTGCCACATAATTAAGCCGTGGTGGGGATGATACCATTGGTACCAAAGGGACCATTTAAGGAAGATGGTTGACTAGGAGCCATATTTGGATTGTGAAATGAAAGCTGGTCAACAGTGAAAATTCTGCCTTCATGCGGGAAACAAATCACTTGGAAGAGTGTTGAAACAATAGTTCCCATGTCATAAACATAGTCGTGCCCAAGAAGTAAATTGTAATCTAATGGGCCTGGGACTACCATCACATTCAGATAAACGGTTTTTCCTCCTAAAGTAATAGGTAACTAAGGGAGGATCCCTAACGGTCGACTGGTTCCTCTGTTAAAGCCCAACAGATTTGTGTAACCGGCACAAGCGGTGGCGAATGAAGCACTTGCCAAGCAGTTGAGGAAATGATACTCACTGATGAACCCTCATCTATAATAGTGCCAGATACAATCATTTTATAAACTTGTACTATGATCTGGAAAGGCACATAAGAAGAAATGCGAAATTCTGCCAGTCGATTCCAATCAAAGGAAGTGACTAGACTACTTGGAGGGGGTACCATAGAAATGGGAGAATTAACCCCTTGAGTTACGAGAGCGGGAGGATTTTCCTCCTGTCTTGATGGAACAGTAGGATTGCCCCCAAGCTCATTTGAATCTGAAGAAACAAAAAGAACCTGAGTGGTATGGTGTTCACTCTCTTCGGAAAAGGTACGATTTACCGAAGGTGAAATCGGGTCAACTGTTACCTTGACCTGTTGATTTTGGTCGGGTATAGACTCATAGGATTCACTTTCAGAGAGAGTGGGTTCGACCGACGGTTGATTTTGGTCAGTCGGTTCATCAACTAGTGAAGGATTTAGGGAGAGTTTCCTGTAACCAGATGGAAGTCACTGTGGTGAAGCAGGATAGTTATCCAACACTTTCTTGGCTTCATCCAGATAGGGACAAAGGTGAATGGGGTGATTCCCTTCACATAACCTACATGGAAACTTAACTTTTCCCTTCTTTCCATGAACTTTACTATCACTAGTTGATGGTATGTCACCAACATGGTCTTCAGAGGTTGATGACACGGGATGATGTGAACGAGAACACCATTCTTCCAAGATCCGAGGAATATCAGGACAATTTCGAAGAAGATGGTCTCCTGCACAAATTTTGCATGGATATCGAACTTTGTGTGGCTTAACGGATGGTTTCTCATCAGCGGTTGCTTGGTTTCCCCTCTGTTGAATTTGCTTCTTCTTCTTCTTCTTCCCTTTCTTCTTCTTCTTAGCCACCTAGTTACTAGTACCAACACTTTCACCAGGCGAAGAGGAAGAAGGGGAGGAAGAAACAAACGAGGAATAAGGCAAAGGGTCAACTTTAGGATCAATTGGAGGTTGATTTTGTCCAGTTGGAGGTGTACTCGATTGCGGAGAAATCACGAAATTTTGAACCAAGGAGGTTGAAAACAACCATACTGGCAAGCCAATGGTTAATCCCAGAAGGGACAATGTAGCCATATATGGAGCACCAATATTTACAAACGGAGGAAAAGGACTAGGATTCCCATCAAAAGGAATTCCTTGATTGGTGGATTCCAGATTTGTCACCATATGTTTCAACCTAAGATCAACTAAGGAATAGGGATGTTATTCGCGGTCAATTTATTTTAACGACACTTTGGACACAACTTTGTTTTTTCAATTTTAAAGAGTCGAGAAAAAGCTAAAGATGACTCTAGTCACCTTCGATTTTTAATGAGCCTGAAAGGACAAGTGCTCAGATGGACCTTTTCTTTTAGAGAGTTGAAAAGAAACGAAAGTGACTACTCTGGAGAATCTAGACAGAAAGGTTACCAGACCAATCGCAAAACTGCAATATACACCTTGGTGATAAATTAAAGAGAAATTACCAAGGACTTATGTATGGCAGTCAATCTTCCCGAATGCTGTGTTCAGTGCATTGCGATCGATAAGGCAATAGACTCGGTTTCCTATGGATAAAGGATTTAAGCCTACTGGGGCATCCCAATATATACGCGATGGTACGGGGAGCACAAGTTCATGCTAGCACTTGTCGTATCAAAGAGGAGGAATCACCCAACCTTCAATGAAAACGATAGCCACTAGTTTTAACGACGCTGGAACACATCTCTAGCCTAGACCTCTAAATGTGTTGCATTAGATTCCAAAGCATTGTTAAGTTCATTGAGGTTCATTTTAAAGTTGATCTTTCTTAAAAGTTTGCCTTTGATGGTTCACCGCGAAATGTGATCTGAAATTCTTAAAGATGCAATCTACCATGATAAATAATCTTTTGATTTAGTTTAAACGATGAAAACCTTAGCTACTAAAGGATAGAGCAATCAAATCTTTGACAAAGAGCAAAGAGCACATCTAATGAAATTTCCCTAGCTATTCCTATCAAGCATTCACAAATCAAAATACTAAAATGCAAATGCATGTATTTGTTTTCAGCTCTCCTTAATGTGAATGATCCAAGAAGGAAAACTAAATGCAACAATGACTCAAACTATTTCACACAAAATGACAATTTTCGACAATTTTTCTTCAAAAAGAGAAAGGAAGACTCAAAACGACACTTTCAAGTTTGAAGAAATATATTTTCGACACTTTGAATGAAATCAAATCAAATCAAATGCACCAAAATATTTTAATCGATAAGCTATGAAGGAGGATTTTACGACACTTCACTTTTTCGACGAAAATTGAAGATTTTACGACACTTTTTCTATCGAAATGACAAATCGATTAACACTACTTTTGACAATGGATTGTAAATGAAAAACAAATACACAAAAACATTCACCAATCCTAATCTAAATAGAGGCTGATCTGAGTGATGTAAGTTGGCTTCAGTGATGAGACATTGTTCATATTCAACAAGCAACCAAATAGGAATGAAAACTAGTAAAAAAACTCAACTCCTAGATGGGAAAATTGAGTTTCAGTCATCCATCGCACTTACTAGAGGGCCAAATTGCGATTCATAGCACTTTGCACTTTGGGAACTGAGATGCATCTCACTTTACAGTTCAAGATAGTGCGATGGTCCAGGGAGGGATTTCTGAAAGTGTTTTGGCTCAAATTTGTAGCAGTTTTCAATGGATTAAGCTTGATTTTAATGAACAATGATAAGCAAAGTATGATGGAATGTCCTAAGAGGTTACTAAGCTACCAACAAGGGATTTTTGATGCTTTTTAAAATCAAATGGTCAAGATATAAACTAAACCAGAGATTCACTGAAGTATCATTTATCTACTACGCAATTGTAGAACAAAAGCGGTTCGAAAGCTTCCTGGCTAGCTTCAGACTCTGTCTATAGTTTATATAATCCAACATAGAGAAAGCAATAGCAAAAAACAATCATCGTTCCCCAGCAGAGTTTCTAATTTGTTTCTGGGAAAATTAGTGTCTTGTCGAACGACTAACCCTCTAGGTTTGGTAGCTAACCTAGAAACAACAGTTAAAGAAATTCAATATCTTTCCTATGAGTGACAGATAAGAAAGAGATTATGAAAGACCAACTTGTAACTTTCGCTTGAATCCTCGCTTGATCTCCCTCTCCTTTGGCTGATCCCATAACTCCTCCCCGTACTTAACACGCTTGGAGAGTACCTGCACAGCTACAGAAACAAAGACTTGTCAAAGCATAATGATCCATCACAACATAAACATCATAGAATCAGAAATATGATAAACAAATGAATGCATTTACAGTTAACACAATCAATTGGGAAAAATCTTGAAGAAATTTATTAATATCAAGGAGAATTACAACCCATAAGAAGTCTGATCCAGTGCCATCCTCCTAGCTTCAAGCCTTCTTCACCTCATGAATCAGCAAGAACACACCAACAATGACACAATGCTCTCACCTCAATACTAAAACTAGCAGCACTTCCTTACAACTCAGAATAATTCAGCCTTCTGATCTCTTGGATGGGAGATCCTTTTATAGATGATTGCAAGAGGGTGAGTCATCAATGGGGATGATGAATGCCATTCCATTTGTTGAAATTAGTTCCACAAGAGAGGGGAATTGGAGATGGTTTCCTAGTTCCCTTGGTCATCCTTGGGCGAATTCAGAGAGGCAAGTGGCACAGGAGAAGTTTCTAGAAGATTCCATGAGCAACCAACTCACAAACTGTCTCGGAATTTTGTCCAACCTCGCCCATCGCACTTACTAAAGGGCCAAACTATGATGCATCTCACTTAGACAGTGTAGCAGGTGAGATGCATCTCACCCTAACACAGGGCTTTCAGATATGGTTTAGTTTAGGCACTTTCTGGATGATTTCTGAGATGGAACTTTTGGGGAATGAGGCATTCAGATGACTAAGCTTCTTTAGGGTATAAAACAACTCTTTTAGGGGTTGATGAGCCCTAATATCATCGACATATGAGTTTGGGATTGATGTGCCCAAATATGTTTATAACGATTGGATGGTTCGAAATGCGTTGAAAAAATAAGTGTATTGTGATTTTACTAGAAGAATTATCTAAACAATATGAATCACATAATCTTGAATTTAGAGAAAGTTAATATTGTTACAAATATTTTAAAGTTGATATTTATTATGGGTATACACAAAGAATTCAAACAAAAATTGATTTTTACTTCCAATCCTTTGTAGTGCCATAAGGATAACAAATTCTTTTGATCCATAACATTTTAGGAATTGTCCAATATCTTGTTTCACTATAGATCTTTTTAAAGTTTGTTTTTACATTTTCAATGTTCATTGTCTTCTTTAAACTTGTTAAAACAAAGTTATATTTTTTATTTTATAAATTATGGTTGATCATCTCTTTATAGTATCTTAATTTTCTCTTATCCTCTAATTCTATATCAAACTACATTTTCTCCTTAAATTTACATGTAATAATATGATTTTTAAATATATTGTAAATTTGTCTCTTCCTTCATACGCCAATGATTTTGGACAAGACTTCGCATATTTATGTCAACCTTTCTTAATCCATAAGGGGTTAAGACTGGAGTTTGAAGCAACCCTAGAAAGCATCTTCTCTTGTATGTTGTCTATATTCTTCGTGTACATTAAGTACCTAGTCACAACGAAACTCTCAATGGTAGAAAGTATCACTTGTATGAAGAGATAGGATACTGCGTATTGCCTTTGATTTAAAGATAATGAATTATAAATTTCTCTTTGATTTTCTCTATCTTTTTCTAGGATTCTCTAGAGATTTTATTCCCCCAAACTTCAAAACCATGTAAATGAATAAGAGCGATAAGAATCTTAAAGAGGAGTTTCTTATTATTCCAAAGCTAAATGTCCATTGGTTTATCATTGTCTCCAAGCCCATACTAAGATTTCCACCCTCCATTTATCCTTTTATTAATGCTATAGTTCCTTTTAAGTGTGATAAAGATTGATTCGAATATATTTGGATGAAGACACTTCCTCCATGTTGTTATTGTCATACATGAAGTTCTCATAAGTGATATTTCTCAATTCGATTTCCATAACATTTTTTTTTAGTTAACAATCATACTCATAGTAGAGAAAAAATCCTTGACAATTTTTAATTTCTTATTAGGATAATAGGGACTCCTCACCATAAGAACAATGTTGTCAATGCAAAGAAGAAGGATGATCTCTATTCCAGCTAAAGACATATGGACACATCCTACTTCTTATTAACAACCCTGTAGCTTGTTAATGTATATGGTAAAAAGGGTAGGGAATAGTGGGAATTTTTTCTTAACTCCTATATTAAAATTGGTTTCTTTAGGCCAACACTCAATGTTCTTCAACTTGGCAATAATGTTCTCTTATAACCTTACTACCAAAATTCTCAAGTTCAAAGGAAATTTTAGCTCTTCTGACATATCCAAAGGTTAGTTCTAGGCATTGTATCAAACACTTTCTAAAGTCAATAAAACAAGATAGGGGATTGGTTTTAGTATTGTGACATTCCTCCATAATGATCCTAAGCACAACATGGGCATCCATGGTGAAATAATGGCTCTTAGGTTTGACATGGTATTTAGATTTTTTGGGATTTTCTACCCATACTTTGATATTCTTTTCCAGAGTAATTGAGCATGCCATATTTATGGTCATTGAATCTTACCTTTTACATTAATTAACCAATGTTGGAGGGAGTGATGCAAGAGCATCCGACTGAAAGAGGCGACAGTTGGGAAATGTTTTTTTTATTTTGCTGGAAAGAAAGAAAAACATTTTGAGTTTCTATTTTATTTTGTTTTATTTAAATTAAGGCTGACTCAGCCATTGTTCTTTAAAAATTAGGCAAGCAAGTCAAGATAGGATTAGTTAGGAGCATGTTTAAAGAAACTGTTAGATAATTGAAAGGTAACTGAGGAACAGTTCCTCAACTGTAAAGAAACTGCTAGTAATGCATTGAAAAAGAAAAACCAGAGCCTGATTGAGGGGCTGCCATCCAGAGAGAAGAGAGAGCTCAGGATTTGTAATTTACAATTGTCTTGAATCTCTATAAAAGCAAATGAATCTAGAACTTGTCATTAAGGAAGCAGGACATTTTTTTTTTTAATTTCCTTGTGCATAAATGTTTCAGACATTGTATTGAAAGCAAGACAGTGAAATAACTCATTAAGAAGCCGAATGGAATTGACAAGAAACTTGTGACAGAAGGAATCTCAGACCAGGAACCAGACAAAGGCAAAACCAACATAGTCAATACATTTTTTTTTCCTTCCTCAACAAAAAAAAACAGGTACTTTTATATTCAGCATTTAAGCATAACTGTGCATTCATTTCGTTTCCAAATTTAACAGTTCATGGTACAAATTATACAACCCAAAAACGATGGAGGGTTCTGAAACCCATGAACATCAAAAACTACAATTCACAGGCTAATACTAGTCAAACAGTGAGGGCATGAAAACCCCTGAAACTATACTAATACTAGTCAAATAGTGAGGGCATGAAAACCCCTGAAACCACACACATACACGGAGGAATCGAAACCCCAAGGGTTATACCCAACTAAAGACAGAGCAAGCAACAGAGCAAGCAAAAGAAAGATACAGCCATGGAAAGACCCTACCCAGGTTTTCCCTAAGCCTGCGAAAACTCCCAAGGACGAGGTCGTGGAGCAGCGTTCCCTTGGAATGACCTGCACACCACCACAAAATAGGGCAATAGTCAAGTAGGGCCACGAGACCAACAATACAGTGAAATAGATTAACCAAAAAGGAGCGAGGATTTACCTGGAGAAGGTCTGATTCTGCGATGGTGGACGAGAGCCGAGACTCGCAACAGAGGGTTTCTCCCAACATAAATGCCATGAGAGAGTTTTTCTTGCTCACCAAGGAGCCAGAAGGTTAGAGACATAAAAACGAAAGGAGGAAATGAAACCGAAACAAGAAAATTACCCGAGAACGAGTTCACTTAGCCATCCAGTGCAGTAGCAGGGCGAGAACCTGTGTTTGCAGAGCCAAATCATCACCAGACCCAACATCAAGAAAATAATCATTGAAAAATAGAGTAGAGACAAAGTATGAGCCGGGTGACAGAGATAAATCGACTTGTAGGTGGGAAATCGACCTGAAAACCTCCAAGAACCAGCGAAGTAAACCACCACAGGGAGTAAGCAAAGGCACGTCGCTAACAAACCACCACAGGGAACAAGCAAGGCACAACACTAACAAACCACCATACGGGACAAACAAGACACAACGCTTACTAACCATCACAAGAAACAGGCGAAAGCACCGAGCACTCATAGAGCTGTACCAGACCACGACAATGTAAGAATTAATTCCAAATACCCTCGGTAGGTGTGATACACCGTGTTTACAAACCCGAGGCCAGTACGAAGGGTAGGACGAAAAACATAAATCGCATTAAAACCTCACACCAAAACCCTGCCACTGTTTTAAATTCGAAAAATGATAAGAGTTAAACGGTCGCTGCTACTTGTCCCTCCTTGGGATCGCCACCAATTTTTGGTATCAGAGTAGGTTGTTCCTTTCTCTCAGTAAAGATGGAGGTAGGAAGAAGGGGTCGAGGAAGAGCCATAAGAAGAGTAGCATATGAAGGGTTATAAGAAGAAATTAGGACTTTAACTGCACGTTTGGCAGCAGTGGAAGCAGGAAGGCGTAGAGATCCAAAAGGTGGGGATGACAGTGAGGAGGAAAACACAGCCACGACGGATGGGTCAGATGAAGAAGGACCAGAGATTAAACTATTGAGGTCAGTTTTGTTGGCTAGCAGCAAGCCAAGACCGGAGCTCTCTAATTATGATGGCAGTTTGTCCACAGAGGCATTGTTAGACTAGATAAGTGAACTAGATAAATATTTTGAATATGAAGAAATCAACGAAGACAAGAGGATCAGGTTTGCTATCACCAAGTTGAAGGGACATGCAGCACTATGGTGGGACAGTGTATAGGCAGAAAGGAGGAGATTGAACAAACCATTGATTAAAAAATGGGACAGGATGGTTGCTAGAATGAAGAGCAAATTTATGCCTAAAGATTATCAAATTTCCCTTTATAGACAAGTACAGAACCTGAGGAAAATAATGATGACCGTAAAGGAATATATTGAAGAATTTTATAAAGTAAACCTGAGAGCTAGTTATGTTGAAGATACCCCTGAGAAAACAACAATGTTTGTAAATGGTCTACAGATGGAGATCCTAGACAAAATTAGTATTCTTTTCCCTAAGACCATAGAGGAAGCCTATCAGAGTGCTTTGAAGGTGGAGGAAAAGATTTCTAGGAAAAAGAATGCCAGAAGAGGACGTGGTTCTGGCAGAGGTCGGGGACAAACCTTTGGCAGAGGTAGGACTGCCAACAGCAATGAAGAGGGCAGTAGTTCGAAGACTTCGGGACAGACTGAAAGGGAAGGTAACACCAGAGGAGGAAGGTCATACCAGCGAGGAAGAGGTAATGGCAGAGGCAGAGGAAATGCCTATCAGTGTTATAAGTGTCACAAGTGGGGACGCAAGTCCTTTGAATGTCCCGAAAATGAACAAACTGGGCAGAAGGGAGCATATGTCGCTCAACCCGATGAAGCAGAGGCACCACCACAGGAGGTGGAAAATATGCCTGAAACCGGGGAAGCCTTGGTGTTGAATAAGGTATTATTGAAACCAGTTAAGGAGGTAGCTAATCAGACATAGAGGAAAGCATTGTTCCGGACTGTGTGCAAGTCGCATGGGAAATGCTACAAATTAATCATAGACAGTGGAAGTACTGATAATCTGGTAGCTACTGAAATGGTGGGGAAATTGGGTTTGAAGAAGTTGAAGCACCCAACTCCATATAGGGTGTCTTGGTTGCAGAAAGGTCACCAATTACTGGTCGATGAGCAGTGCGAAGTAGAGTTTCATATTGGCAAGTACAAGGACAAGGTGACTTGCGATATCATGCCTATGGACGTGTGCCATATTCTGTTGGGCAGACCATGGTAGTATGATAGGAAGGTCGTCCATGACGGGGAAACAAATTGTTACAAGTTTGTTAAAGATGGGATAAAGCATATGCTAGTGCCCATGAAGGAAGAGGATGCTACAGAAACCAATGGGACAAAAGCATTACTGTTAGGTGGAAAAGAGTTTCTGCGATAGATGGAGGATGATGAGGTAAAATATGTAGTTGTGCGAAGGCCAAAACCAATATTGATCCATACTGAAGTCACTGACTTACCTAAAGAGATACAAGACATGTTGCAGGAATTTAGTGATATTGTGGTAGATGATCTACCAGACAAATTACCACCAAAGTGGAGCATTAGTCACCATATTGATTTTATTCCAGGAGCCAGTTTTCCAAACAAGGCTACTTACCGGATGAGTCTGAAGGACAATGAAGAAATCAGGAAGCAGGTGCAGGAGTTGTTGGATAAAGGATTGATTCAGGAAAGTTTAAGCCCTTGTGCAGTTCCGACTGTTTTAGCTCCCAAGAAAGGAGGTGAGTGGCGAATGTGCATTGATTCCTGGGCAATTAACAAGATCACTATCAGGTACATGTTTCCTTTACCTCAGATGGATGATATGATGGATTGTTTGAGTGGAGCAGCATACTTTTCAAAGATAGACCTGAAAAGCGGCTACCACCAAATCAGGATTCAAGAAGGTGACGAGTGGAAGACAGCTTTCAAGGTTAATGAAGGCTTATACGAATGGCTAGTTATGCCATTTGGATTGAGCAATGCCCCCAGCACGTTCATGTGTTTGATGAACGAGATGCTGAAGGAATTCATTGGTAAATTTGTGATTGTATATCTGGATGATATACTTATATTCAGCAAGACAAAGGAAGAGCATTTTCGACATGTGAGGTATGTATTGGAAAAATTGCAGCAAAATAAATTATTGATAAATTTGAAGAAATGTTCTTTTTTTAAGAAAGAGTTAATTTATTTGGGATTTGTGATTTCCGAGAATGAACTAAAAATGGATCCAGAAAAGGTTGCAGCCATAGTTAGTTGGCCATCTCCCAAAAGTTTGTTTGAGGTACGGAGTTTTCATGGATTGGTGAGTTTTTATCAGAAGTTTATTAAAAATTTCAGTGGGATTTGTGCACCCATGGTGGATACCATTAAGAAGGAAAATCAACCTTTTCATTGGACAGAAACGACATAGAAGAGTTTTCAGCTACTCAAAAGAAAGATTACTAAAAAACCAATTTTGAGATTACTGGACTTTAACAAACTTTTTCAAGTTCGCTGTGATGCTAGTGGAACAACCATTGGTGCAGTACTCAGCCAAGAAGACAAGCTAGTAGCCTACTTCAGTGAGAAACTAAATGAAAGTAGGCAGAAGTACACGTCTTATGACAAGGAATTTTATGCAGTGGTTCAAGTGCTAAAGCATTGGAGACATTATCTATTGGCCAATGAATTTGTCTTATTTTCCAACAATTCTGTGTTACAGTATATTATGCAGCAGCATAAGCTGAACCATAAACATGCGAAGTGGGTAGAGTACTTGCAGAGTTTTACATTTGTGTTGAAACACATCAGTGGTCAAGCCAATAAAGTGGCAGATGCATTAAGCAGGAGGAATTTCATCCTACAAGAAAGTACGACACAAGTATTAGTATTCGAACATCTTAAAGACTTGTATGAAACATATGTAGATTTTAAGGAAGCCTATGAAGCTTGCCAAAATCTATTGTTGAGAGATAACAGTTCATGGCTCAACTATAATATGCAGGAAGGGTTGCTGTTCAAAGGAGGGCAGTTGTGTATCCCGAAATGTTCTATGAGAGAGAACTTAATCCAGGAAAAGCATAATGGAGGTTTAACTGGGAATTTTGGCATAGACAAGACCTTGGACCAGTTGAGCCACTTTTACTATTGGCCAAAGATTCGTAGAGATGTATAGAGGTTTGTGACTAGATGCAAATTGTGTTAGCTTGCAAAGGGACACAGCCAGAACACAGGGTTGTATACGCCCTTACCTATTCCGAACAGACCATGGGACTCAGTCAGTTTAGACTTTGTCTTAGGTCTGCCAAAGACACAATGGGGATTCAATTCCATCATGGTGGTGGTGGATCGTTTCACCAAAATGGCACATTTCATTCCGTGCAGGAAAACCAGTGATGCCACACATGTAGCACATTTGTTCTTCATAGAGATAGTTAGATTACATGGCTTGTCGAATTGTATTATTTCGGACTGAGACGTTAAGTTTAAAGGACATTTTTGGCAGACCTTATGGAAAAAATTAGACACCAAACTGAACTTCAGCTCAACTTATCATTCGCAGACCGATGACCAAACTGAAATGGTGAACCGAAGTTTGGGAAATCTATTAAGGAGTTTAGTTGGAGAAAATTCTTGATAGTGGGATTGTGTGCTTGCACAAGCGGAATTTGCTTATAACGACTCGCCCAACAAAATCACGGGCAGTAGTCCTTTCCAGATCCTATACGGAATGCTGTTGGGTGTGGAGCCTGATTATCTTCTTTATTCAAAGGTATCGCCGTAGGGGGGTCTAGGGGGGGTGGCTGCAACCTTTGGGAGCCCCCTGCTGGCGGGGGGATTGAGGGCAGCGCCCCCGAAGCTAAGAATAGATGTAAAATTGCCTTGTAAAATGTTGTAATTTCGTAGTCAATCTGGGCCGTTCATTAGGCGGAGATATGACGGTAGAAGTTATGTTTAATTTAGGGTTTTTTTCCCTAGAAGGCAACCCCTCGCTATATATGAGGGAATTGTATTGCATCTATGTATATATGTATTCTGAGTGAGGAAGAGAGAGGAGATTGAGAGTGAAGAGGGAATTACAGCGGATCTGTTGTAGGTTGTATCTCTTCAGTTTGCTGGATAATATAAAAGGAAGGACTGGCTGTTTCTTCGTGGACGTAGCCCAAACTGGGTGAACCACATATATCTATGTCTCTCTTGTTTTATGCATGTTCTGTGTTTATATTTCTGCAATATTTTATGTGTTCCATTGCTCTGTAATATATAATTCTCTAACAACTGGTATCAGAGCCGAAGGTCCTTTTGGCTGATAAAATCGCAGGAGAGAAGGGTTCCTAGTTGGAGTGGGAGCAATGGCGGAAGATGGTAGGTTTAGGGTCGAAAAATTCAACGGAAAAAACTACCAGCCGTGGAAGATGCAGATGGAAGATTATTTGTACCAGAGAGATTTGTACCAACCATTGAGCAGAAAGACAAAGAAGCCGACGAGTATGATAGACACATAATGGGATATTCTCGATAGAAAGGCACTTGGAACAATACCGCTGTGCCTAGCAACGTCAGTAGCGTTTAATATTTCAAAGGAAGTGAAAACAGAGGGTTTAATGTCAACATTGGCCCAACTATATGAAAAACCCTCAGCCTCAAATGAGGTATTTCTCATAAAGCGTTTATTTAATATGAAGATGTCAGAAGGTGGATCTGTTGCTGATCATTTAAATGAATTTAACACAGTTACCAGTCAGTTAATTTCTGTAGGTGTAACTTTTGATGATGAAGTTAGGGCTCTGTTATTTCTATGCTCATTGCCAGAAAGTTGGAATGGTTTAGTTATGGCCATTAGTAACTCTGTCTCTGGATCTAGTACTTTAAAGTTTGATGATGTTGTCGATGCAATCCTTAGCGAGGAAATGCGACGGAAAAGATCCAGTGAGACATTAGGTAATGCTTTGATTGTAGAGACTAGGGGAAGAAAAATGGAAAGATGAAAGAGCCCTGGATATTGCAGTAAGTCAAGAAAAGGCAGATCCAAGTCCAGATCAGGGATAGTGTGCTAGAAATGCGGGAATAAAGGACACCTGAAGAAAGACTGCAATTCTCGAAAAGGAAAAGAAGGAGATGCGCAACAAGAAACTAATCCTGAAGCAAATGTAACAGGTGATGTGTTGCAAGATGCTTTGATTCTCTCATTAGAAAATATTATTGATGCCTAGGTGGTAGATTTAGGGGCCTCATTCCATGCCACACCTGATAAGAAATTTTTTTATGATTATGTTCAAGGAGATTTTGCACAGGTTCGATTGGGTGATGATAAACCCTGTAAAATCATTAGAATGGGTACATTTTTCATAAAACAGCAAAATGGAAATCAGTGGCTATTGAAGGAGGTAAGATATGTTCCAGATCTGAAGAAAAATCTGCTTTCAACATGGCAGTTGGGAGGTGAAGGTTGCGTAACTACTTTCATAGATAAAACCTGGAAGGTCACTAAAGGATCCCCGGTAATAACGAAAGGAGGAAAGGTTGGTACATTGTATTTATGCAATGGTATTTCTAATTTTGTTAATGCTTTAACCTCTACAGGAGAAGATACGACATTATGGCATCATAGGCTCAGGCACATGAGTGAGAAGGGGATGCAGATTCTTCACACAAGAAATTTGTTGCCAGGTTTGAAGCATGTTGATTTAAAATTCTGTGAGAATTGTGTTTATGGAAAACATAAAAGAGTTAGATTCCTTAGAGTTGGGAAAGAAAAGAAGAGTGAAAAATTATAGCTTGTGCATACAGATGTATGGGGACCTGCTCAGGTATCATCTCTTGGTGACTCTCATTATTATGTTACTTTTATTGATGATGCAACCAGAAAAACCTGGATTTATTGTATTCGAAAAAAATCTGATGTATTTGATACTTACAAGAAATGGAAAGCTTTGGTTGAAAATGAGACAGGAAAAAGGTTGAAGTGTCTCAGATCAGACAATGGAGGTAAATATTGTAGCAAAGAGTTTGATAGGTACTATTCAGAGAATGGAATTCGTAGAGAGAAGACAGTTCCAAGAACGCCAAAAGAAAATGGTGTGTCAGAAAGGATGAACAGGACAATCATGGAGCATGCAAGGTGCATGAGATTGCATGCATGATTGCCTTTACAATTTTGGGCAGATGCTGTAGATACTGTTGTTTATCTAATAAACAGAAGGCCTTCAAGTTCCTTGGATGGTGGTATTCTAGAGGAGGCATGGACAGGTAAAAAGGTAAACTACTCTTTTTTAAAGACTTTTGGTTGTGAAGCCTTTGTCCACATTAATAAAGAAAATAGAAAAAAGCTTGAGGAAAAATCAAAGAAATGTACCTTTATTGGATATGGTGTTAATGATTTTGGTTATCGCTTTTATGATTATGAAAAACACAAAATCATTAGGAGCAGAGATGTCATATTCAATGAAAAGGTTTTGTATAAGGATCAGCTGCAGGAAAAGAAACAGGAAAAAGAAAACAGAGAATACACAGTGCTTGACGAGATCACAGGAAAAGTGATGGTGCCTGAAAATCATAATGATCAACAACCAGAACAACAACCACAACAGCAACAAGAACCTCAAACACCTGAAAGTTTTGTTAGAAGATCTACCAGGATAAGTATACCCCCTGAACAATACTCTCCTTCATTATATTATGTATTGTTGACTGATTCTGGTGAACTAGAATGTTATGAAGAAGCAGTGCAGGTAGAAACCAGGAAGAAGTGGGAGCAAGCCATGAAAGAAGAGATGGACTCCTTAGCACATAACCAGACTTGGGACTTAGTTAGGTTGCCTGTAGGTAAAACAACATTGCAAAATAAATGGGTTTACAAGTTGAAGGAAGAAGATGGAGGTAGAAAAAGGTATAAAGCTAGACTTGTGGTGAAAGGGTTTGCACAGAAAAAGGGTATAGATTTTGATGAGATATTTTCTCCTGTTGTTAAAATGACTTCAATCAGAACTATTTTAAGTCTAGTAGCAGTTGAAGATTTGCATCTTGAGCAGTTAGATGTAAAGACAACTTTTCTCCATGGGGATTTGGAGGAAGAGATATATATGCAGCAACTACAAGGATATGAGCTAAAAGGGAAGGAGAAACTAGTGTGCAGGTTGAAGAGGAGCCTGTATGGCTTAAAACAGGCTCCAAGGTAGTGGTATCTAAAATTTGACAGGTTTATTTTTGAACAAGGTTATACTAGATGTCACTCTGATCATTGTGTTTATCTCAAAAGGCAAAATTATGACAGCTATATTATATTGTTATTCTATGTAGATGACATGCTTGTTGCAGGTTCTAACATGCAGGAAATAAATGTGCTCAAAAGAATATTGGCAAACTCATTTGCAATGAAGGATTTGGGTGCTGCAAAACAAATCTTTGGTATGAGAATAACTAGATATAGGAATAATCGCAAACTACCATTGTCTCAAAGTGAGTACATAGAAAAGGTGCTGAAAAGGTTTAATATGCAGAATGCAAAACCAGTTAGTATACCTTTGGCTAGCCATTTCAAATTAAGTAAGGAGCAATGTCCCAAGACTTAGGAAGAAATGGCTCATATGTCTAAAGTTCCATATGCATCAACAGTTGGAAGCTTAATGTATGCAATGGTCTGCACAAGGCCTGACATTGCACATGCAGTGTGAGTTGTAAGCAAGGACATGAAAAATCCAGGAAAAGAACATTGGATGGCGGTGAAGTGGATTCTCAGGTATTTGAGAGGTACCACAAATCAAGCATTATTCTTTGGTGGTTCAAACATTGCTCTACATGGTTATTTTGATGTAGAGATGGCGGGTGATAGAGATAACAAGAGGAGCACAACAGGGTATGTGTTTACTGTAGGTGGAACAGCTGTCAGCTGGGTATCAAAACTGCAAAGTGTTGTTGCACTCTCAACAATAGAAGCAGAGTATGTTGCTGCTACAGAGGCTAGTAAAGAAATGATTTGGTTACAAAGGTTTCTGGATGAATTGGGTAAGAAGCAGGAGTGGGGCAAGTTATACAGTGACAACGAGAGTGCCATACATATTGCAAAGAACTCTGCATTTCATTCCAAGACTAAACATATATAGCTCAAGTACCATTTCATACGGTCAGCATTGGAAGATGGACAGTTGAAGCTGGAAAAGATACACACTAGCCAGAATCCTACAAATATGTTAACAAAAGTTGTAACCAGGGAGAAATTGAGAATCTGCTCAGTTTCAGTTGGTCTTCAAGTATGATGAAGAAGATAAGAAACAGCCAGGTCCAAAGTGGAGTCACTGTCCAACAAATGATGCAGCGGTGGAGTTGCTATAATCAGTCTCCAAGTGGGAGATTGTTGGGTGTGGAGCTTGATTATCTTCTGTATTCAAAGGTGTCGCCGCATTGGACCCCAGTTCATAGGGGGGGATGACTGCGACCTTTGGGAGCCCCCCCTGGCAGGGGGATCGGGGGCAGCGCCCCCGAAGCTAAGAATAGATGTAAAATTGCCTTGTAAAATGTTGTAATTTCATAGTCAATCTGGGTCGTTCATTAGGTGGAGATCTGACGGTAGAAGTTATGTTTAATTTAGGGTTTTTTTCCCTAGAAGGCAACCCCTCACTATATATGAGGGAATTGTATTGCGTCTATGTATATCTGTATTCTGAGTGAGGAAGAGAGAGGATATTGAGAGCGAAGAGGGAATTACAGTGGATCTGTTGTAGGTTGTATCTCTTCAGTTTGCTGGATAATATAAAAGGAAGGACTGGCTGTTTCTCTGTGGACGTAGCCCAAACTGGGTGAACCATGTATATCTGTGTCTCTCTTGTTTTATGCGTTTTCTATGTTTATATTTCTGCAATATTTTATGTGTTCCATTGCTCTATAATATATAATTCTCTAACAAATGCAACCACGTGGAGTACATGAGTTGCAGGATTTGGGTCATTTGAAGTGAGGAGTGCTGATGGTGAAGATTTCGCAAAGGCAATCAACGATCTTCATGAACAGGTGAAATTAAAATATCAAGACAGCAGCCAAAGATACAAACAAAAAGCAGATTTGAAAAGGCGGGAGGTACAATTCAATGTAGGAGATCTGATATTAACACACCTACGCAAGGAGAGGTTTCCTAAAGGTAAATACAACAAGTTAAAATGGAAGAAAATTGGGCCTTGTAGGATTCTTTAGAAGTTTTTTGCGAACACTTATGAATTGCTGTTACCCCCAGGTATAGGAATTTCACCTAATTTTAATGTGGCAGATCTGTACCCCTACATTGCAGAAAATGAAGAAGACAGTTTGGAAAGACGAACACGGGACACCTAGAATGAGAATGACCCGTGGATTAAACAAATTCCCCCAGAAAAGCCTTTAGAGATCGAACAGATCCTAGACACCGAGGTGGCTAGACGGACTCGAAGGAAAGAATATTTGTGGTACCTAGTCAAGTGGAAGGGTCATCCTATTGAAGATAGTTCTTGGTTAGATGTTGGCCAGATTCAAAATGCCAGGTACTCTATTGAAGAGCTCATGAATAGGAGCCATGAGTTTAATTTACCCCGAGAGCCTGATGCAGGAGCATCCGACTGAAAAAGGAAATAGCTGGGAAATGTTTTTTTTTTTTTTTTGTTGGAAAGAAAGGAAAACATTTTGAGTTTCTATTTTATTTTATTTTTATTTAAATTAAGGCTGACCCAACCATTGTTATTTATAAATTAGGCAAGCAAGTCAAGATAGGATTAGTTAGGAGCATGTTTAAAGAAACTGTTAGATAACTGAAAGGTAACTGAGGAATAATTCCTCAACTGTAAAGAAACTGCTAGTAATGCATTGAAAAAGAAAAACCAGAGCCTGATTGAGGGGCTGCCATCCAGAGAGAAGAGAGAGCTCAGAATTTGTAATTTACAATTGTCTTGAATCTCTATAAAAGCAAATGAATCTAGAACCTGTCATTAAGGAAGCAGGACAATATTCTTTTTATTTCCTTGTGCATAAATGTTTCAGACATTGTATTGAAAGCAAGACAGTGAAATAACTCATTAAGAAGCTGAATGGCATCGACAAGAAACTTGTGACAAAAGGCATCTCAGACCAAGAACCAGACAAAGGCAAAACCATCATAGACAATACATTTTTTTTCCTTCCTCAATAAAAAAAAAACGGGTACTTTTATATTCAACATTTAAGCATAACTGTGCATTCAGTTCGTTTCCAAATTTAATAGTTCATGGTACAAATTATACAACCCAAAAACTGTGGAGGGTTCTAAAACCCATGAAAACTGAAAACTACAATTCACAGGCTAATACTAGTCAAACAGCGAGGGCATGAAAACCCCTGAAACTATACTAATACTAGTCAAACAACGAGGGCATGAAAACCCCTGAAACCACACACATACACGGAGGAATCGAAACCCCAAGGGTTATACCCAACTAAAGATAGAGCAAGCAACATAACAAGCAAAAGGAAGATACAGCCATGGAAAGACCCTACCAAGGTTTTCCCTAAGCCTGCGAAAACTACCAAGGACAAGGCCGTGGAGCAGCGTTCCCCTGGAATGACCTGCACACCACCACAAAACAGGGCAGCAGTCAAGTAGGGCCACAAGACCAAAAATACAGTGAAATAGATTAACCAAAAAGGAGCGAGGATTTACCTGGAGAAGGTCTGATTCTGCGACGGTGGACGAGAGCCAAGACTTGCAACAGAGGGTTTCTCCCAACAGAAATGCCATGAGAGAGTTTTGCCTGCTCACCAAGGAGCCAGAAGGTTAGAGACTTAAAAACGAAAGGAGGAAATGAAATTGGAACAAGAAAATTACTTGAGAACGAGTTCGCTGAGCCATCCAGTGCAGTAGCAAGGTGAGAACCTGTGTTTGTAGAGCCAAATCATCACCAGACCCAACATCAAGAAAACAATCATCGCAAAACAGAGCAGAGACAAAGTATGAGCTAGGTGACAGAGATAAATCGACTTGCAGGTGGGAAATCGACCTGAAACCCTCCAAGAACCAGCGAAGTAAACCACCACAGGGAGTAAGCAAAGGCACGGTGCTAACAAACCACCACAGGGAACAAGCAAGGCACAACACTAACAAACCACCATACGGGACAAGCAAGGCACAACACTTACCAACCATCACAAGAACTAGGTGAAAGCACCGAGCACCCATAGAGCCAAACCAGACCACAACAATGCAAGAATGAATTCCAAATACCCTCGGCAGGTGTGATAGACTGTGTTTGCAAACCTGAGGCTAGTACGAAGGGCAGGCCGAAAAACATAAATCGCATTAAAACCTCACACCAAAACCCTACCACTGTTTTAAATTCGAAAAACGATAAGAGTTAAACAGTCGCTACTACGTGTCCCTCCTCGGGATCACCACCAGAGAGACTGAGTTAGTTTCTTGTGAGAATATTGGAGTTTTGAGCTGAGAGTAGGGATCACGTTCAAGAGTTTTTTAGGCTCATGAATTAACATATTCTTATGATCTATTATTTTTCTCGGCCTCTTCACTTCTATGAGAGACGTTTTTTTAATTTGTAGCTTATCTTGTAGTTCTTCCTTAATAGGTGAAAGTGTGTCCTCTTTTTTTCCCTCTTTCAAACCAAAGATTATGAGGTTCAACTTTATTTGTTATCCTCATAGTCTAAATTTATAATATTATTCATTTCTTATTTGATAGGTGTGATATATTGTTTACATTCCATACCATTTATGGCCAACTTATTAATTTTCTTCTAGCTCTTAATTCAATTTCTAATTATTGCTCATTTTCCTTTCTTCCTATCTTTATCTCTTGATTTTTTTTGCTTAATTTAGCTTGATCTTTAGGCATGATGTATTGATTTATAGATACTCCTAGCCTTTTATATTGAAGGTGAATGCATGAAGATGGGTTACACTTTTGGGCCAAATGTGGCGATGAAATTTCAAGTTTTTCCCCTTTTATCAAACTGTAACCCTCAAAATTCATATAAGCATTGTGAATTTTAATTTGGAGTAAAAAGGAAATATGTGGAGAATTAAACTATTGTCCTAATGACATTTTTTGCACATCTTAAGAGGTATGAATGTGTTCACGTAGCATAATTTATTCTAAAATGTGTAATTATATATATATATATATATATATATATATATATAGATATATATATATATAAGCATGATCTACATGGAAAGAACTAAGTTTTTCATATTAAAAAAATATGTTTTTATGAAAATTATAATTTTTATTATTTTTCGAAGTTGGCAAAGTAATATTTCAATTGTATTTTGGAGACATGCGTGTTCGCGTAAGATTTTTTTCAACTCTTTAAATAAATTGAAAAACCAAGAGTACCCTTTTTAAGAGGACTCATAAATGAAGGTAGTGGTATCTTTTGAAAAAAAGAATATTGTGTATATTTCATGTTATTGAATTTTTATTTAGCCACTTTGAAATTATCCTAAACAATTTCAACTGTTATGTTTAAGAGAAATTAGATGAAAAATATCATATGAATTCAAAAGTGTCAAATTCATATTCCATTGCATAGAGGATTCTTTCACGAATCCAACATGATCAACTCCACCACTTAAGGACAAATTCTGCCATAAATATGCTAGGGTACAAAATGGGGTTGCAGAGAAATCTTTAGAAGGGGTGCAAAAACTATAATTTTTAGGAACACTCATTCGAACGCTTAAATTCAAAATTTTATTTTCTCGATTGAGCATTAAAGAAACCCTCAATCAAGTCGTATGGGTGGTTAATCAATAACTCGATTGAGCCATTGGAAGGCTAACCACCACCAACCACTTGCCAACTTTTATTAATGTTATTTATGTAGAATGCTACGGCTTAAGGGCTCAATTGCGCCTATAGTTCAATCGAGATTCTGTTGTTGACCCAAAAAAAAGAAATTAGTCTAAATTCAAATGTAGAAAACAAAACAACAAATATTCATTCATAGATAAATGTCAGAGCATGAAAAATTACACAAGGATTCACATCAAACATGAGAAATTGGAGATTTGGATCTAAAAAAGGGAAGAAATTTCCATTCACATAGGAAATGCAAGAAAAATCTTGAGAAAGGATGACAAAAAGACGTCAAATATTGAGAGAACAAGAATATCACGCAATTCAAGAAATTCATGCAAACACAAGTAATTCAATTTGTCTCACTTCTCATATTACTTGCTCCATATTGTATGCATTAGGAAATATGATTGAAAACAAGAAACAAATAGAGAATGAAATAATGAAGCTAAGATAAAATAAGCATTGAAAGTAATGCCATGTAGTTAAAAATTGAGATGTAACAAGAAGTAAATAAAACCACTTGAAATGTGCAAATGATTGAAAACCACTTGAAAGCATGCAAATTATTAAAAACCACTTGAAACCATGCAAATTATTGAAAAACAATCGAAACCATGCAACTTATTGAAAACTAATTAAAACCATGGTTTATTGGAATTTTATGAAGCTGCTTCAATTCATGCAAATTATGAACCACTTTCGAATTGTAATGGTTTAGGATAACCCACAAAATCTAAGGATGTGATTTAACTAAAGAAAACCATTGGAACATAATTTTCATATATAATTTACATGAATTACAATTCATGGCAATTTATTTACAAGAGGGATTAGCAAAAATGGTTGTCACATAGGTTCTCCAAAACCTATAAACATTAGTTTGATTAATACTTTATATCCTTGTAGGAGTTAAAAGAGACAAAATGTGTCAAGATATAGAAGGAGAAAGAATATCCCTCCTTCCAATGTGCATGAATTGAGAAGACATTCTTTGTTAAACCTATATAAAAACATTAATTTTTTGTAATATTCATCATCATATATAAAATTTAATGGTTCCTTGAATCCTAAATGATGGTCCCTACCTTTCAAAACCCCACAAGTTTCTTCTTTCAATTCTCACATGAAGTATATGCGTTTTTTTTAAAGAGAACAAGTTTTTTAAAGACATACAAAGTGTAATGTAGATTCATGCTTCTTTAGTAAACTCTCCAAATCTTATAAGTTATTCCTAACACCTACTATTTTTTAATCACTTAAATCTAGTTCATTCTCTTCTCACGATCATTTTTACTTGAAATTAGATTGGAATCATCGAAATGTTTTGTAAATGAGATATATGAAAAAAAATATAATACCATCGTAGTTACAATAGGGATCACTTTTAGTTTGGGATTTATATAGTCTTTTGAAGATATGGAAATTGTTGCTAAGAAGAAGTAATTTTGAGAAAGGTCTTGAAATGCTTCACTTGGTAAATGTGACTTGTTGTGAAACCAAACAAAGCTTCAAACCTAGATTCACTAGTAAACATTTAGGGTTATATCTAACAATAGATCACCTTTATCACACACCCTTCAATCCTATGCCCAAATGGTTTTAATTTTTTTCGTTTCTTAAACATGGTTTGGGGGAAGAGTGAAGAGAGATTATTGTTTGTGGGACTAGATTACTTTGGAAATAGGTATATATTGACAATTTAATCTCCAATTTATCTAATTTTATTCTTAACACCTATTCTTTTTAAACCATTTTCTCTTTCCTTCTGTTGTCACAATCTCCTTTAGTTGGCATTGAATTTTAATTCAAATGTTTGATGAATGAGATGTAGAACAAAAAATATAACTTGATCTTTGATGTAGAAATCGCTTTTAGTTTAGTATTTATATAGTCTCTTGAATAAATGAAAAATGTCGCTAAGAAGAACTAATTTTGAAAAAGGTATAATGCTTCACTTAGTAAATGGAGAAATGGAGTTAGCTACATTAAAAAATATGTATTTATGAATTTAGTTTTTCAATTTTTTACAATATTTAATGAATAAAGAAATTCCAATTTTTTAGTAGTATGGCACATTTTCTTGAAATAGTTGATTAAATACAATAAATTTATATAAATAAGACTAAAATATAAATGAACAAATTTGAATTATGATATAGGAAAAATTATAAAAAATATAAAAATAAATTTAAAATAAACGATTTTAAAAAATTAGCAATATTGTATTTTATTAACCGTTTATAGAAATATGTTTAACCACACATTATAACTATACAATACATATTTCAAATGATGATTTTTAAACACTTAAATTATAATATATCATTAAAATTTATATATAAAATAATTAATTTTTCATTGTTAACATAGGATCATATTTAAAACACAAAATATAAATTTTTAAGTGTGCAAATATATTACAAATTGCATACCTTCAACTAGTTTGCAAATTTCTTATCCTTTACATGGGGGTCCTCTATTGGTTGTTCTCAATTATGGCATTGATTGAAGTCAAATCATGATTTATGCATAAACAATAGATGATAGTTATTTAACTAAATCAAGTTATGTAATTTAATTTAATTGGAAATGGCAATATAATGTTTCCCAAAGCACTAATTTTTCATCTCCCTATATTATACTCACATATTGCATAATTTGGACAAGTAATTATCCCATTATCCACACATCTTTTTTTTCATGCAACGAACAAACATCACATAGTGTAATTACGGGGATTGTATTAAAGGATCATGAACCACATATCCACATATTTTCAATTCAAACTCTTTGTATGTGCACTAGATTCACCTTGCACACACCATCACTACTAACCAATTTTCTTTAATAACCATTACAAGTATAGTACTTGCTTATATTTTACTTTGGAATTTTTCACACAAACATATGCTCACATAGTAGAATTAGGAAAGAGTAAGTGGCCCATCATCCACACATCATTTCTTTTCTTGCAAGTAACAAACATCGCATGGTTTAATTAAGGGAATTGTAAAGGATCACCACATATCCACATCAATTCACACTTTTTATGTTCACAATTTCACTTGAACGCACATTCATTCCACACACTAAGCTCACTTAAACTTTGTATAAAGGGTATCATTTTTCTAGAATCCTTTTACCTAATTTATTTGAGCTTATATTTTGCTGCACACCCTAATTGAAGCAAAGTCTTTCTAAAAACAATCTTAACCTGAACACACTAAAGTCCCCACAGGGGCCACACAATACTTTATAGTTTAGGCTAGGACCATGGCGATAGGTAGCCCATAAGTAATCATGGTTGTTTTTAATATTGAAACATGGGAAGTTGTCTTTTAGGAAGCTTAAAATCTTGCATCATCTAATGAAAAATATGATACATGGAAATAAACCTATGGAGGGGGTACAACCTAGGTGGTAAATTATCACAAACCTTCATTTTGTCTCTCGACATGTGGTAGTGGTTCTAGGCCAAAAATTGACAACTAGAAGTTGAGATTCGTCCATTCCCACTGGACATAGGTAACTTAGTGGTAAAATATTAGGGTATCTTTCCCTATAGGTTGAGGTGTGGGAGCACTTAGACCTGAGGTGATCTTGGTTAGGCTACTATAAGTGTCACCAACTCTTTCAGGATGTAGCCCTAGTGTGTTTGGCAACTATAACCCTCTCCATACCTTGGTTGGTTTTTTGACTATTGGAAGCATCGCCAATGACATTTATGACGTGGCCCCAATACCCTATTCCAAAATATTCACAAGACCCAGTTGCTTCTTGAGTGGAATAAAGTTAGGTATTTCTAAGGTTTTTTTATCATACGAAAAACCTCAAATAAACCTTTTTTGTTGATTGTTTCACAAATTAGAATTAAAGGGAAAATTAACCATGTGAAATTGGGTTACACTTTTGACCATTTTTTAGAAAAAAAATATGATTATTAAAAGTTTTTCAACTTTCGGAAAGCCAAAGTAATTTTTCTGTTAAGAATTTCAATTTATAGTAAAAAGAAAACTTGTCAAAATTTTTATTAGCTTTCTATTGCTTACATTTTAGAATTTTTTTATTCACATTCGATATGTCAACTTAACAATTGTTTGGCTGCGTGTTCTTTAAAAATCAAGGGATTTGTAAAAGTCATGTTCTTTGGCCCTAGTGTATTCTTTGTTAACCTTGCATTTTTGAAAAAAAAATGTGTTGCAACAATATAGAAAGACTCTATGTCGGTATGGATATATTTACAAGACCAACAGACGCAAATCATAATTACTATAATTTTTTGAATTGAACCAATATAAAAAAACTACATATTTTGAAGATGTTTAACATAACACGGTGTTTCTCAACAGACTAGCTAAAACCTAAAAATCTAAAAACTACCCATTAAAGAAGACAAAACAATGTAGTGCACCACACATTTTCCATATTTTTTCACAGTGTATTTTGGAAGATAAGGGATTTTGATTTCACTGGATCATAATGACCTTTAGAATTTGTTTGCACACATTTTACAAGAAAATTAGTTAAAATTAGTAAATATCTATAAAATTCCATAAAATTGATATCTACTGAAAGTAGATTTAATATATTAATGCTGGTATTGGTTCCAAAAGTAAATTCATTATATTTGATGGAGTTTAACCATTCTGAACTTGGAGAAAGGTGAACAGACCCGAGTTGTCGTAGAGTTGCATATTTTCAGCCGAATTGTTTTTCCAGCTGAAAAAAATAATGTTCGATTGAATTACTTTTTGTCGTGAATGAACGTCAAAATAAACAGAAAATCTTTTTCTGCCTAAAATTTAAAAAAAATCGGTCGAAAAATCTATCCATATTTTCCATTGACCACAAAATTGAAACGATGCGACCCTCTAATACAACTGTTTCATCTGAATGCTATAAATAAACTTGGCTGAAACATCATTTGCATACTCACATTCTCCATGTGTAGCTTTTGAATACCAAACTTCTTTGAATCTAATTTTTGGATGGAATTGTTTTTTGGGTTGGACTTTTAAAGTGCATTTTTTTGGGCTGAATTTTTAAAGAAAGTTTTTTACGCTAAATTGTGAAAGTGAGTTTTATGGGATTAATTTTGAGAGTGAATTTTTTAGGCTGAATTTTGAAAGTGAATTTTTTGGATGGATTTTGAAAGTGAGTTTTTTTGGTTGGATTTTGAAAGTGACTTTTTTGGGCTTGATTTTAAAAATATACATAGATTGAATTATCATGGGGAATCAAAGAAATTTCAAGAGAAAATATGATCAAATTAGAGACATTGAGGCTCGTAGAGAATACTCGAGAAACTATTACAAAAGAAAGAAGGAAGACCGCTTAAATATTGAAAGGGAAAATCAATCTCAACAAGAAGTTTAACCAGGTATGTAAATGTAGATATTATAAATGATATTTAAAATTTAATAGTGTATTATGGAATTTAATTTTTATTTGATGAACTAATTTGAAAAATATTTTGCAATGTAAACAGAGAGAGGATTTCCTCATAACATTGACGATGAGATTGAAAATGTTGAAAGACAAAGTGAAACAAATAATGAACCAATGATTGATGATGTTGTTGAATATGTTGAAAGAGATTCAAGTGAAAAAGTTGAAACACCCTTAAGTATGTATATACATGTAATGTATTATTGAAATTATACATATTTATGAGTTTCAATTTCATGAACTCTATTTTTTAATTTATTTTTTTAATGAATATTTATACTCATTTACATTAAATTTCATATGTATAGATGAAATCAATATCGATGATGACATGTTAGAAAATTTTGACACTGGCACACATGGAGATAAAAAAATTGACTGTGTTATATGATATCGTGTTAAGTTCATTATTGATAAATTCTTCAAAGTTGAAAATGTGACAGTTCAAGTTCAAATTTTGAGAGGTCTCTTAACATCAAAGAAATTAAAAGAAGCTACAATAGTATTGGGAATTCGAAAATCAATGAAAGATAAAAAGGTGAACGAAAGTGTGATTCAAGATATAAATAGTGCTCTAAAATCAATTGGAAGATCTAGAAAGAAAAGTGATCTAGATGCACGTAGAGAAATACAAATGGCAGTGGTTTCATTAAGTACTAAAGAAAATTATTTGGTAAAATCTATGGTAAAAGCATTAGGGACCTCACAAAAAATATTGCACAAGCATAGGAAATTTCGATTGCAAATAGATGCAAATGATGAACTTTCTTTGCTGATAGTTATATGTAGGCAACCATACAAAGATACACTTGGAGAAGATGTTAAGAAAATAATATATGAATATTGGATGAAAAAATCACGTGTTTCACCAAAAGTAAGGGATATGATGTGGTGAAGAATAATACGAAATCAGTATGAAGAACATGTAAAACATATCTCTGACACCACTTAGATAAAGTTGTTAGATAAGTTCATAGAAGACAATCATGGAATTAATGTCTTAATCTATACTTTTTGGCAACAAAAGACATGGTATGTTAAACCTATCACTGTACGCGGCACTTGTTGTTGTCGTTATCATGTATACTTTCAATTATATTATGACACCTTCCTTAATTTTGGTAGAACATTTTTGAAACATTCACCTCCTCCTTCCACTTTCCATGATTTTATATCCAAAATTCTATTTGAAAGAGACATCATGAATTTTTTTACCAAAAGAAATATGTTGGTAGTAAAAAATGTGATCATTGTGGAAATTTGACTTTGTTTCAAAACAAATATCGTATTGATATTAATGATCAATCACTTTCCAACATATAATTGAAATGGAAGAGATATGAATATATACATACATCAATTGGTTCAAGTAGTAGTATAAGTGCTAGAATGATTGATTTACAAAAAGAAGAAAATTATGTGATGAAGTTTTTGAATAAGTTTGAGATCAAAAATTATAAATACACCAAGAATTATCATAGAGCCTGATGGCAGGACCTACAATTCAAAAAATCCCGTGAAATTTTTCCACCAGGGACCATTTTGTCGATAGTTGATTTTGCATAAAATTACACATCTGTTGCAAAAATTGAAATACAGAGTGAATATTATTATTATTTTGGCCAAGTCTCTATGCTTGTCCATGTTCTATATAGACATGCCAAATAAAATTTTGATCATATAGAAAGCACCAGTGAGAATCGATATATTATTAAAAAATATCATTTTTATATCAGCGATGATCGTACACATGATACACATTTTGTACAACATTTCTTTGAGAAGATTTATGACTCATTGAAAGGTCGTGGAATAAAATTAAATGAACATTGGATATGGTTAGATGGATTCATGGGTCAATTAAAATCTTCATGATCATTCTTTTGGTTGTGTCGTCTTCATATGAAAACCAACATTAAACATTGTTGGAATTTATTTGCAATTGGTCATGGAAAAGGAGAACATGATGGCGGAAGGGCAAGTATAAAATGAGCACTTTGAAGATATCAAATGGACCACTATGCGAAATGACTAGTCTCAACTAAACATGTTATTCAATGGTGCATTGTTGCACTAAGCGATGAGACTAACCCATTAACGGAGGTAAGTAGGTATGTACATATACACTAACTTGTATATATTTTTAATATATGATAATTTTTATTAATTTTCTAATTTAAAACATTTATAAATTATATAGTTTAAATAATTGATCAATGATTATCGTTGATATATAAAGTGTATTTTAAATAACATATTTCAATTCTTGTTTCAATTTACTATAGGTGTTTTTGGCATATTGGAGTCCAAGATGTAGATAAATCGATTACAAATGAAGCTAAAATAGTAAAATGGACTTGAAAACTACATTCAATTGAAACAAAAGAGTATCAAAATGAGTTTTCATTTGATAGAAGAAAAGAATCTTTTTTTTTTTCATGTTTGCATAGAGGACACACAATTAAATGATGTTTGTGAAAACAATATGTATGTGAAATCTTGGCAACATACAAAACTTAATACAAAGGGGAAAATGTCACTTGCAAGCTTTGAAGAGATGGAATCAGAGGAGACTATAGTGTCATATGAAGGTGATCGAGTTTTTGATCTTGTTAGAGAAGGTAACATTTCAATTGCTTTCAAAGGATATGTGTGTGTGTGTGTTTTATGTTTTTAAAATCATTGTGTATAAGTATCTAGATAATAGTTAAAATATAGATCTAAATAGATAATAAAATCAAGTACATGTTGATAACTAATTTCTTGTTAATTATGATATGAATTTACACTTTTTTTTATTGTGCAGGGGATGTTTTTGTTGTATTTTTACCCATTAACAACATAGAAAATGTCAAGTATTATTTGATGCGGTGCATTGAATGAAAGATGAAGTTATTGAAGGACTATGATGATAACAATTTTACATATGAAAGAGTGTCTATTATACTAAAAGGATGTTTTTTCCAAGAAACTCATCAAATCGAGATTCATTTTTACTTTCAAGACTATCAACCTAATGCCATAAATTGTCAATATAGTCACTTGGTGTGTGCAGTGGGCATGAAGTTGATAGAAATTCAATCAAGAAAAAAATTAAAAGTTAAAAAATGGAGAATGTTGAAAGATGACCATGAACAGATCATTAAGGATGGCATTCCATTAGAATTTATTTAGTTGGACTACCCAACAATATCTTCTCCTTGTATTCATCTTTGAGAAAGAGTTGAAGTAGATTGTTAGCCTTTATTTTTGTGCACTCTTAGGCTGTCCATTCTCGATTGTACTAAGTATTAATTTTTTTTCATTAATATGGTGGCTTTGTTGTTAAGTTAAAAATAAATTCAAAGATCTAAAATACTACTATAATTTAAGGACATAACATATGGCAATTTTTTTGTTTGTTGTTGATTATACACCTATCATGTTTTCACTGTATTTTTCTTTTTTAATGTCATCATTTTATCTTTTCAAATATTTTTATTTCTATCTTAGTAACATTTTACTTTATTAAAATCACATTATGATAAAAAATGAATTATTAAAAAAATGCATTTTATTGTGTTTGTCCTATACATGCAATGCATATAAAACCTATTAAAACTAATAATGCATACTCCACACATAGTATTTAATACTTGAAATTTTCATTTACTTTAATGCCAATTTTGAGATTAATGAAAATTCGGTTGATTCAACATTGCAATTTTTAATTCTCAATCTCTAAGCTTTCTCAAATTTCCTGAAAAATACAATTTAGTATCTGAAAGTAGACTTTAAGACAAAGAAGGTAATTTAGAATGTATGTTCTATAATGCAATTTTATATTATGTTTGCATTGAACAAATTTATATCAAAAGTTAAGTATCAAACCACATCCACAGTAGCTCTTCTATACAAGATGATGATCTATTCATGAATGCAAAATATATACATGTACCATGTTTTATAATGTGTAATTTTAAGTTATATGACTGTTTTGTGCATTTACATCATTATAAGATTCATGAATGCAAAATGTACCATGTTTTGTAATGTTAGGCCCCTATACTACTAGTGTAACCCCTTATTGTTATTAGTACAACCCCCTTATTATATTGTTGTGCCCATGTAGTCCCCATATTGCTATTATTGTTCCCTTACATTATTATTGTTATGTCGGCTTTGATTATATTATGACCCCTTAGACTCCTATATATAGAAAGGAGGTCTTGTCATTTGTATCATCCAAGAATTGTTCATTTATGTAATGTAAAGGAGGTTTCCCCCTCGAAGACGCTGAATTCTAAGGCGTTGATCTATCTTTTCTATCTTTTTGTGAGCTGGTTTCATAACATTTGGTATCAGAGCTGTGGATTCTAGGGTTTCGCTTCTCCAAACAGGTCATCGTGGGATTTTCGCTATAACTATTTCGCTACAAAGTTTCAGAAGCTAAGAAAAAAACCCATTTGAGACGAAATGGGTTTGAACCTTGGCTCCGAATTTCAGATCTTGTCTCGCTATATTTTCGGAGATATAGTCTGAGGAAGTTAGGGTTTTTGCAGAGAGGGGCATGTTTGGTCCCTATACTACTAGTGTAACCCCTTATTGTTATTAGTACAACCCCCTTATTATATTGTTGTGCCCATGTAGTCCCCTTATTGCTTTTATTGTGCCCTTACATTATTATTGCTATGTCGGCTCTGATTATATTATGACCCCTTAGACTCCTCTATATAGAAAGGAGGTCTTGTCATTTGTATCATCCAAGAATTGTTCATTAATGTAATGTAAAGGAGGTTGCCCCCTCGAAGAGCCTGAATTATAAGGCGTTGATCTATCTTTTCTATCTTTTTGTGAGCTGGTTTCATAACATGTAATTTGCAATTTTACTATTCATTAAATAACTTGATAAAAAATCTTCATAAAACCTAAGAATAAACCCAAATCCTTATTATCTTCTACTAACATTATAAGAATCATCATGCAAAATGTACCAACTAAATGCAAATTTACAAACATTGCTTCATATTCATGAACTTATATGTAAAACCTTTAAGCATCAAACCATGCATCATGCAAAATGTAACATGTTTTAAATAATGTTTATTGTTGATTAAACTCACAAACTATAACTTGAAACCTTACATCAAACAAAGAGTTGGAAGTTAACTAGAACAACCAAGCAAAGGTTGATCCATGAGAACTTTGGTGGGTAATAATGAAATCCAAAATGGCATGCATTCTACTTATCATTTAACTTGAAACATACATCACTTGAAAATTTGGTATGGGGAAACTGTAACTATTACAAAGGGTATCAAAAGTTGGGTTCTAAAACTCTACATATGTGAGCCATACAAAGTACCAACTAAATGCAAATTTACTATAGTATGTTTTCTTTGAGCAACTTTATATTAAATGTTAAGTATCAATAGCCCTTCTATACAAGATGATGATCTATTCATGAATGAAAAATGTATACATGTACTAGATGTTTTATAATGCAATTTTAAGCTATATGAGTGTCTTAGACATCTACATAATTATAAGTTTCACGAATGAAAAATGTACCATGTCTTGTAATTTGCAATTTTTGTAATTTTGCAAATTTACAAACATTGCTCCATATTCATGAACTTAAATTTAAAACCTTTAAGAATCGAATAATGCATCATGCAAAATGTAACATGCTTTAAATAATTTTTATTGTTGATTAAACTCACAAACTATAACTTGAAACCTTACATCAAACAAAAAGTTGCAAATTAACTAGAACAACGAGACAAAGGTTGATCCATGAGAACTTTGGTGGGTAATAATGAAATCCAAAATGGCATGCATTCTACTTATAATTTAATTTGAAACATACATCATTTGAAAATATGGTATGGGGAAACTGTAACTATTACAACGGGTATCAAAAGTTGGGTCGCAACTTTATTTTAAAAGTGAAGTATCAACCCGCATCCATAGTATCCCTTATATACAAGATGATGATTTATTCATGAATGCAAAATGATCTATATTTATATGATTGTTTTAGACATCTACACCATTATAAGATTCATTCAAACGCAAAATGTATCAAGTTTTATAATTTCCAATTGTACTATTCATTAAACAACTTTGAACAAAGCCTAAGAATCATCTACTAACATTATAAGAATCATAAGGCAAAATGTAACAACTGAATGAAGATTTACTTTCATTGCTTCATATTCATGAACTTAAATGTAAAACCTTTAAGCATCAAACCATGCATCATGCAAAATGTACCATGTTTTATAATGCAATTTTATAGTATGCTTGCCTTGAACTACTTCACGTTAAAAGTAAAGTAGCAACCCACATCCATAGTAGCTCTTCTATATAATATGATGATCTATATTCATGAATGCAAAATATATACCATATTTTATAATGCAATTTTAAGATATGATTGTTTTAGACATCTACACCATGATAAGATTCATGAATGCAAAATGTACCATGTTTTGTAATTTGTAATTTTATTATTTATTAAACAACTTCGCAAAACAACTTCACAAAACCTACGAATTTGAAGCCAATTCCATATTATCTTCTACTAACATTATGAAATTCATCATGAAAAATGTACATAAAATCCAAAATTAGCATATTAAAGATCAATTCATAGTAAAGAGTTCTATTTAAAATATGTCCAAAATTTATACAATTATAAAAGTAAATATAATAAAAAGTTGTCAAATAAAAATACGAATCAAAGAGATCAATTCATAATAAATATTTTCAATTTAAATATGTCCAAAATTTATATCATGATAAAAGTAAATATAATAAAAAGATAGTCAAATAAAAAAATGCATCAAAGTGAATCTCCCTGAAATATATGATCTATCAACATCCTGATGCTCTCATCAGAATCATGGGTGCCTTGCACAACATGTGTAATATGCATATATACATAATATTGTGTACTTTAAAATTAAATTTCAATGTTTTAAAATTAATTGAGAATTTAATCATAAAAACATAATTATCAAAGGTTTCAAATGTAATACCCCATGGTTTCCCCCCTCCATTGCGCCCTTGTGGAAGCCATGTACAACACGTGTACACATATATATTAAAAATTTAAAATTGCACATGAAAATGAATGAATTCATAATATTAAAAAAAATGTCACAACTTTTTAAAATTGTGTAGGCGATCCAATCCTCGAAGTTGACTCAAGTTTCAAATTCCATGCAATACCTCGTGGTGTTCTCCCTACATTTTCCCCTCATGGATACCCTATACAATAAATGTACATGTATATATATTAAAAATTTAAAATTGCACATGAAAATGCATAAAATCGCAATATTAAAAAAATCAAGTGACAACTTTTTCGATATTTCTAGACGATTTAATCCTTGTAATTGACTCAAGTTTCAAATTCCAGGCAATACCTCGTGGTGTTCCCCCTGCATTGTACTATCACAGATTCCCTGTAAAATACATGTACATGTATATATAAAAAAATTAAAATTTCACATGAAAATGCATAAACTTTCTTCAATTTATAACAAAACAAAAGTGAAATATTCAATACTTGTGACAAGCGAATATTTGACACATCTCCTAATAGGGAGGAAGAGAGTGGCATTGTGTCGAAAACACTGGATGGAATCGAAATCTGTTAACATTTAATTATATATGTAATTATTTATTTTACAAATATGTCTTCACAATACCGATATAATAAAAGTAAATTAATAGTATCAACATGAACTCTTCAAAAAAAAACTAACATCTCTCAACATATCTTGATTTGAACCTGAACCCGGGACTATGATATTATCTATATTTTCGTTCAACAAATGACGTAACTGAAAATGGTGAACATATGATACATTCTTGTTAGATTATACATAAAAAAAATTACAAAATTTATGTGAATCAACATTACATTAAAATATCCACCCTAAACATTAACACATGCTGATCCCATGCCCTTTTCTTCATGACCAATTAGGTATTTCCAACCATCACGAGAAACCTTTGCATGTTCTTTAACCTCTTCAATATTTGTATTATCTATCTCCTCATCTCATTTGTAACAACCCTAGTTAAAAATACATGGAAAAATATATAAGACCATGGTTGATGGGACACGTATTCCAAGTTGAATGTTGGAAAAAACATCCTAGTGGGTGTTCATTTCGGTTATTATGGCTAAAGGAAATTGGAAAAGGAAATGGTAAAGGCTTTGGAAATGAAAAATGGCATTTTTGGCACATTTATTTATGAAAATAATGGAAATTAGGAGAAAAGGAAGGTGAAAGGTCATAGGTTGCATGTGAGGAGGAAAATTAAGGAAATAATGGAAAATGAATAAAATAGAGGCCTCATTGTCAAAAAGGCTTCTGAGGATTAGTTGGAAAGATTTTGCTCCAACCTTTTGTCAGTTCAGTTTTGGAGCTCTCTCATTATTCTCTTTCTCTATCTCACTCTTGGACACTTAGAATTTTCTTGGAGCACTTGGCATTGGAGAAGAAAGGAAAAATAAGGCAAGAAGAATGAAGGAACAAGCAAGGAAGAGCATGATCAAGCATCTAAAACAAGATTCTTTGCAGGTAGTGATTTGTGTGTGTGATTTCATTGCTAGATTTGACATGCATGTTATTGCATGTGCTTCTTTTCTGTCATGGCATGGGTTTTGCTAGGTGTGAATTATTTTTCAGCCTAGCCTTGCCATTTCCGGATAACTTTGATGAGATGGGTTCTCATATTTCGGTTGATATGGATTTCCGGATGGATTGAAAGCTGAGTGGTGGATCTCTGAAATGACAAAGACATGGCCTAATGGTTCGTAAACCAAATTGTGGATCATGGTATAATCACTAGCCTAGTAACCTCTGAGCCAGAATGTGGGTTATGGTAAAGCCAGGATTGTGTGTCTTGGTGGGCCTAAGAATCCTTATGTGTGAATGGAAGGATATACGGTAAATCTAATAGGTGGATTTGTCTCTGTTGGGCCTAGTAGTCCCCAGATGGGATGTATAGTAAATTCTGTAGAGTGGGTCTTAGTGTAGGTCCTAGTGATCTGTGGATTAGATTGTGGATTACAGTAAAGCCTAATAGACTAGGAGGCACTAAAATTAATCACATTATAGGTAGAAAACTCCAGTAGCATTCATGTTTGTTTGATTATTTTTGGTTGGTTATGAGTCCTACATTCATGCTTGGAATATGGCACGAGGGTGAATGGATGAAAGAAAGATTTGGTTCAACCATGTCTACGGTCGGGTGGTACGTGGAAGTCCTAAACTTGGTTGGATTTTCCTATGTCTAATAAAATCTAAGGTCTTTTTCTTTTGTAATTATTTATATGTGGATTTAATGGATGTTATCTCATATTTTCATGGTTTTATGATGGTTATAAGCATGGTTAATTCACTGGTTCATGTCATGGTTATTTCATGTATTGACTTGTGATTCTTAAAATGATGGTTGAAGGACCTAATTGATGTCATAATAGTTCAAGGGAGAAGGTGGTGATCCTTCTTGTCATGTCTCATAAGATTTTTTAGTCATTCATGCTTTGTCTTAAACTCTAGACCTGTAGGTTGCATTAATGCCAAATGTTTGACAAAATGTCAATCCTAGTTGGGGATGGTTAGGCTTAGTCCTAGAGTTAGTTTTTGGTTTATTAGTCTTGTCGTCATGTGTTTAATGGATTCCAGAAGTTACAACAAGTTCTAGGTAGTGGCTGAAATTCTGGGCTTGAAAGGTGCCTTACATCCTACGGACTCTAGCATAGGTCTGCTGGAAATAGTCCCTGCATGCAGGCATGCGGGCTTGTGGGAGCATTCAGAGCTCTCTGGACACTACCACGCCCATATCATGGGAGCGTACAGAGGTTTAATAGCTTAAAAACTCAGTGGAACCCAGGGGCATGATACCTGAGTGATTGGGATGGGTCCTGGGAGTGTTGTTGCTGATGTGGAAGGTACGTTTGATGTGTTTCCATCGATTCCACTTCCTTAAGGTTGCCTAGGGGTTGAATACTAGGATAGTAGCCTCTCATCACATGTTTACCCCGGTTGGCCGGTTACATGGGTATATATGGAAGGAGGGTGTTACAGAGTGATATCAGAGCATGGTTCACCCCTCAGACTAGACGCGTGCTGTATTGGTCATGCATTCATGTCGGTTTCATATGTGTTTATTATGCTTATAGTCTACGTGCTTGTTGAATTTTCATGGTGTTTATCATGGTTGTAGTGATGTCACCATGTGAAGGTTGATGGTGTTGTTGTGGGATGTGTCGTCATGAGTGTATGGTTGTATATGCATTTGTTATGAATGTTGGTGTTTATATGTTGTTATGCATCCATTTTCATGGTGAAGGTTGTTGTGTATGAGGTCACTGTATGAAATTAGGTTATCATGATGCTATTGGTATGTTATGATGCTAATGTGTTGGATGACATAGAGCACGAGATGTAGATCATTAAAGTGAGGTTGCAACACTAGACTTTGGGGCAAGAGAAAATCATCATATAAGTTTGTATGTTTGGCATGTAGGTATGTGATTCATGGGTCTTGTAAGAATTTGGGTTACTTATGTGTTTGTTATTCTATTATTATTATGGTTACATATATGATAAATGTTAGTTGATTAGTGTAATCATATGCACATGTGTCAGATAGTCATGAATGATAGTAAAATGTGGTTGTATGCATAGCTATTGTTGTTTTATGTTAGATAAATTGATGATTATGTTATATGTTGTTGATGAGTATGTTATAGGTTAGCTTGTTGCTGTTAGATGATAGTTAGCTTGATGATTAGGTTATATGTTGTTGATGAGAATGATATATAATTTATTATTTTTATATGCTAGTAACTTGATTTTTAGGGTTATTACATTAAGATCTTGATGTTATATGTATCGTACTAATTTGGATTGGTCTATGCAAATGGTTAGGGTTATGAAAATAAGGTATGAATTACTATCTTGTGATATTATGTCATACTAATCTAGACTAATTGTGAAAATGTGATTATTATGTATGAATGATAATTGTTTATGATTTTATGATGTGAACATGTTAGCTAGTGACTATTATGGATATCATGACCTTATTTATGTTTGATTTGATGTGTTGTGAAGTTGTGTCATACTAATCTAGATTGATTGTGCAAACAAGATAGCCTCCCCTGAGATACATTAAGGTATGAGTTTGCTTATGTAGTATACCTAGTGCTTCACTATTTGATTATGTTGTCTCTTTGGTGTTTAAGTGTTTAATTAGGTCATCTAGTTAAATTATCTAACATGGTACGTTACAATCTATTTGAATGTTTGATTAATTGCATGATATGAGTATATGTCTGTAAGATTGCATGAAGAAATGATATTGTTTTAAGATGGTTGTTGTTATCACTGACAAAATTTCAATGCCAAATGTCTTACATTTGTTTGATGGTAAAGCACATAAATCCTTTTAGCAGTTTCGCAGCGCAACATGTTTAGGTGATTTCGTAGCGGAAAACACCGATTTTGCACTAACTGCGCTACGAAATGGGGAATTCGTGCTGATCCATAGCACATCTCACTCCAGCTGTCATATTTTCTGCAAGAATTTTATGGGGATAGCACGTATAAGGTCTTACATGTCGGTCTTGACACGTGTTCTGTAGCCTTTTTCCCCCTCTAACTAGCCTTTGTTATGAATTTTATGGCGCCCAGGAGCAGCTGTAAATGCTTGCCAGACAATCTCAGAAACATTGCAAGGCCAACAACACTGCAGCTTAAAAGAGATCCATATGAGAAGTCCTATTCTTCCCGTTGCATGAAGGAATCGCTGCTAAAGAAAAACCGCAGTCCAAGACCAAAGTTGTTCAATAGCTGTGGCCATTCATTAATTTCGATCACACATTACTGTTGCGGGAAAGCAAAAGAATTGCCTGTTCCTTTTGGACAGTTAGCAGTTGTAATTGAAAAAACTACAAGCTCATGGATGCTGCTTGTGATTGTGTCAGTGGAGGATATGTTTCCTTGGGGGCATTGTTGAGTATATTTTACCATCAGTTTCCGTCTTGTTTGGAAAAGCTCAGAGACTAGAAGAATTTTCTATGCAACTACCAGATATAATAATCACCACTGTGGACGGGAAGAGATGAATTATCAGTTCAGTTTGGGTAATTTTGAAGCTGCTGCTGCAATTCAAAAGAGGCTGGATCCAGATATAAATCCGTGAGCGCATTCTGTGGTGTTCATTCGCATTAAACTGTAGGATATTTGAAGTTCCTGCCAGGCTCTCATTTGTTTCACAATCGATCAGGCTTACCGGTATCGATCTGAATCGACAACTTCCAGAACCGACATTTTCTTTGACCGCTGTCTTCTTCTTCCCTTTGCCGGTATTGGGCGAGAAACTGCTCCCGTGTCTCCAATTCCACGCGCTCTTATCATCTTCTTCATCGACAAAAGATTCAGAGCTTAACGAGGAACTGGTATGGATTAAGTCCGATGGTGTCATCACAAACAGAGCAAACACAGAACTATAATCTATGAATTGCAAGGTTCAAGATATTTGCGACTTTTATCCAACGCTACAAGGCCCGCTACATGCCACAGAATTCATTTGTCATTCATAAACCTATGGAGCAGAGAGCATCTGTCGAGCCATTACGATTCAATTCCCAACAGAAGCAACAGTCTTTTCATTTGGTTTGACTGTTCAGGAGTGGAATACAGATACATCAGTTGCAGGAGCTGGGGAGAAGTTGGCTAATGGTTCAAGTGATTCATCTTGGAAACTTAACAAGTTTGATAAGAAGATTGAAGCATCATCTGCAAAAATGTATTTCCACTATTATGGGCAACTTCTTCACCAGCAGAACATGTTGCAAGATTATGTGCGGACAGGGTCATATTATGCCGTAGTCATAGAAAACCGTATATATTTTCATGGTCGCACTGTGGTTGATATGGGGACTGGAAGTTGAATTCTCTCTTTGTTTGCAGCACAGGCTGGTGCAAAGCATGTCATTTTGAGAATGCTGGTTTATCTTTTTCCAAAGGTCTTATTACAGGTCAAACGGTGTCGGTTAAGGCGTTTTTGGCATGTAAATTTGGCACTCCTGAGTGAAAATACACCACTTATTTTGAAGCATGCACTGCACATGCTCAACTTGAATAGAATTTGGTATCGTTTAAAGTTTTCAAAGACAAGAAACTTTCAAGAAGGTGCTAAGAATGCAAGAGTATGGGCATTTCTGGCCTCTGTTTCTCTTAGTTAAGGCCCAGTACATAGACTAGAGTCCAGCTATTCTGAAAATAGGGAAATGTGGTCTAGGACATGATGAGACAGGGATTCTTTCATTTGTAGATTCTCACAGTGGCAAAGAACTTGAATCTTATAGGCTTTCCTATCCCATATCTCAAGTGAATCCTCTGCCAATGACAGATTCAACTGAGCAACGACTACATCTTTTTGTTGATAACAATGCAAGGGCACACTTGTTTCCTAGAACCAATGAAGCATTGACTATGTTTCTTAAACAGATGTCAAATATTTACTTATATTTTGTTGATATAGAAAAAGGATCAATCCAAGGTTATGGTATCAACAATCAGGACATGTCAGATATGGTATTTAAGGATTATTGCTTCAAAACTAGAGAACTGTGGTCTGTATTGTTTCCTTCTGAATTGGAGAAAATTGTTGCCACTGTCACAAAAATCTAAATGAGGTGTGGAATGTCTATAGTGTGCTCAACTATCTACAGGCTCTTGTTGAGAAGTCTGAGATTATCCAGATTCTAGAGGGAGAGAAAGAACTTCGTGTACATTGCCTTCTTGGAGATTATTACAGTGGACTCAAGTTCTTGGCAGCTATAGATGTTAACCAGACAGGTGTTTACAATTCAGTGATTGGAAGCCATATCAAAACTATTTATTATTATAGATTCGCCAACCTTATGTTGAGAAGGTATGTTGAGGCAATACGGGCCTTCAATCAAGTTCTGTTGTATATAATAAAGACCAAACAGTTCCATCAAAAGTCTCCACAGTTTGACCAAATTCTGAAGAAAAATGAACAGATGTATGCTCTATTGGCTATATGCCTCTCTATCTGTCCACAAATGAAGCTTGTTGAGGAAAATGTGAACAGTCAGCTGAAAGGGAAGTATGGGGAGAAGATGGCAAGAATGCAGAGAAGTGATGAGGCTGTGTATGACGATTTTTTTTCATATGCCTGTCCTAAATTTATTACTCCTTCAGTACCAAACTATGATGAAGCTCTTGTAAAAAATAACCAGGATGCATATAGGCATCAGTTGAAGCTGTTCTTATCAGAAGTTATGACATACAAGCATAAGACTCATGCAATTGATCATGATGGAGGAATTATATCAAATGCAGATGTTGACTTTTATATTGATGAGGATATCGTTCATATTGTTGAATCAAAGTCTTCAAAGCTATACACTGATAATTTTATGCATCACATTATCAAGTGTGAAGAGATTATTAGTGATTTGGATAGAGTACATAAAACGGTGGATAGCACATCCAGGACGTGGCATTGGGTAATTAAAGGATAAAGGCATGCTTCTTTGGATCCGAATATTTTGAGGCAAACCAAGGACCGACAAACAGGGGCAGTTTCCTATATTTCTGAGGATTGGAAAACATGTAACATTGAAGACAAACATGGAACTTTAAAGGTCCATCACAGCCACCACCAGAAGGGAACCAGATGTCAGAGAACGAAAATGATTGTAGACTAAGGCTGTTATGCAATTAGAGTCCTAGTTGATTTAGAAGTCTAGAAGATCTAGTAAAATTAGAATCTTAATTGTTTCAGGATTATAGAGCTGTCAATTAACAGTCAGTTGTATTTATTAGTTAGTTAAATGTTAGTAGGTGTCATCATAGGCAGAATCGAATTCCCCTCATGCTAGAAGAGGAATATCGATCAACTAGAATAAGAGTTCTATATATAGCTGTAACAACAATGTAATCAGGGTTGGAGATTTTATAAAACAGAGTGCTGTTTTGGCTTATGTAAAGAACAGAGTTCAGTAATATAAGTTATATGCTTTTCTTCTCAGGATTCATAAAGCATTTCCATGTTCAAGATGTGTTATTTTACTTTTTCCTTCATGTCTTTTTTCAGTTGCTTAGATGAGTAATCACTCATAATTCACTTATGCTGCTCTGATTTCCTGTACCCATCTATGAACTGTGGTTTTATAAGAGTTGTGTTTTGAACATTCAAATGCCACATGCCCTGACTTCTATGTAAAAGCAATATCATTATTTACTGAGGTTTGATAGACTCCATAAGCCCAATGGAAACTTATGTAATGTTTGTCCAGCCTTCATATTTGTTAATGTTATTTCAAGAGAGTTAGCCATCTTATTAATAGTCAAAATCAATAACCCTTTGAGAGAGCCCTCTCAGGCTAAGGAGGCTAAGCCTTAGTCAAAAGATTGGTCTGAAATAGTTACTTGAAGTCTTCCTCGTCAGCAGCCTTCCAGGGCCTGATTTTGAGATAACAGTTGTATTAACACATATGTGTTGAGACAATGCATATGTACTTGGGTGTAAGTAGGTGATAGTTGTAGCATTATGTCTAATGACTATGAGTTGACTATGGATTAGGACACGATTGTTAGTCTTGGTAAAGGATGGTTTCAAAATTGATAGATGTGATTGTCTTGATATTTGGAACATGTGGTCAACCTGTGTGAGCAGTTGCAGGGTAACATGATTGGTATTAGAGTGACAAGGTAAAAATTGATGTGTTTATATAACTATCCATTGGGTAATGTTACAATACATAGTAACAATCAGCTGCAACAAGGTAAAGGTAAGAGAAATGAATTGGGAAATAATTCCTTTGGCTATGTTTGGAAACCCTAATTCCAAACGAATGAGTGCTTTGCATATAGGAAGTCTTCTTAACCTTCATTTTGTCTGACATTATGGGGATATGCGTTATATTCATAAATATGTATTTGACAGGTATAACAACTAGTTTCTAGTTATAGCTAGATATGTCAAAGGAGTTGGAGTTCCTTGGGAGATGGCTTGGATGTGGTCGGTTATAAGGCAACATGCTTGGCACAACAAGATAAGGTAAATAGTGTATTGTTATGTTTATTTATGCACTGGAAATTATGTGTTTATGGTTGTATGATGTAGGGGATTGCATGGAAAAAGAGATTGTCATGAAATATCGAAGAAGGCTCAGGTTGAGCTTTCCCTTGGAGGCTTTGGGAACCATGGGATTGGGTCATGGTGTTTATTGCTAGTCTTGTGCTTTTGGTCTTTTGTGATTTATTGTGCTTGATTGCGGATTTGTTTATGTATGGTGTATGGCCATACCACTTTGTTTGTGGTGTTATATTGTTATTGGTTTTCTCTTGATTGCTTCTTGGTATTGCTTTTTATGTTTTGAGTGTCTTGGGAATTGGTGGGGAAAAGAGGAAATTTAATGGAGCTCGGGAAGAGCTAAATGAGACCTAGAAGGTAATGTAAGATCTAAATGAAGCTCATTGCATGAGTAAGGGAATTTGAAGGTAAGAGTATGACAACCAGTTGGACTGGTTGAGTCCACTGGTGTAAATGGATGATGGCAGGACAATTATGGGAAAGGTAATTAAGGAAGGTAGGGTGAATTGATTTGAGGTGTCATATGCCTTAGCTATGTTGGGAATTGTTGTTCTCGATGTTTCACATTTGTTGCACACACACATAAAGGGAGTTCTCTTAACCTTGACCTTATGATATTTGGTAATTATGTTGTGATCATGATTACGTTGATGTCTATATATGTATACATGTATGTATGTCATATCAGACAGGGTCATCATGGATCATGATTGTTTTTATGCTAATGTTTATATGTATATATGTATGTATGTATATTGTTGTTTGACAGGATCATGCATGTTTACTGTTAATATTTATATGTATCTCTCTCTCTCTCTCTCTCTCTCTCTCTCTCTCTCTCTCTCTCTCTCTCTATATATATATATATATATATATATATATATATATATATATATATATGTATGTCATTATCTCACAGGTTTGTCAAGGATCATTCTATGGAGGAATTATTTCTTATGCAAGCGAATGACATGAAAAGGTTCCTAGTTCATGAGGAATCAAGTGGGAAGAGTAGTCCTGACAAATCTATGATGTCAGTATCATGTGGATATGGATTGATATTGTTTGTTTTTATTATTCCTATGTTTATGTTATGATAGGTAACTTTGATGGATACATCAGCTAAATGAAAGCAGTGAGATTTGTGACATGCTAGGATAAGCATGGATGACAGAGAGACACTAGAAGCAATGTTTCTTAGTAGATACCGTGTGGTTTTGGATGTGTGGTACTAATGTTGTGCATATGTTGTATATGTTTTACATGTTGCATCTTTGTTGTTGTGCTCATGCAATGTTGTGTATATATACTGTGTGTACATGTTGTTTATGCAATGTTATGTACAGGGTGGTACATATATTGTTGTGCGAATATTGCATATGTAGTGTTGGGTATAGATGGTACTATGTACATGTTGTATATGTAGTGCTATGTACATATGGTGTTGTGTGCATGTTGTACATGTGGTGCTATGTACATATGGTGTTGTGTGCATGATTGTATAAGTGGTGTTGTGAGCATGTGGTGTCGTGTACATCTTGTACATATGGTGTTGTGTGCAGGTGGTGTTGTGTACATATTGTGCATATGGTGTTGTGTACATGTGGTGTCATGTACATGTCATGCATGTGGTGTTGTGTACATCTGGAATTGTGTACGCATTTTATAGGTGGTACGATGTACATGTGGAAATGTGTACACATTGTGCAAGTGGTGCCATGTACATGTGATGTTGTGTACACACTGTGTAGGTGGTGCTGTGTATAGGTGGTATTTTGTACATGTTATACATGTGGTACTGGTGTACATTTGGTATTATGTGCATGTCATACATGTTGTGTTGTGTACATGCGGTATTATGTATGTTCATTGTGTAGTCGTGGTATCATGACCTGTGTATTCGTTGTGTTGTACTTTGTATAGTATATTTATATGTAGTATGTTGTGTTGTACACTAGGTGTAGATGTCTGTGTGTTATGTCAGGTGTAGGTGCAGGTATTGCATGGTGTTGTATGTCATGTGTGTTTGTATGTATGTGATGCACGTGATGTGTATGTGCACATGGTTTAGGAGAAGGCACTCTGTGTTTTTTTGGTGTGGAAACCAATCTGGTCTGTGTACAGAATAAGGAAAAAAGTAGAATCTAAGGATTGATTAAAGGATAAGTATCAATATTTTATTTCAGTTTTATTATGCATGTGATTTATGATTTTGGTCTATGATGATTACATGTGATTTATGATTCTGGTTTATTATGGTTACATGTGATTTATGATTTTGATCTATGATGGTTGTGTTTTGAGCTAACCTAATGTGATATGTTTATACATGATGATTTGGTTAAAAATGCTATTTTGACCTGTTGTGACAGGAAGTGAATAGAATTGTAAATGTACCTTATTGACGAGCCACTAATGAGGTATGATTTGAATTTATTTCTATTTATTTTTAATCTAATGGAAATTATGTGCTTGTTATAGGAAAGCATGAAATGCCTGTTTCGGTGGTCAAAATTGACGGCAAGCATTAGCAGTAATAACAAAAGGAAGATGGTCAAAGGACTTTGATACATGATTGGACGATCGACGAGCTCTGGCGATTTTCGAATCAGCTTCCCGCGCTCGCCTGTTCCTGCTCCCCAGGCCCTGCCTGGCAGGGCTGCTGCACCTCGATCCCCTCTCTTGCTTTGGCTGTTCCGCTGGTCCCTGCCCCGTTGGGGCCCAACCTCTACCTCCCGTCCTGCGCTGATCTCCTCACGCTTCCTCCCGCTAACCATTCACCTCTTGAATGGCCGGGCTTGCTCCCCCCCTCCAGACTCTGAGAACAATGAGGAAATTTTCGCCTCCCTCTTTTCTGACTCGGCTAATCCCCGTCCCCGTCCCATAGTGACAAAGTTCATCAAAAAATTCGATGAAATCCCTGAGGTTAACCTTCCTCCATCCCTTCCAAGGAAGTCAGCAATAATACTCGCGGAAAGAGGAATAGTAGGCCAGTTTACTGGCCTCTGGCCCTCTCCAAAATCAGTTCAGAAATGGGTAGAGCGAAACTGGAGCGCGATGTTACAAGGGAAAATAGCCATCAGATTCTGCGGAAGAGGCCATTTCACATTCCTCTTTGAAACAAAAGAAGACAAGAATCTCATCTTCATAAATGACCCCTACTTCATGGATTCAAGAGGTCTTTACTTGAATAGATGGACTCCGGACTTTGATCCGGAAATGGACATTCCAAAGGCAGTACCAGTCTGGGTCCGGCTCCCTCATTTGCCGCTCCATCGTTGGGGAGACGAATCTGTAAAGGTAATAGGGAACGCAGCAGGAAAATACATCGACAGATCTGAGCCAAGGGAGAACATGCACGCGTGCGCCAGGATTTGCGTGGAAGTAGACCTAGGGAAAGGTCTACCGGAAGCTATCAAGATCAAGGTAGACCAATGGACGCATATCCAGCAGCTGGACTATGAGCAGCTTCCCTTCAAATGCAAGGTATGCCACGAGTATGTTCATTTCGCAAATAGATGTAGTAAGTCAAAAATAAATGAATCTATTGATAATGAGGAAAACCCTGAGGGCACATGGGAACCAGTAAAAAGGAAAAAACCTTCCTCCTCCCAAGGACCCAGCTCTAAACCCCCTCCAGAATCCCCCCCTCCCCCTCCCCCTCCCCCTCCCAACCCAACTCTCCCTTCATCCTCCAACCCCTTCGAATCTCTATCCGTTGAAGAACCTTCTTCCCCGCCCTCTTCCCCTGAGTAGCTACCTCTCCCTCCCGTGTGATCTCCCTCCCTTCCCCCCCTCCAACCATAGAGAGAATCCTCACTAGAAACAAATCGAAAGAAGCCAGTCAATCCACAGACCCTCCGAGAAAAGTTGGCCGAAAGTCAAACAAAGAGCTCAGAGATGAAACATCGGCAAAAGAGATGGCAACGGGAGCGCAGCAACCAATGGACTCATATCTAGGCAAACTAAAAGGAAGCGGAGAAAAAGCAAAGGAGAGGAGTGGACCTCACCCAACAATTGGTAAATAATGATCTTGGTCTCTTGGAATTGTAGGGGGATGGGCTCTCCCTTAAAAATAAAAGCAATCAGAGATTTATTAAAACAGGAGCAGCCAGACCTTCTTCTCATCTAGGAGACCAAAATGTCTCAACAAGACTTTCAAAATCATAACCAAAGCTTCAAAAAATTCACAAGAGTATCAACAGGCTCAGAAGGTGCCTTAGGAGGAATAGGAACAATATGGAATAAGAATAAATGGGATATCACTAATTCACAATTTTGCAACTGGTGGGTTAGAACAGATCTAGAAAACAAAGGATCTCAGGAAATATACTCTATATACAACATATACGCACCAAATCATTATAGGGACAAAGGCCGTTGTTGGGACACCATATCCTCAGATCTTCAGTCCGTGCAAAACAGGAATATAATTCTGGTAGGAGACTTGAATGTAATAAGAAACGTGGAAGAAAAGTTAGGAGGAAACTACCACACAGACCCTTCAAGAGACATGATGGAAATCATAATTCAGTCACACAATCTGATTGATATTCCCCTATCCAACGGGAAATATACATGGAGTAACAAAAGAACGGGCTCCTACAATATTAAAGAGAGATTGGACAGATTTCTACTCCAGGAAAGAATTGTAGCAAGTTTTCAGTCTATTAAGAGCAATTTAATTCATGCTTCGGCCTCCGATCACAAACCTGTGGTTTTAAATCTGGACAAAGGCAGAAACTTGGGGCCCCTCCCCTTCAAATATAACAAAACATGGGATCTCAAAGAAGAATTTCGCACTCTCATCCAAAATCAGTGGACCAAGGAAGTGTATGGATCGCCCTATTACATTTGGGAAACAAAGTTAAAATCTCTAAGAGCAGTCATCAAACAGTGGGCAAAGGAAGCAACAATTTTGGAAAATAAAAAAAAATCAGATCTGCTCACGAAGATGGAGCAATGGAATAAGGTTAAAGAGGACATTCAATATACAAGTGAAGACCTAGATTATGAAAAAGAAATGTACAGGGAACTCTTTAGACAAAATAGAGTAGAGGAAGAGGATCAAAGACAAAAATCCCGATGCCTTTGGCTGAAAGCCGGAGACAAAAATACATCCTTTTTTCATAACAATATAAAGCTCAGGCGAGCTGGAAACTAGATAGACAAAATAACAGCTGAAGGAAAAGAGATTAAGGACCAAGAAGAAATTAAAGAAGCAGCATATAACCACTTCAAATCTCTTCTATCTGCTGCTCCTCAGCAAACGGACAGCTCCGACTTTCTTAGTGCAGTAGAGAGAAAAATATCAGATTCTCAAAATAAGGAGTTGGATCAGGACATTTCAGAAGAGGAAATCCGAGCAGCAACCTTCAGTATGCAGCAGGACAAGGCCCCGGGTCCGGATGGGTTCACGGTCGCCTTCTACCGAAATCATTGGGAAACAATCAAAAAAGACTTTGTGCGGATGGTAAAGAATGTATTCAAAAATCACAAGATGGGAGAAAACACTAAGTCTTCTCACATAGCTCTCATCCCTAAGGAAGCGAATCCTCTCTCTTTTGACCGGTTCCGCCCCATATCCCTATGTAATGTATCTTACAAGATTGTAACCAAAATTCTAGCCAATAGGCTCAAAAAACTTCTTCCTCTCCTAATCTCTGAGAACCAGGGAGGTTTTGTCCCGAGCAGGCAAATAACAGATAATGTCATTTTGATCCAAGAAGCTATCCACAGCAGCTTCAACAGAAAAGAAAGAGGAATGATAATCAAACTCGACATGGCAAATGCTTTTGATAGAGTCGATCATCCCTTTTTAATAGCAGTTCTCAAAAAATTCGGGATCTCAAAAAACTTTATAAGCATTATCAATGGGTGCATCTCCAACCCTTGGACCGCTCCCTTGATTAATGGTCACCCCAGCAAATATTTCAGAAGCTCTAGGGGGTTGAGACAAGGCTGTCCTCTCTCTCCCTTCTTATACATCATAATGGCAGAGACTTTGAGCATTCATCTAGAAAACCTCCGCAGGCAAAAAGAGATCACTGGAATAAGGATAGAAAGAGGGACCAAAGAGATCAATCATTCGATTTTCACGGATGACACCCTACTCATTGGGGGAGCTTCAAGCTTAATGGCAAAAAGATTCAAGAAAGTGTTGGATGCATTTCTAGCAGTCTCAGGAGGGAAGTTGAACAACAGAAAATGCAAGATCTATACCTGGAATGTCCCTCTCCAAATCCGGCAAAGAATATCCTTGATACTGGACATTCCAGTGCAAAGGAACTGGAGTTTCTTCTCTTATTTAGGTCTGCCATTAGCTAAAGAAACAGTCAAGGCAGAGATCTGGGTCAAACACATAGAAAAGATGAGAGGCCTCCTGCAGAGTTGGGGAGTGTCTTGGCTAAACTTGGCAGGCAGATCGATTCTTATTAAGGCCATCCTCTCTGCTCTTCCAATTTATCAATATGCGGTCACTATGGCCCCGGCCAGCATCCATAAACACATGGAACTCATCTTGCGAAGTTTCCTCTGGCAGGGAGGAAAACAGGAGACCAAGAAATTTAGCCTTGTCAAATGGGATCAAGTAACCCTTCCATATGAAAAGGGAGGGCTATCCATCAAAATTCTGAGCCTCTTCAATCGGGCTTTGGGTTTTAAGTTGATCTGGAGAATTCTTACTTGCAAAGGATCGTGGTGGGTGGAGGTCATAAAAAGGAAATATCTCAGAGGCCTGAACTCTAATCTTCTCTCTGAACCAATAGCCGAAAGACCTTGCACCCCGGTGTGGAGACTCATTAAAAAAGTGCTCCCCCAATTCATAGAAAACACATCTAAACTCCTTGGAAACGGCAAGGATACTAAAATTTGGTCAGACAGAATTATGGGCTCTAAGCCAAGAAATCTACTCCAAGCTCTCCGACGTTTGCAGATCTGGATGGAAGAAAGAAATTTAACCACCTTGTTTGATATATCAATATGGAATCATAATAATTGGCAAGATTGGAAGGACCTTCAAATCCCCAACGATCTTAGAGATCTCTGGTCCAATCTCAAGTCCTCTCTCTCTGGTTCTGCGCCCACTAATATAGGGACTAAAGACAGGTATATCTGGGATCCCAGTGGAGGAAAATTCACGGTAAAAGAAGGGTACAAAGCACTACAGGCCACTACACAAACAGCAAACTGGAACCTTTCCACAACTGTCTGGAATTCAGAGTGTCTCCCAAAGATCAAACAATTAAATTGGACTCTTCTTAAAGGTAAGATGCTTACTGCTGAGAATTTAAGGAAAAGAGGAATTTTAGGCCCATCAATGTGTTGCTTCTGTCGAGCCGAGGAGGAAAGAATTCAACACATTTTCTTACTATGTCCCTTTGCCCAAAGCTGCTGGAAGCAGGTGATAAGCCCCATGGAAATTGGCGAAAATTTTGACCAGATCTCCTCTCTTCAGAAACACTGGGGGAAATGTTACCCCTTCCCCAGGAAAGGCAAACATAATATCAGCATATTGTGGAAATGCATCCCAGCCACCCTATGCTGGAAAATTTGGCTAGCAAGGAATAAATATGTCTTCAACAACAAAAAGTTCAATCCGGCCAGTATCCTAGCTAAAACAACAGCCATCATCTCAGAAACAATAAGCACAAATCTCATCGCCCTCCCAGATCAGTCAAGCTGGCATCAAGAAGAGATGGATTGGTACAATAAATTTAGCCTCAGTTATACCAACAACTACCATTCCCAAACAAAAGCACACAAGAAAAGGATGCACTGGAAACTCAGAGGATCCAAGGAAGAAGTTAATCAGTGGATCATAGATCAGAAGCGGCCTACTCTGCACTTCGATGGCGCTTCTAAGAACAACCCAGGGAACGCTGGAGCAGGGGGTATCATAAAAGACCATCTTGGGAAAACTATCGTAAGCTATGAATGGGGTCTGGGGAAAGTATCTAACAATGTGGCTGAAGCGTATAGCCTCCTTCTAGGCACCACTATTTTGAATAGGCTGGGAATCAGAAATCCAATCATTTTGGGGGACTCGGCCATTATAATAGCAGCCTTGGTCTCGGGAGCAGAATTCAATAAAGCATCCCTTAGCAATATAAAGCTCAGGATATAGGATAATCTCAGAAATATGGGAGACACGACGTTCAAGCACGTTTTAAGAGAAAACACCGAAGCGGACTTTTTCGCCTCAAAGGCCACCAACAGACAGAGTGGACAAATCAGAGAAAATGAGCACATCTACGTCAAAACAATCCCATAGCAGACCAAGCTGTTCACCAAAGCCTTCGAACAGCATCATTAGCACGCTTCTGAATCCAAGTCACTTCAGTCATCATTCATATCTAGATTTTTTCTGCCTCAATCTTGGCAAGCTGACCTTAACCTGCCCCCTTGAGATTTGTGTTACATCTCTCTCTCAGTCTGCACCCTGGATCGCACTAGAGACCCGATCACACCATGTTTCACGTGATTCCACCTCTCGGAATTTTGGTTTATGTCCCTTCATAATCCTTATCGACTGCATCACTGATACTATGAATGATTTAGAGCCTGCCCAAATCCATGAGCATATCCTGCACCACCTGCTTGCTCATCCTACCTTGATGTGTTATATATTCCTCACTCCCCTCGCTCGTCCCAGATATCTTTCGCCTTCACAAAAGCAAAGCAGAGGAGCAGTGTTTGGTTCTCTGCTTTTGGAAGCCCGCAACAAAAGTAGTGGAAAGCAGTCGTGTTCCCCTAAGTTACAAATCCTTCCCCTCTCTGCCAATCTCAGATTTACACCTCCTCTTCAACAGCAAAGGATAGAATCAGCTCCTGGCATTCAGCTTCAGGAGTTTGGCAGCAGCAGTGGTCGACTCCAGCACATCTCTTCAGAGAAATCATCACCTGCAATCCCTAAAGGTATATTCAGTATTTCGCATCTTTGGTTGCCTTATCATAATCAGTCTTGTATTTTGGTTCTTTTCGCAGATTGGCCGATCTCTCCTAGCGCCGATTCCTGCCTTCATTCCCTCTGCTCTCCCATTTCTCGTTTTCCTCTCTCTCTCAGAGCTCCTTCTCTCCGTTCCTCTTCTCTTAACATTACCTCTGAGATGGCTTCAAATCCGGAAAATGATGAACATGCCGAGAATCCCTTGGACAGAGTAATCACGAACAGCTCCTGTACGCTCTGTAAGGCTCATTGCTTTATGATAGCCCGGTTTGTGAAACATTTCAACGAGCTCAAAGAAGATTTTCAGGCTGACTGTAGATCTAAGAGAAAGAAATTGGAAAAACAGAAAGTGGAAATTGAAGAATTAAAGGAAAAATGTAATCACATGGAGGAGGCAATCGCCCATATCAAAACGCTCACTCAAAGTATGCAAGCGGAGAATTCTGCCAGAGCCAGCGCAAAACAAGAACTGCAGTATGATGATTTGGTCAACTAGCATGAGTAATTTGTCTAATGTCTTGTAAATTTTGTCTATTAGCAGGCTCATATGTAAGGCAATATAGCCGTTTCCTTTTCAATCTGTATTTCAACTCAAGCAACAAGGAGCCAGGGTCTGCGAACCCATTTTGGAATCCTCCTTCTCTTTCTCTTCTCTTCCCAGATGTAATAGGACTTGGTCCCATCAGTTTTTTATAATATGAGTAACCGATCATGTTAAAAAAAAAATAACAAAAGGAATTGGAACAAGCAACAATATGTTGGTAAAGCATTCAGGAGTAGGGCCATTGTGGGATACTCGTACCCAATACTTTCCATTGATTTCCCAAGTCAGTGTGTAGTAGAGAAGGTAACACCAGGGATGGACTTGTTTTGGTCATTAGCATTGCCAGATGGAATCTTATGCACATTGGGAGGGTGCCCTGGAACAATGAGCCGATAACTGTTCACTGAGAAGAAAAATGGTGCGGGACTATAGCGTTGGACATTAGATGCAACTTTGACTTTGGTAGTGGATTCTGGATTTCCTAGGAAGGTATTGATCTTGACATTTATTTTGAGGGTGGAGGTGTAAACCTCTGGATTCCCTTGTTGTTGATGCAGGCATCATATCCTTTATTTGCGGGTTGAGAAAATGTGCAGATGTGTATATTATTGTAAATATTGTATCAAGCTAGTTTATAAAGCTCCATAGACAATATGATTATTTGTTGCATGAATAAAATGTGTATGTGTGTATATGTGGTTATTATTTAAAATACCATAATTATTTTTGTTATCAAGCTCCAATAAATGATATGTTTGTCATGTTTTAGCAGATGGTCATTGTAAATACTGCAATGAGCTGTGTTATAAAGTTCATGAGTAGTATGTTTTCCTTTCAGCAATCTTGTTGGTTGTATGTGTCATTGAACACTGAGGACGGTGTTCCCCCAAGGGGGAGGGTTCTGTAACAACCTTGGTTAAAAATACATGTAAACATATATATAAGACCATGGTTGATGGGGCACATATTCTAAGTTGAATGTTGGGAAAAACATTCTAGTCGGTGTTAATTTCTATTATTATGGCTAAAGGAAATGGCAAAGGAATTGGAAAGGAAAAATGACATTTTTGGCACATTTTTTTGTGAAAATAATGGAAATTAGGAGAAAAGGAAGGTCAGAGGTCGTAGGTTTCATGTTAGGAGGAAAATGAACGAAAATAATGGAAAATGAAGAAAATAGAGGCCTCATTGATAAAAAGGCTTATGATGATCAGTTGGCAAGATTTTTCTCAAACGTTTTGTTATTTCAGTTTTGTAGCTCTCTCATTATTCTCTCCCTCTCTCTATCACTCTTAGACACTTTGATTTTTCTTGGAGCACTTGGCATTGGAGCAACAAAGGAAAAATAAGGAAAGAAGAAGGAAGGAGCAAGCAAGGAAGAGAGGATCAAGCAACTCCAGTAGGATTCTTTGCAGGTATTGATTTGCATGTGTGATTTCCATGTTATATTTGACATACATGGTATTGCATGTGGCTCCTTTTTTTCATGGCATGGGTTTTTCCAGGTGTGACAATGTTTTAAGCCTATCATTTCCATTTCTAGATAGCCTTGATGAGATGGGTGCTCATACTTTGGTTGAGATGGATTGCTGAATGGATTTGAAGCTGAGTGAGGTGGATCTCTGAAATGAAAAACACATGGCTTGGTGGTCCATCAACCAAACTGTGGATTGCGGTAAAGCCACTGGCCTAGTAACCCTTGAGCCAGACTGTGGGTTCCAGTAAAGTGAGGATTGTGTGCCTCGGTGGGCCTAGGAATCCTTGACAGTGAATGGCGGGATATACAATAAATCCAAGAGATGGATTTCTCTTTGTTGGGCCTAGTAATCCTGGGATGTAATGTATGGTAAGACCTGGAGAGTGGGTCTTTGGTGTAGGGACTAGTGATCCCTGTATTGGATTGTGGATTACAGTAAGGCCTCAGAGACTAGGAAGCACTAAAATTCCTCACAGTGCGGGCGGACAACTTTGGTAGAATTCATGATTTTTTGGTTCTTTTTGGTTGGTTATGATTCCCACATTCATGCTTAGAATATGGCACAGTGGTGACTGGATAAAAGAAAGATTTGGTTTAGCCATGTCTATGGTTAGGTGGTACGTGGAAGTCCCAAACCTGGTCAGATTTTCCTATGTCTAATAAAAGATAAGTTCTATTTCTTTTGTACTTATTTATATGTGAATTTATTGGATGTTATCTCATTGTTATTTTCATGGTTTTATGCTGGTTATAAGCATGGCTAATTGACTAGTTCATGTCATGGTTATTTCATGTATTTACTTGTAATTGTTAAAATGATGGATGTAATACCTAATTGATGTCATAATAGTTCAAGCAAGAAGGTGACAATCCTTCTTGTCATGTCTCATAAGAGTTTTCAGTCATTCATGCATTGTCTTATATCCTAGACCTGTAGATCGCATTGATGCCAAGTATTTGACAGAATGTCAATCCCAGTTGGGGATTGTCAGGCCTAGTCATGGAGTTAGTTTTTGGTTTATTAGTCTTGTTATCACGTGTTTAATGAATTCTAGAAACTACGACAAGTTCTAGGTAGTGGGAAAAATTCTAGGCTTGAAAGGTGCCTTAAATCTCGCGCACTCAGACACATGTCTACTAAAAATAGTCCCTGGATGCAGTCATGCAGGCTTGTAGGAGTGTCTAGAGCTCTCTAGATGCTGGCATGGCCATAGTATGGGAGTGTCGAGAGTTTTAATAACTTAAAAACTCAGTGGGACCAAGGGGAATGATACCTGAGTTGTTGGGATGGCTCCTGGGAGTGTTGTTGCTGATGTGGAAGGTATGTTTAATGTGTTTCCATCCATTCCACTTCTCTAAGGTCACCTAGGAAGTTGATTCATATCATAGTATCCTCTCATCACATGTTTAACCTGGTTGGTCAGTTACTTGGGTAGATATGGGAAGAGGGTGTTACATGATTTATATAAAAAATTAGCACATGCATTAGCTCCTGGTCTTTGTCAATTTATACCGACATCAATTCCATTCAATGTAGTCTGTATGTTGTCTATAATGACATCCCTTGCTTCTCGACCAATCTAAGAAGTGGCATCCATCTTTGACCACAAAGTTACCAGACATGGAGGTTGAGGTACCAAAGGTGGCGGAGGATGAGGCAATTTAGTATCCCTTAATTCACCCTTATGTTCATATGTCTGACCTTTCCTAGTACCATAAAATTCATATGGAAGGTTAGTATAATTAGGTTTCATACCCAAAAATAATTTTGCATAAAATAATTTTGCAAAATAATGTGGCCATACGTTTCAAGGAACCTGTTTAGTCAATTTAACGTCTTAAATTGCTCTACATAAATTATCAATCCGAGTATCGTAAACTGATGAAGTGTGGTGCACTATATGTGCTTAGTTAACCTTTCTCTTACTTCGTTGTTTTATAGTTTATGTTCAACTCTTCCTAAAACTCTGCTTCAAACACATGTGCTGTGTAAAGCACGATTAAGAAGTAGTCAGAAATAAGTCCAAAAAGTAGTCAAGCTCTAAGGTGACAAGTAAGAAAAACCACTTTAAAGACCAGTTATAATGTTCAACTCTTCCTAAAACTCTGCTTCAAACACATGTGCTGTGTAAAGCACGATTAGGAAGTAGTTAGAAATAAGTCTAGAAAGTAATCAAACTTTTAAACTTGCAAAGAAAGAGCTTGAAAGAAATAACTTGAAATGAAACTGAAAGCAAAGAACTTGAAATGACTTGAAAGTAAATGACCACTTCCAATGGCACTAGACACCATTCATGCTGCTGCAAATAAAAGAAAAGAAAGTCACTTTTAAAACCAAAGATAAAGATTATCTCTCTCTAACTCGATGCTTCTAAGCACATGTACTGTGTAAAGCACGGATAGAAAGTAGCTTAAGTTGAATTAGAAAAGTGAGAAAAATCTGCTTTAAAGACTAATGATAATATTTTGCTCTTTCTAATTCTCTACTTCAGCCATATGTACTATGCAAAGTATGATTAGAAAGTAGTGAAAGATTAGTCTAAGAAGCACTTAAAACCAAAAATCTACTTTAAAGACTAGTAATAATATTTTTCTCTTTCTAACTCTCTACTTCAGCCATATGTACTATGCAAAGTATGGTTAGAAAGTAGTGAAAGAACAGTCTGAAAAGCACTCAAAGCCAGCTGCAAGTTAGTGATATTTTGATCTTAAAATATAACAATTTATGATGAAGATCATTTATGTGTTAGCAGCTCTTTGAGAAATAAAATAAAAAATCAGCTATAAAAACAAAGGCAGCAGCTTGAACCTGTCAACTTCAAATACCATTAGTTTGTAAAGCAAATACATAAACATAAAAACAAATCCCAGGAGAAAATAAAATGCAATAATTCAAACTGTACAAGGCAGGGGCCCCCTTCTACCTATGAAATCAAAGCATACTTAAAATTGCATGAATGAAAATCTAATCTACTTTACATTCTACAAAGCAATATTTACAAAATGAAATCTAATCTACTTACATCCTAATATGCTCCATGACATCTACTTCACATCTCCTTCCATGTTGAGAACATCAAAGATTTATTCAATTTCTTCAAAAGTGCAAAGTACAAAAGCTTTCAAAAGCCATGAGACTAACAAGCTAAAAGGACTAAGAAAAGACTAAAGAGAGACTAACTAATGAAGGAGAGAGACCTCCTATTTATACAAAAAGATGAGAGCCATCTCATTAATGATAATCCATGAATTTCTCCCTCTACCTCTAGAGTCCTAATCAAAATAGGAACTGATAAGACACATGTCTTTTAGAGTTACAATACAATTAGGAGATGTGACACATATCCTCATGATCCCATGATTCTTTCCAACCAAATTCGAATTTGGCCTTAGAGTGCCACATAAGGGTCTTCTAGAAGTCTCCTTTCAACCTACACATGTCAACAAACTCAACCCATTTGTTAGGTATAAGCATATGCACATTATTTTCTAATGTTTAACCACAAATTCACTTAAAAGGCTTAGAAATAATAAATATTGGAAAAACATAAAGGTAGCCCAATGATAATGAAAGTGGGATGAATGTGGTGACATAGCAGTGAAATGGAGGTGAAATAGAGGTGATATAATGGACATAATAGTGAAAGTGTAATGCAAATGAATGACATTTTCAAGACTCAACAGAACCTATCATACAAATGGTGGGCTAGTTCACGGTGCTTCAATATTTCACCTTGAGCATCATCCTTTTTGCCCCTTCTTTGAAACTAAACATAGACTTGACATGTACTTTTGTAACCATTCTACTTACCTCTGCCCATTTATCGTGACCCATCACTGTTTCCTTTCTATGCCTCATCATATCTAAAAAGCGATCATTTGTTGGCCCAAGGTTCTTGTAAATATCAAGAAATGAACTTAGAGAGTGCACAACTACTTCTAACTTTGTTGAATCTCTAAAGGGAGCTCCAAACTCGCAAGATCTTTCTTCAATTTTGAATAATGATCTATGCACATCTGTAATGTACATTGTTGGATGTTTGTTTCCCAAGGAAGCTCTTCAGAAATATCAGATGGATAGGTGGTAGTTGGGGTATGGTATTCTTCTTGAAGCACCCTTATTTGCCTACATGGACTTCGATCAACATTTTCACTCACCGCTTCAATATAATTACATAAATATTAAAACATATCAATGTATTTATACACATGCAAGATAGACATGTACACGTATATGTACATACAATTCATTTACATGTACAAATTTGTTTTAACATAAAAAAAATAAGTTATATAATTTACCAAAATGATGAGGATCATGATGATCCGATTGAGATTCATGACCACCAGGAGATAGTTGAGCACCATCATGCCCAAGTACATGAGTTGATTGAGCTTGTTGACCACAAGGAGAATGTTGACCACCCTCACGTGACGACCTAGTGAGAGATGCTTCTAAAAAAAATAGAAATTATAATAATTAATTAAGTTAAATTGACAAAAATATGTTTAATATATGTATGTACACATGCTTATACCTATCTATAATTTAAGTAAATACACATAAAAATATATATACTACACCACGATGATGTGAACGATGGTCCTCCATTGATTGATTTGATACTCTCTTTGACCTAATGAGAGACACTCCTAAAAAAGATGGAATTTATTATAAATTAATAAAGCTAAATTGGAAAAAAATCAATTCAATATATATGTACATATGATTCTACAAATATCATTTAAGAAGTTTCACATAAACATATATATACCATGATGATGATGTAATGAATGATGGCCCTACCTTGTTTAATCTGATACTCTCCTTAATCCATTACCAATCTTGTTGGCATGTATAGAAAGTCACCCTCTCGTTGATCCATAAGCCTTAGTGGATTCTCTATCCCATTTGTGCCTCGAAGAATTAGGTGGTGACTTCTCATGTGATGTTCTAGGCCCTTGATCCACACACACACACACACACACACATATAAATATAGCGATATGATCTTTAAAAAAACCCAAGTTACCTGATGCATTTAAAAATCTTTAAAATTACTATTTAAAATGATCAAGAATTCAGAAAATTAATAAGACAAATAAATGTAACTATCCAAGGGTTTATTCAAAATTATTTGGTGTAAATTATTCATTTCAAATATACTCAAGACTAAAAACACAAATGTTGAAGTCCACATTTTGAGAATTAAATACAAAATTTTCCAAAACATGCCAGGTTCACCACTCTGTGCTTACATAGTGGGGGCACATTTTGTTTAGTATTAAAAGAAACACATGGTCATTAAAAACACCACATTTATAACTAAAAAACACACACATATCAAATATATCTTACAATGTCCATCAATAAATTTTGATGGATAACTTATTGACACCAATTCATCTTTCACACACAAATCTTGAATTGGAATTGCCCCATACAATAGATCACTAGACATCCTATTAACATTTGCACAATGACTTATGCTAAATGATTGAAATTGAATAGCAATATTTTTTTGCTTCTCCATGCAGTTGTTTTAACTTCTCCTTTTTGACTTGGTACATCCTTTCATTTGGTTGCACACAAGTTCAAAATTGGTGAAGACTACAATTCCATTGAATCCATACACCTTAGTTGTTCCTAAGAATTATATCAGTGAAATATAAAATGTTTCATTGTTTGTTGTCCTTCCAGGTAAATTCCTTTTCCTTTGGAGGAAATTCATCATCGCAATATTGTATAACACATAAGTAATCACGGTTTTTCCTGGATTGGGATAACAAGAAACTTCTATGCATAATGTCCATTTTTCAACCATGTTCAATGGGTTTTTTGATCCTTGTAAAAAACAAATTCAATAAAATGAATAATATATTTATTTTTTGAAAATTCCTTAGATTATGGGAGAATTATGAAAAATAAATGTATATTGTTGTAGGAATTTATAGGGTAACTTCCTCAGATAGAACGCCAAAGGACATCGCTCACAAAAATATCAAAGATCAATACACTAGTATTCTTGACATGGTTAAAACTCTCAAAGAGGGAAACAGTCAACGGCCTGAGCCAACGCAACCACTATAAGAAATTTATTAATGTAAAATAAATAAAATTGACATGAGCTTCTCTCATGAACGATCACCTTATAAATGACCCTCCATTCTATTGAAACAAAGATCATGGGCCAGTCGGGTGTTAAGACATGGATCAAGTGTCGATCATACCGAGGAGAGAATGAACCATCGGATCACTTCATGTCTAGAACATATCGTGACTGTTGGATTGTAAGTTACAAATGGTACATACTAAAGAAACACACTTTACCTAACTATACACTAGACCAAATTATACTTAACTATTTCCTATGTGTTGGAATATCCTAACATCCCCCCTTAAGAACAACTTGGGATAGGATTGAAGGATGTACAAATATGACACAATAGGAGAAGGAAGGAGGAATTAGAGCCTATCCCCCTTTAGTGACAACCTCCTATACCCCAACCATAAATCAAAGTTTAGTAAACTTCATCTCTGTGAGAGCCTTTGTAAAGATGTCTGCAACTTGATCATTGGTTGAACAATATTGTACTTCAAGAACATGGTCATGAATGAGATATTTGATGAAGTGAATGTGTAGTTCAATGTGTTTTCTGTGCTGATGTTGGAATGGATCTTTTCATAGATGAATGGAACTTTGATTATCACACCAAAGTGTAGTCGGATGCTGCTTCTGAAAGCCAAACTCTGGCAGGATCTGACGAAGCCATATGCTTCCTCTCTATATTCTACGGTGCCATGATACTCTGCTTCTACTGAAGAAAGAGAAATGACACTTTGTTTCTTGTAAGCCCATGTAATAGGTCTAGAACCAAGAGTGAAGACATAACCTGCAGTAGACTTTCGATCATCAGGGTAATGAGCCCAATCGGAATCAGTGAAACCAACCAATAGAGGAGATGCTTCTACACTATAATGAATCCCAAACTGAACGGTACCTCGAACATAACGAAGTATTATTTTAGCTTCTTTCCAATGAATTTCATGTGGGTTTTGCATAAACCGAGCAATAAGGCCAACAACAAAGGAAATTTCAGGACGGGTATGGGTCACATACAAAATTTTTCCTACAAGCTAATGGTATAAGGTAGCATCAACTTCAGGGGAAGTACAAGTGACTGAAATTTTGGCTACAGACTGAAAGGGAGAAGGGGCTGGCTTACAACCTTCCATGTGAAAGTGGCATAGAAGATCACAAGCATACTTTGACTGGGAAAGGGAAATATCTTCCTTGGATTGCAAGACTTGAAGACCAATAAAATAATGCAAGTGTCTTAAGTCTGTCATTTCAAACTGCTTTTTAAGGTTGGACTTCACATGGTTTATAAGGTTAGGATCACTACCAGTAAGGATAACATCATCAACATAAAGAAAAAGAATGATAAGAGACTTACTCACTTTCTTGGTGTAGACAATATTATCAGAATGACACCTAGAAAATCTAGTATCTAAAAGAAAGTTATCCATTTTGGCATACCAAGCTCGAGGGGCTTGCTTGAGACCATAAATGGATTTATTAAACCAACATACAAGGCTAGAGTCTGTTTGTATAAAGCCAAGAGGTTGTTCCATATATATTTCTTCATGAAAGTCCCCATGTAAGAAGGTAGATTTAACATCCATCTAATGGACTTCCCATTTGAAAGAGGCAGCAAGGGAAAGAACAAGGCGGATAGATGTTGGGTTGTGTTATATTCTTTCCACGACTAGCCCACGTAGTTAACCAAGGGTTTAGAAGGGGGGGCAGAGCCCCCCCTTCGTTGTGATGATTGCGTAGTGGGGGGAGTCACAGGGGGTTTGAGGGTTGTAGGTAACCCCATTCTATGGGGCAGTGCCTCGGAAAATTTTGGTTTTGGACCCTATGTTAGGTTGGGTGGACCTATCTATGGTTTTGTGCATGTTTTTTGCACATGGTTTTGGATGCAATGTTTTTCGGTCCATGGTTTTGGACGTGATGGTTTTCGGTCCATGGTTTTGGACGTGATGGTTTTTGGTCCATGGTATTGGATGCTTTGGTATAAATATGTATTGTAACATTGAAAGGAACATTTTGAAAAATCAAGTTGGTAGTCCCGGTTCTGGGGTCCAGGGGAAAATCTGTGTGTATATGTGTTTTATGTGTTATTCTCTCGCATTGTTTATTTTCTATGTTTTAGAATTTGTATGCAGGTAATTTCTGTATGGGGTTAAAACCTACATTTGGTATTAGAGCTTTTTTGGCTTCAAGGGGACGCCTTTGTTGCTGAGGGATTTCGCTCGGGCTTGTGGTAGACCCTGTTCAGTGGGAGATCTGCAAGATCGATTCTGGTGGTGAAAGAAGATGGCGAGCAGTGGAAAGGTAGAGATCAAGAAATTTAATGGTCAGTGTTTTGAGTTGTGAAAACTCAAGATGGAGGATCCGTTGGTGGATAAAGATTAGTGGATCGTGGTAGATCCGTGTACTAAACCAACGAGAGTGTCTGATGAAGAATGGAAGAAGTTGGATCGGAAGGCAAAGAGCACAATACGATTGTGTGTCTCATATTCGGTATTATTGAATGTATCAGGGGAAGCTACAGCGAAGGCTTTGTGGTACAAGTTAGGGACTTTGTACCAGTCTAAGTCTCTGGTGAATAAACTGTTCCTACAGAAAAAGTTGTATAACCTGAGGATGAAAGATGGAGACTCGGTGACAGAGCATCTGAATGCGTTTAATATTGTGGTAAGTCAGTTATCATCTGTTGATATAAAAATTTCAGATGAAGATAAGTGCATTAGTTTGTTGTGTTCTCTACCAGATTCGTGGGATAGTCTGGTTATTGCAATAGGTAGCAATGCAACTGCCTTGCAGTTTGATGAAATAGTCTCATCCTTGCTGACAGAGGAGATGAGATGGAAAAATATGGAGAGCCAGAATGGTGATGCCTTGTCTGTACGAGGACGGTCCCAGAATAGAAACAAAAATAAGTCATCGAGTGGGAGATATAAATCTAGAGGGAGATCTAAATCTCCAGGAAAACCTGTAAAGGTGGTGTGCTAGAAATGCGGAAAGGAAGGGCACTACAAAAGGGATTGTAAATCTAAAGCTCTTGACAAAGGAAAGGGATCTGATGATGCTCCTTCCACAGAGGCAAAAACCACCTCAGATGAAGGTGGGGATGTGTACTTGGCTTCTTGAAGTACACATGTCGATCATGAGGCATGGTTGATTGACTCAGGTGCATCCTTTCACTTCACTCCCCATAGAGAGTGGTTCTGCGAGTATGAGAAATACGATGGTGGTGATGTCTTCTTAGGGGATGATATGAAGGATAGAATCATTGGTCGTGGAAAAGTAAAGTTGAAGTTGCAAGGTGGAAGGGTTAGAACACTTCTGGGTTTCCTACATATTCCTACATTGGCCAGAAATCTGATTTCTGTAAGCAAGCTGGATGATGCAGGTGTAAAAATAGTGTTTGAGAAGGATACTTGCAAGATGGTTCGGGGAGCACTGGTATTGATACGGGGAGTTCGGATTGGAACTCTATACAAGTTACAAGGTAGCACTGTTGTTGATGGGTGCAACAATTCTGTGGTTCCTAAAAGTGGAGCAAAAAACCTAGTGGTCTTTGGAGAGAAGACCATGTTGTGGCATCAAAGGCTTGGACATATTGGAGAGAAGGGCCTTCGAATACTTCATGGTAAAGGTATGGTAGAAGGTATGAGTAATAGCTCTCTGTATTTTGATTTCTGTGAAAATTGTGTATATGGGAAGCAAAATCGGGTGAGTTTCCCCTCTGGTGGTAAGAGGGCGAAACAAATATTAGAGCTTGTGCGCAGTGATGTGTTTGGACCTGTGAAGGTTCCATCACTGGGTAAGTCTGTGTACTATGTATCATTTATAGATGACTTCTCAAGGAACACATGGATATATTTCCTTAAGAAGAAATCTGAAGTCTTTGACAGGTTTTAACAATTTAAGGCTATGGTGGAAAACCAGACAGAGAAGAAGATAAAGGTGTTGAGGACAGATAACGGTGGAGAGTTTTGCAGTACAGAATTTGAAGAATTCTGTAAGAACTGTGGTATAGCACGACAGAAGACTACTCCATATCCAACTCAGCAAAATGGAGTTGCAGAAAGAATGAACAAGACGTTGATGGAAAGGGCAAGAAGCATGCTCAATGGTGCTGGGTTATGATAGGAATTCTGGGCAGAGGCAGTGGAGACAGCATGTTACCTAGTCAACAGATCACCTTCATCAGCATTGGAGGATAAGACTCCACAAGAGGTATGGACTGGTAAGAAACCCTCTCTTTCACATCTGAGGGTATTTGGATGTGATGCATATGTACATGTTCCAAAGGAGAAATGGACCAAGTTGGATAGTAAATATGAAAAGTGAATCTTTATTGGGTATAAGGATGGTTTAAAGGGTTATAAGCTTTGGAAACCAGTAACAAGGAAGGTTGTGTACCACTGAGATGTGGTGTATAAAGAGGTGAAAGATGTTATTAAAAATGAAGTCCAACCAAAGGAACCTGAGAAGATAGTGTTTGATCTAAAGGAGGAAGAATCATACTCTACAACGGAGGAGGAATCAGAAGATGAAGAGCCACAAACTCCGGGTGTGAGAAGATCAGTTTGAGAAAGGAGGCAGCCAGAAAGGTATAGTCCATCTGCTTTGTATTCAAATTTCACTTTATCTATTACTGATGATGATCCCAGAACTGTGAAGGAAGCAGTAGATTCAGGGGATGGAAAACTCTGGAAAGAGGCCATGGTTGATGAAATGGCATCTTTGCACAAAAATGAGGCTTGGGATCTGGTGGAGTTGCCGGCTGGAAGGAAACCCATTGGCAGCAAGTGGGTGTTCAAGAAGAAGACAAATGTAGAAGGAAAGGTGGAGAACTACAAAGCTCGGTTGGTAGCAAAAGGTTATTCCCAGGTGCTGGGAATTGATTTTGGTGATATTTTTTATCCTGTTGCCAAGGTAACTTCTATTAGATTACTTTTATTTGTTGCTGCTGCTTTTGATTTTAAGGTAGAACAGATGGATGTGAAGACAACATTTCTTCATAGGGATCTGGAAGAGGAGATCTACATGAAGCAACCTGAAGGCTTTGCGGTGAAGGGTAAGAAAGAACTGGTATGCAAGTTAAAGAAGTCTCTGTATAGGTTAAAACAGTCACCAAGGATGTGGTACCAGAAATTTGATACATTAATACGGGACTTGGCTTCACCAGAAGCAAAGCAGATCACTGTGTGTATTTTAAATAAATTATTGACCGTGTTATTTATCTGGTCTTGTATGTGGATGATATGTTGTTGGTTGGAAATGACAAAGAAATTATCCAGGATTTAAAGACCCATTTGCCCTCCAAATTCGACATGAAATATCTTGGTGCTGAAAACTATATTTTGGGCATGGAAATTAAAAGAGATCGGACAAAGAGGAAGCTCTAGTTAAACCAGAGGAAGTATTTCGAAACAATATTACAGAGGTTTAATATGCAGGATAGTAAACCGGTGAAGGTTCCTATTCCTATAGGTGTAAAGTTATCTACTGAACGGTGTCCCAAGACACAAGAAGACGAAGAGGACATGTCCCGTGTTCCATATGCAAGTGCAGTCGGTAGCCTAATGTATGCGATGGTCTGTACTAGACTAGACATTGCACATGCAGTGGGAGTATTGAGAAGGTTTATGTCAAAACTAGGGAAGGAGCACTGAACAACAGTGAAGCGGTTTTTCAGGTATTTGCATGGCATTAGTGATTATGGTTTGTGCTACCAAGGAAGACCAGGATTGGATAGAGTGTTGGATATTCGTGGCTTTGTTGATGAAAAATGGGCTGGAGATCTAGATCAGAGAAGATCTACAAGTGGGTATGTGTTTAACCTATTTGGAGGTGTAGTTAGTTGGATGAGTAAGAAACAATCTGTAGTGGCACTATCAACTACAGAGGCAGAATACATGGCAGCCACTCATGCAAGCAAGGAAGCAGTTTGGTTGCAGAGATTGTGTTCAAATATGGGGTTAGTACAGGGAGCTATAAGGATAGACTATGATAGCCAAAGTGTAATTTTCTTGGCAAAGAACCCTACATATCATTCAAAGACAAAGCAAATTGATGTTCAGTATCACTTTGTGAGGGATATGATAGAAGACAAAAATGTGTTTCTGGTAAAGGTGGACACTTTGAAGAATACTGCAGATGCATTGACAAAATCCGTGAGCTGTGAGAAGTTCTCTTGGTGTAGAGAAACAATGGGTGTTGCAGGGCTGGATAAATGACTAAGCTCTCTTGTGGCCCCATGTGGAAGGAAAAAACAAGTGGGAGAATATTGGGTTGTGTTATATTCTTTCCACGACTAGCCCATGTAGTTAACTAGGGGGTTAGAAGGGGAGCGAAGCCCCCCCTTTGTTGCGCTGATTGCATAGTGGGGGGAGTCACAGGGGGTTTGAGGGTTGCATGTAACCCCACTCTATGGGGTCCGGGGCAGCGCCACGGAAAATTTTGGTTTTGGACCCTATGTTAGGTTGGGAGGACCTACCTATTGTTTTGTGCATGATTTTTGCACATGGTTTTGGATGCGATGGTTTTCGGTCCATAGTTTTGGATGTGATGGTTTTCGGTCCATGGTTTTGGACGCGATAGTTTTTGGTCCATGGTATTGGATGCTTAGGCATGTATAAATATGTATTGTAACATTGAAAGGAACATAATGAAAAATCAAGCTGGTAGTCCCGATTTTTGGATCCAAGGGAAAATCTGTGTGTATATGTGTTTTATGTGTTATGCTCTCGCATTGTTTATTTTTTGTGTTTTAGAATTCGTATGCAGGTAATTTTTGTACGGGGTTAACACCTACAATTGAGTTCATTTTGGCAACAAGGGAGAATGTTTCAATATAGTCAATCCCTTCAACTTGTGAAAAACCCTTAGCAACAAGACGAGCGTTATGTTTATCAACTTTTCCATCTGGTCCAAACTTGGTTCTGTAAACCCATTTGCATCTAACAAGTTTTCGTCCCTTTGGAAGATGAACAATATGAACAAGATCACATGTATCATTTGCCAATAATGAACGATATTCTTCATTCATAGTTGCATCCTAATCTAGATGGCCTGAAGCTTCTGCAAAGGTGTCAGGATCATAATTCGCTGAAGCTTGAGCCAGTAAATAAAAGGCTTTATCAAACTGAGAACGTGTGCGATGTTGATCTATACGATCACCAAGACTGTATACCGCTAGATCTTAAAAATGACGTAGCTAGGGCTACCAGAAACCTTTTTGCGTGAAACAAAAGGGGTTCCTCACTGGAACAGATTCTCCTAAAGCAGTAGAAAACAATAGATCTAGGAAACGACGGTCGGATGCAGTTGTACTGGCTTCGGATTTGGATCACCAACAGATGTGACCTCAAATAGCTCTGATACCATGTAGGAATTTACAGGGTAAGTTCCTTAAATAGAACACCAAAAGACACCGCTCACAAACAGATCATAGATCAGTACACCAGTATTCTTGACATGGTTAAAACCCTCAAAGAGGGAAACAGTCTACGACCTGAGCCAACACGGCCACTACAGGAAATTTATTAATGTAAAAGAAAGAAAATTTACATAAGCTTCTCTCATGAACAGTCACCTTACAAATGACCCTCCATGCTCTTTAAATAGATATAATGGACCAATCGGGTGCTAAACCATGGATCAAGTGTCAGTAATACCGAGGAGAGAATGAATCGTCTGATCACTTCATGTCTAGAACATATCGTGACCATCAGATTGTAAGTTACAAAAAGTACATACTAAAGAAACACACTTTACCTAACTATACACTAAACCAAGTTATACTTAACTATTTCCTATGTGTCAGAATATCCTAACAATTGTGTTGGAATGATGGAATATTACACTATCTATTGTGATGAATTACCCCAGTGGAATAATGATGGTAGTTTACAAATCAATGAAATTGGTAAAACGTCTTAACAAATGTTCTCACGTTGGAATGCACAAGAATAACATTCAAGCACATCCTACACTACATTGATTTTCAATGATGAGAAAAAAAAATCATTATCAAAAATTAATGTGATTTTCAACCAAAGCTAGGGCCTCTAATCCTCTAATAGTTACTCCCATGACTCTCCATACCCCTAAGACTAAAATAATTATTAGTACTTCCATGCCTAATGAGATTCCTTCACTATTCAATGAAGCTTATACTTATCATGAGAATACCAATCCTTGAAATTAGATATATATTTTCATGTTTATCAAGTTTGGACTATACTGAAGGTTAACCTATCAATGGATATTTTCCATCATGTTATGTATGATTTTGTTGCAAAAATTGCCACATTTAAAAATTTTATACCCACATTCAAATCAATAAACAACTAATTTGTAAGGGATTTCATCTTCTATATAAGTCATTCAATACTTTTCTATGAGGCAATAAGGGTTGATTGTTGATCATGCCACATCACCTATCTACCTTGGACACCTTAGTTCAATTCAACAAATATTGAGAGAAATTGTTGAAGGCATTTTCCTTAATTCTAGTTGCATATATGGCTATTGAATTTGTGATTTGAGGAAGAATATGCTCCTAATGCACCCAGGATTTCAATGTAAACCCTTTTAAGGGAAATTTTATTATTATATTGTAAAAAAATCCCTTTCATGAGCATTTTGAGGGAGATATTGTCATTATTGTAATATTCTTCATAGTTTGTGTAAGTGGTTTTAAGTACTCATGGTTTTGAACCCACTTATTGTAACTCATTATAAGCAATGAGGACTCCATTTTATATAATATGGGATTCTCCTCATTTGCAATGATCAAATAATAATAAATATCTTGTTTGAGTTATTTTGAGTGCAATCTTTGCTTCTTTGTAGTTACTAATATTATGTAAGGAATTTATGATTACTAGTATTATGCAAGGGCTAGAATAGGTTATTTTTAATAGGATTCTTGATCACTACATAAAAGAACAAAACCAAATAAAAAATATGAAAGAAAAAATGCTCTCTTCACTACAAGCCTATCTCTTTTGCTTTGATTCATTGTGATTTAGGTTTGAATAGTTTTTCATCATGAATATTTTTATCATCATGCTACCTTTGGTATCTACAATATTAATGTTTAGTGCTTTTATTTTCTTTATATATCTGTTATGGGGCTTCCCACCTTAGGTCCATGACATCTTAAACTAAGAAGATGATAGTGGGTGGCTTGTATAGTAGTTATAGGACCAACTTTACCTTCACAAGAGTTTGAGCAACAACAAGATATATAAGTATTAAATACGAGAGAGGACAGGCCTAGAATTTGATATTCTACAAAACATTTTTCAATTTATGATTTATCAAATATATTGCACACCAATATTATATTTATTAAAACCATCAATTGAAGATTAATATTTCCAACAAACCTATTGTAAGGTTTAATTTATGTCATCATTAACAAGTCATATTGTTAACTAATACTTTTACAGTTCCTTCCCCTATGGTTCCTATCATATTAGGGAATGTGGTTTGAGCCAAATAGGATAAGAAAGCATAATGATACTTTTCGATAAGATGACACAAATTAATTAGAAATGAGTGAAACTTCATGAACTTTTTCTTCTAGATTAAAGGTACCTCCTTACATTTATATATTAATTTTTATAGAGTCAAATTAGTAAGAAATTACTTATAATTTTTAATAATTTAGGCTAACATAATGTCGCAAGGGACATATAACATGAATGATAAAATAGATACAATGATATCATAAAGATTCAAAATCATATTGATGTTAGAGTTGAAATCAGTAAAAAAAAATCTTATGATTTATAATAATTTTGGGTAGCATGATGCAAACTAAATATAGTAGGTATGATAAAATAAATATAATAAAATGATAAAGAGTAAAAAACAGATTGAGTATAGAGGTTGGAGAAATAAAATTCCAATTTTAATTAATACCCAAGAGTATGCAACAAGAAATTATACCTACTCAGATTGGGCTCTTGATGATTGGACTCCTATGCTTCCAATATGATTTTGACTTGCATTCAAACAGTGAGATAGAAAGTGAATATTGTAGCCTTAAGAGAACCACATGTATCATCACAACCTCAATAAACTATGAATATACTTTTTTTTTACATAAGACTCAATGCATATTAGTCATCTACTACTATGAAAGTGGTTAGTTGACAAATGTTTCTCCTAAATTATGCCTAGATATGCCAATAAGGGTCGCATCAATTTCTGTAGCAGTTGCTCAATAGTAAACATAGTTGATTATGTGTTTGCCTAAATGTTCCTTGCATAAAGATAGATTTTGAGAAAACGTTGTTAGCACTTGTCTCTAGTATCACCTTGGAGATGAAAATTGAAATATGTGTAATAGAGTGTTGGGAAGCAGTAAAGCCATTCTTAGTGAAAAATGGACAAATGCAGAAGATGTTTGACTCATTGAAGTTTTAAAGCACAATATTTTAAGTGTGAGAAAAATGGTTAGTGGAGGTAAGGAAGTAATCTTCAACTCCAAAGGATGTTTCATTCGATAGGAAGGATCAAATAGGGTGATAGCTAGAGGAGTTAAAACACCAGATAATGCATATGTGTTGAAGGGAAGAGTGAAAATTAAGAAGATACCAAGAGAGTACTCTTCTTCATCAAATTTATAGTAGAGATCAACACATAGTGCAGTCCGCTCTTGCATGGTAGATATTTTAGATTGCAAAATGGATGATAAACCTTCATTGGCTCAGGGGGAGTATATGGAACTTGTTGTTTTTTCATGTAGTAGTTTGTATTATGATTTCATGATGATGGATTTTATTTTTGATACTAATGTTGCCTTTTTGACATGTGATCAGGAGGAGAGATGGCACAAGTTCAAGGGGATCACTTTATATTCTTCCAATATATTAATGGCATTATGGATCATTGGAGGAGTTGTATATGCATCTCATGCAGTGTACTCATCCATTATAGATGTTTTGATTATGCATAAATTATTTTATTCTTATATGAGTTGACTTGTACTTGAGTTAATGATTTTATGCATGTGTTGGTGCCATGGAGATTAGTGCGATGATGATATTTTGATGGAGTAGTATGATGGTAGATGATGTTTATAGTTGTCGATGTGATGTTGTTGCTATCATTACAATTTTTATCTTATTTTTCTATCATTTTTTATTATCATGCTACATGTTATGGTTATTGTTTCTGCCATATATTGCTACAGATGATTGATTGGCACTCATGATGATGATATATGTTATTGGTTTATGATGTTGTTGATCATATGCTATATGTACTTGATGTTGTATTGGATGTGCATTCATGAGAGAGTTGTTATGAGAGCCACGGTTTGGCATATGTTTCATAATGTGTCATGAGAGTTAGTCAAGTTTTGTATGGGATGTCGGTAGTGTTGTTACAACCATGTATTTAATGTATTATTCATGTATACTTTCATAATTATCACAGAGAGACTTTCTAGATTCATGAATGCATTGAGAAAAAAACATGTGAGTTATGGGTCAGTCATATATGGGCTTATTGATGTAATTTTACAACCACGTATTATCATATGTGTAGCCATGTGAGAAGCCTATGAGGCCATGTACTTTTCTACATATCATTTGGTCTTAGTCATTGGTCTATGTGGAGTAGTCTCTTGCATATGGCAAGGAGAGATTGGAAACTATGTATCTCATTCTACATTCACCATGGAGATGTTTGTTTTTCGATGGAGTATGGTTGTTCATTCTGTTGTGACCTATCATCATGTATTTCTAGCTACCATGAGAGATGATGCTTCCAGAGAGTCATTGTTGATGTTGATGTATGAGTTTTATGTTGCTGGATAGTTTATTGTGGAGAGGATGTATGAAGTTTTTTCATAGTTGTTTGGAGGTTTGTTGATGCTTCTATTGAGTTGATAAGTGTTGTTCTTGCTAGTAGATCACATTATGTTTTTGCTGCTATGTATTGGTGATTTGATCTGCTGCTGTCATTATAATATGGATTATGTTGTTGTTGCTTTATGAAAGAGAGAATGAGTTTCAATGTTTGTTTCTACTGAGTGAGAGTTTATTGTTGCCGCTGGTAGGCAATGTATGTTGCTTCCCTTGCGTGTTGTTCATTGGGCATAAATTATGTCTAGGGGGGGTTTAGTGCACATATCTTCATAGGGGAGTGTTGTTATTTTTCAGTCTTACACTCCATTGCTCATCACTTGCATATGATATTGAGTGGAGTATATGTTTTTGTTGATAGATCCCCTCACATATAGAGGATTTTAAACATTCATTCTTGAAATGTTTAGCCCTTTGCCATAGTTGTCAAAGGGGAATAATGCGAGGATGATGATCATATGATTATTTCAGTTGGGGATTGACATCAATACCAAAGGGGGAGATTATTGGAATTGATGTGTGTTGCAGTGTTGTAGATGTGTGGTTGATTATGATTGATGTCAACTTGGTTTCTTGGGTTGTAGGTGTGTTGGCTATGCATATGTACATGTGGTTGCAAATGGTTGAGATGTTTTTTGAATGAGGTGATGATGGAGATATGGTATATGGTACTTGAAATGTCTATTAGCTTGGAGTACCTTGGAGATGGTCCTTGGATTGTCTACTAGATTGGATTAGATTAGAGTATGGTTGAGGTGTAGATGGTCCTTGGTTGGATGATGGTGTGTTACACTAATTTGATGATGGTGTGTTGCACTAATTTGGAGGCCCTCTCATGATCTTGATGGTATGTGGTATGTTGCACTAGCTTGGAAGCCTTCCCATTATTATGGTATTCATGATCATGTTGCTCCATTTGGAATTTGGTGGCTACTACAAAGTTTAGAGTTGAGGACCCTTGATGATTAGGTCTCTTTGGTCTCCATGTTCCCGCATCAGGTCTTCTATGACATGTTATAATTTGGGCTTGGAGAGGATCTACATGTGTTTGTGGATGCTTGAGATGGTTGTGTAGGTGTTGGAGGACGTCTAACAGGTTCAGGAGGTGCATATAGATGGAAAAGATGTTTATGGATAATTTTGATGGCTCAGTTTCTTAGCATGGTTGATGGTTGGCATCCTAGTCAACCTAGTTTTAGTTGGGATGATGATGGAGTTGTTTCAGTGACTGGGTGAAGTGTTTAGAGATTTCAGAGACTTCCATAGGTCCTACAGATTCTTATCAAGTTCTAGAAGAAGTTTCAACAGTTTCCGAGATGAGTTGACTGAGGTTTGACCATCCTCTACCCCAGTCACATGCTTGTTGAGACATGGGAGAAATTTTAGGGCCATAGTCGCATGGAGAGAAGCCTGTGGGAGCCACTATAGCTTCAATATGCTAAAGTCATATGCAGGGTAGTGCTAAGGGAGCGACTATGTGATTTTCACTAAAATTGCTCCACATTCCTTGTACTCCTCAACCTATTTTGGTATCGTGGCAATGTTATTGATCGAAAGTTTTCAGCATATGGTTGGAAAACATTTGTGGGCCCTTTAGAAGCTGATCAAAGTTGAAGATATCAAAGGGCTAGTGGAGATAGTGATTTATTTGGCCAAGAATCCTTCCTTAACCAAATCTAAAGCATGTGAAAAGGATTACTGAGTGATGCATAACCTGAAGCATTTATTAATTTAATCATCTCAGAAAAAGTTAAATGGAAGAATGCATTGAATCTATTTGGTTGGTTTTTTTGAGAGTGTGTGAGTATGCCATTATGGAGGCATTGTGGGTGAGTAGATATTGATGCAAATACTCACATTGTATTGCACAAATATTTCAGAGTTGTGTGCGCAAAATTCAGAGGCGAATTGTGCTACAGAATGGAGGTGAATTGGGCTACAGAATGGAGGAGAATTGAGAGCAGTGTGTTGAGTATTTTGGTGTGAGTTGGACAGAAGAAATTCCCCCCTTTGGGTCAGAGTTTGATTATGTTTTTGTGTGTAGAACAATGGTGTTGTTGGGTTGGTCATGTTGAGTGAATTGAGAACCCAACTTGAAATTGTGAAACATGGTTCACATGGAGCAAGTGAAGGCATGTGTAAGATTCAGTATAGAAAGTGATTTACTTGATTCATAGTAGGAATAGTTTTCTCCAACCAATAGGATTTGGACAGTCCAATGGTGGTTGGGCGAGGATCATTGGTTGTGGGAGCTTCCAGCGGATGGTAGTCCATAGATTTGTGAGAGAAACAAAGTTCTAAATTAATAGATGCCAACATACTGTAGAAGAATCCAAGTCTTCTGGCTTATGGCCGTAACCTAATCCATGTAATTTTGTTTAGTATATTAATAGAAGATTTTAGCAGCGTAGCATCAATACAGTGGTTTTCTCCTGAAAGGGTTTCCACTAGAAATACTTGTGTTCTTGTATGTGAATTCTTGTATTTCTCATCGTTATTATGTTTTCAGTTTATTGTTGTTTATACTCTTTGATGAACTAATGTTATGGATGTGCATGGATAATTTACATTGAGGAAAAAATATAAATTGGTGAAAATTAATTAAAGGTCATCACTATTGATTCACCCCCTCCTCTCAGCAGTGAATATATTTCCAACTATATATGTGTGTGTGTGTGTTATGTTGCATTATATAGTTAAATAAAAATATAGGAAGTGTAAGTTACAAAATCATTACTTAACTAAATTTTTTAATAAAGGTGGGAACTAAGAGATATATAGTTGCCATATCATTATATTAAATAATTATGCAAATATTAGTGGAAATTTAAGGGAAAAGTAGAGTTTATAGATCAACTCAAGTCTTAAAAAGTTGTTGAGCATCACCCATCTTATGTTATTATGAAGAGCACATTAGGTTAAATAGTTATAAACTATGTTAAATGTTATATATGTGTGTGTGTGTGTGTGTGTGTGATATTATAGTTATAGTTATGTTATATGTAGCTATATAAATATGTTACATGTTATGTTATGTTAGATAATTATATATAGTTATGTTGTATATATAATAGTTATAGTTATGTTATACCTTACAAATTTATGTTATATATATAGTTAAATAGTTATGTTAAATGTTCTATACTAAATTATATATGTGTGTGTGTGTGTGTGTGCGCACGCGCGCGCGCGTGTGTGTGTTAAATGTTACATGTTATAGTTATATATGTTAGTTAGGTTATATATACTTTTATATTTTGTTGTGTGTGGGTGTGTGTGTGTGTGTGTGTATGTGTGTGTTAAATGTTACATGTTATAGTTATATATGTTAGTTATGTTATATATACTTTTATATTTTGTTATGTGTGTGTGTGTGTGAATAAAATATAATTAAATAACAATTTTTTTGTTTTGCACTTTTAATTTAGTTAATTTATTATTTAATTACAATTAATTTTTTAAAACAAATTACTATACTTTTCCCATGGGGTGTAGAATAGACGGTGATGGGGTGTACTATTAAGTCATGCAGTGATTTGAAGGTCACCGGTTCGAAACTCCATGCGAAAAAATCCAATCATGTTAAGGGATTGTGTGGCCTATGCTGGGTGTGATCCCTGGGTAATTTTGTCGGCTTAGATGCCCCTAGGTTGCAGTTTCTCAAGACACAAGTCAAGCATGATGTAATCTATGATGAACTCAGACCACTTGACGAAAACAAAAAATTACTATATTTATTATGAAAACATATTTAAAATATAAATTTATTTAAATTGAGAATAAAAAATGAAATATTTTTTTTATATTTTATTTCATAGAGGTTCACTATGAGCAAACATATTCATTATGTAAATCTAAAGCTCATAATTTATTTATTTATTTATTGGTTATAGTTAATTTTTTTTTCCTGTTTTGAAATTATTTTGGGCATATTTTTGGTCACATTTGTTAGAAATTTAGAATACGTTTTTAGTAACAAAAATTCAGTTTTTTTGAAAATTTATTTCACTAAATTCCTAAAAAAAAATGAAACCTAAAATAATTCAAAAAATAATTTTTTTACGATAGAAAATATTTATAATAAACATCCTACCATTGCAGATAGCCTATACAATGAAATTAAGATAAAAATAAAACCTAACTTATAGTTTTTTTAGGTGGTTTTCAAGGGTTTTGTTGGTGGTTTTCTAGGTTGTTTTTGGTCTTCATAGGTTTTATTGGTGGTTTTCATGATTTTTTTTTGTAATTTTTGTATAATATGCTTTTTTTTATACTGATTTTTTAATATTAAAATAAAAGAGACAAAAATGATAGGAAACCTACCTTGGATTAAGCGTCTGGTTCATTGGCAGGGTTTATGGGTAGCTGGATTGAGTTCCTTAATCTCAATCAAGCTTAGAAATCCTCTGTCGAACTCCTTTTTTCTCGTGGTCTAAGAAAAATAACTTACACAAGTCATGACTAGCGATTTTAATAAGAAATAATGCTCAATCGATCCAAAGGGATCGATCAAGCCTCTAACTCAGGTTAGAAAAGGGCTCAATCGATGGTTTGTTTAAACACTTGATCGATCTATTTTTGAGAACCTAAACAAATCGATTTATTTTTAAGAACCTAAACAAATCGATCGAGCGCTTAAAGATTTCTCAATAGAGCGCTTAAAGTTGCTCGATCAAGCATCGTTTTTTTCACCAAAATGTGCCCTCGCTTTCCCAAAAAGAGTAACCCAACTCCATGCTCTCAGCCTTGAGATTTATATTAGTTATGCCACATTTTTTGTCATTAGTGCTTATCTTAACATGAATTAACCTATTGTTATGCTCAATTATTTTACCCAACCTCTTTACTCGTATGAGATAAGTTATTTCAATTTGTAATTTATTTTATAGTTCTCCCTTGATAGGAGCTAGTATGTCCTCTCCCTTATCCTATTTCAAACCAAAAATGTGAGGCTCAAGTTTATTTTGTTACACTAATGTCTAAATTCATAAGCTTATTGATTTCCATTTTGATTAGTTTGATATCTAGTTTGCTTTCTAGACTATTTAGGGCCAATTTGTTATCACACTTTTACTCTAGCTCTTTATTCTTGTTCTTCATTTTAATATTTTTTAGATAATTGACTTCTTGTCCTTGGCTTAGTTGTTTCAATTTTTGTCTTTGATCTTCCCTTTCAACACCAAGACACTATTGATAAATCTAGAGGAAAATAAATTCGGCCGATTTCTCATAACTTGATAATTACTTGTTAATACAGTAAGGCTTATTATTAGATTTATGTTTCTTTCATTTAGTAATTACCAAAAATTATATAATACATGAAGATCACAAGAAGAAAATGAAACAAGAAATTAGGCTCCAAGCTAGGGCAAAACCCCACAAGGGGAAAACCTAGAAAATTCCTCTTCTTATAAAATCATATCAAAGTGATATATCCAAGACCGAAGATCGAGACCAAGACTGCCACATATACCCAAGTTAACCCTCTTTCAATTCTTCTTCGTCAATTCAATTTCAAAAAAGTCAATGTTGGTCAAGCATTTGAAATTTGGTCATATTCTAAAATTTCGGCTCCTTCTTTTTTGGTCCCTGAAATTTTGGGCTGCAACACCTCAAAAAAATTCACGAAAATTAGGGTAGAAAATCCTTCATTTTCTCTCTTCTTTTTCCTCCTTTTCTCTCCTTTAACTTCACTGGTTTTTCCTTCTTGTCTTGGCACAAATATTGATTTACATGATAAGTGAATGAATGGTCTCCAAAGTGGTTGAGTTTCCTTTTATATATACACACCCAAGAGGTCAAATAGGTGGGTATTAGGGCCCAGTCCAACATGTTCTTGGGGAGGGCCTACTTGTTTTTGTGGTGACACTTTTGACTCTTTTGAATCAAAAATAAATATTTCTTTTTTCACACAACAAGTCCAAATGTGACTTTGTCTCAAGTACATGAATTTGACTCATGGCAAATTTTCTTTTAACTCAATAGCCCTAGAAGCATGAAGAACAAGATTTGACTAAAATAAAATTTGACATGACCATGAAACCCATGCTTAGAAAAAAAAAAAAAATTATTATTTTCTTTGCTTTTACAAAATATATATTTTGATACAAGTACAATGATAATTATGAATACCGAGCCTAGTTACATTTTCGAGCAGACACATGGCAAGTACACATCATAACCAAGACATGTGGCAACTTCTGATTGGCTGCAACAGATGATGTGGTAGATGATCTGGAAAAGTCGTCCCATATCAGGACATTTGGTCATAGAAACATTGGGGCTTGAAAACATAATAATAGTGGATCAACCCAAGGGAAAAAGTCCCAAAGTAATGGAATATTAGTCCTCAACTACATATGGCCAAAATTTTCATTGGTTGAAGTTCAAGCACAAAAATTCAATCTCGAAAATTTGACATATCAATGTGTAACAAGCAAGGATGAAACCGCCTCTACCCATATTAATTAGGAATAACCAATAGTCATGGAACGAAGTCATATGGAGATAAAGGTGTAGCACCTATGAGCATTGATATCGAGACTTCAGCCTCATTACATGGGAATATCATGACTGGAAAGAAAGGAGACCCGATCTACCAATGCCTGATGTGTTAAAGCAATTGGTTATAGTGTGTATTCATAAGGAGAATAAAGTCTAGCCCTTAGAGCTATTGGTCCATCAACTCGTTAGGATTGAAGTGTAATCACCTGATGTATAAGGTGTGTGGGCAATGCTCATTACCCACGATAATAAACACAAGAACTTGTGAATGAAAAGAACCAAAGGTATAATTAGTAGGACTGAAGGGAGTTGTATTTTAAATTACTGAGAAGATCATAAGTGGAATATTAAAAGTGTGTGAGTGGTAAACGACTATACAAAAGTTAGATAAAGTTTGAACTGCACCATATAGGCAGATTGGAACCATGAAAAAAACATATTAGAATGCCTATTGGAACCATGAAAAAAACATAGTAGAAGTGTGAATCAATCAAATCATCAAACTGCACCATATAGGCAGATTGGAACCATGAAAAAAACATAGTAGAATGCCTATTGGAACCATGAAAAAAACATAGTAGAAGTGTGAATCAATCAAATCACAATACCATGGGTAAATATCGTGGGTTGATACCCATGGTAAGGGAAAGACTTGTGGGAGAGAGAGAGAGAGAGAGAGAGAGAGAGAGAGAGAGAGAGAGAGAGAGAGAGAGAGAGAGAGAGAGAGAGAGAGATATCGTGGGTTGAGAGAGAGAGATATCGTGGGTTGAGTGGTAAATGACTATACAAAAGTTAGATAAAGTTTGAACTGCACCATATAGGCAGATTGGAACCATGAAAAAAACATAGTAGAATGCCTATTGGAACCATGAAAAAAACATAGTAGAAGTGTGAATCAATCAAATCACAATACCATGAAACCCATGGTAAGGGAAAGACTTGTGGAAGAGAGAGAGAGAGAGAGAGAGAGAGAGAGAGAGAGAGAGAGAGGATATCGTGGGTTGATACCCATGGTAAGGGAAAGACTTGTGGAAGAGTTCATGAGAGAGAGAGAGAGAGAGAGAGATATCGTGGGTTGATACCCATGGTAAGGGAAAGACTTGTGGAAGAGTTCATGTTGTATAAGAGAGAGAGAGAGAGAGAGAGAGAGAGAGCAATGAGTATGAGTGAAATTTTAGTGAATTTATAAGAGAGATGATAAGAGTGAGAGGTAAAAATAGCATATGGTGTGAGTACAGAGTAGGAAAATCAAGAGAAGAGTAGAGATAAAACTAGTTAGCAACAAACAAAATTTAAATTTAATATCAAGAGGGGATTGGTGTTCCTTGTAGGTGGGTGCCTACAAAATCTTGGGGATTGGTGCCTTCAACAGGTTGGAGCCTACAAATTGTAAGGGATAGGTGTCTCTTGCAAGTGGGTTCTTGTAAACTCTATAATTGGTGCCTACAATCATCATTTAAAGAAGAAATTGTTTTGTGGTTTTCTCCCATATGGGTTTCCACATTAAATATCTTGTGTTCTATGTGTTCATTTGATCTTGTGTGGTTTATCTATGTATGCTTAATTTATAATTGTGAAAAGAGAAGAGCTGAAGTGGAAGTTTTAAACAATATGAATTAATAAGAATATTAATTCAACCCCCTCTCAATATTCAAGAAGTGGTATCAGAGCCATGTTTCTTCAGTAAAAACCTAACCATTTGAAAGAAAATATTACAAGAAAAATGGCAAGTCAGGATGATTCCTCATCAATAAAACCCCCTCTATTCAACAGGAAAAACTTTACTTTTTTGGAAAATTAGAATGAAAACATACCTGATGTCAATTGGCATGGAAATTTGGAAAATTGTGGTGAATGGTTATCAAACCCCAACCTTTCCAACTAATGAAGTTGATAAGAAAATCCACAACTATAATGCTAGAGTTAGGAATGCAATATTAGGTGGACTTGTAGAGTCAATTTTTTTCAAAGTGATGCAATATGAGTCAACTAAATAAATGTGCGCCAAAGTGGTAAAAAGTTATGAAGGGGATACCATGATTAGAAATGCCAAACACCAATTTTACATGATGCAAGATGAAAGCCTGAAAATGAATGAGGATGAAAACATAGGTATTTTATTTCTCAATGTAGATGAGATTGTAAGCATAATTAAAGGATTAGGTGATAATATTTATTATGCTACAATAGTTCAAAAAGTGTTGAGATCACTTCCTTCTATACTTGATTCCAAAGTTTTTGTTATAAAAGAAATGCATGAATTGGAAAAATTCACCATGGAAAGGCTTCATGGAATACTTACTTCTTATGAGATGCGAAAAAAGAAGGATAATCAAAAACTCAAAGAATTCTCATTCAAAACATCAAACAAGTCAAAAGAACATCACAACCATGACTACTCCAACCACATTTCATATGAAGAGGAAGTAAGCTTTGTGAGAAAGCTAAAAAGAGGGACCAATAAATATCGAGGTAAGTTACTATAAAATGTTTCCACTATGGTAGAATAGGTCATTTTGAATCAAGTGTCCATTTAAAGATAACAATAAGGAAGATACAAAAGAAAAAAGAAAGAAGAATTACAGGAGAAACCTTACGGGAAAATACCTTAAAAATATTTTTCTTATCTCTAAAGAGGATAGCAGTTCCGTGAAAGATGAAGAAATGTATGAATTTGATACCAGTTTAAATGAGAAACCTCCAATGGCATTTGAATATCATAATTCTGCTCAAGGAAGATCTGATTCAGAGGATTAAGCGGTTGAAGAAGTAGTTGATATGGAATTAGAACTCCTTAGTTCCTTAGATGAAATTTATAGTCTAAGGAGTAAGAATATAAAACCATACAGATATATTACAAGTATATGAGGAGAGAGACCATTTTTCTAATAAAACAATCATTCCTTTTAAAATAGAGTTAGAAGTGGGAAAGAAGATAGAAGAAACTCTCATGAAATAGAGATAAAATAAAAGGAAATGAATTTTGAAAGGCTTGAAGCAGAAGTAGTTTCTTTAAGAAACGATTTAGAGAAATATAAAGCATAGATGGATTTAAACCTAAGATTTGTTAATGGATCTAAGACCATTGAAAACATCCTTAACAATCAAAGGTCACCAAAAATCAAGAAAATTATTGGTTATAAAGTAAATCATGAAAAGGAAAAATGAGATTCAAGTTATAGTATATCAAAGAGAGACGAAATCAGAAGCTATGTGTTGTGTTAAAAGGTCCAAGCATCCAGTTAAGAAAATAAAGGAAAAATGTAAGAAATAAAATGAAACAAACTCATATGAGTCCCTCAAATAATATTGAATAATATTGAAAACTTAAGCAAATAAAACATGAACCTCATCAAACCAATAAACAAAGTAAGCCTTGAAGATCAGTCTCTTCAAGGATATTCTTCACACTAAGGTACCTAGATCTCTTGTTTTTCATCTCATATCTTTGGTCATAAGGTTTTAAAGTATATCATATCAAGAATGTAAATGTTAGATTTGGTAAATTATTAAATTTCAAGTCTTGGGTATTAAGTATATAATCAAAATGACAAATGAGAGTCAAGTTGTAATATATAAAAGATAGAGGAAGTCAAAAGCTATGCCAATGTGTTAGAAGGTACAAACATCTAGTTAAGAAAATCAAGTGAAAATGCTAGGATTCAACTGAAACAAACTCATATCAGTCCCTCAAATAATATTGAACCAAGTATGCAAAAGAAACATGAACCTCATTAATCCAACAAAAAATGCAAGCCTCGAAGATCAGTCTCTTCAAGGAGATTGCTCACACCAAATTACCTAGATCTATTTTATGGCTATTTTTTTTGGTATCATATTCGTAATAAGGTTGTAAATTGTACAAAATATAAATATATCAAGGATGTAAATGTCAGATATGGTCAATTATTAAATTTCAAGTCTTTGTTATAAAGTATATAATGAAAATGAAAAATAAGAGTGAAGTTGCAGTATATAAAAGATCGAGGAAAACACAAGTTATGCCAATGTGTTAAAAGGTCCAAGCATCCAATTAAGAAAAGCAAGGATGAATGTCAGAAGTCAACTAAAACAAACTCATATCAGTCCCTCAAATAATATTGAACCAGGTAAGCAAAATGAACTTGGACCTCATCAAGCCAACAAACAAAGCAAGCCTCGAAGACCAGTCTCTTAAAGGAGATTATTCACACCAAGGTAGCCATAAATATTTTATGGCTATTGTTTTTTGTATCATAACATTGGTATTAAGGATGTAAACTGTAGATCATATACATATATCAAGAATGTAAATGTTAGATCCAGTTAATTATTAAAGTCTAGATCTAAAATTCAATGCGTGAATATTTTTGGTAAGAGCAATTCATTATATCATTTCATGAATCGAATTGAGTGCTACATATGCAATGATTTTGGACAAAAGGAAAATTAATACAGAAGAAAAATGGTTATCTCTTATAAACATGAAAAAGAAGAAGTCTATAGAGTATGAAGGAAGAAGCATAAGTATGTAAAAAAATGCATATTTTATCTTTGTCCTTAAAATAAAGGAAAACAGTGGCACATTGACAATGGTTGTTTAAAGCACATGATAGGTGACAAAAGCAAGTTCATATCTCTCAATGAAGATAGAGGTGGTAATGTCACGTTTTGTAATAATACACCAAGAATAATAATAGGTGGGACACTGGTCTTGGAAAGGGGAAATATTAAGGCTCATAATGTGTTGTATGTAGATGGTATTAAGCATATCTACTAAGTTCCAATCAGATATGTGACCAAGGACATGAAATTATATTCAAGTCAAACTGTTGCATAGTAAAGGAGGCAGATTGAGGATAAAGTGTAGTGAAAGCAGCCAAGGCTCCATGTAATTTCTATACATTGGAGGGTAGCAAAGAAATTTGTCATATGGCAAAGGAATATGAAAGTTGGTTATGGAATAAGAAGATGGAGCCCATCATATTTGATCATTTACTTAAAATCGACAAAAGGAAGGAAATAAGAAATTTTCTCCAAATCTCCAAGCCACGTAACAATATTTGTAGGTCATGCTAATTCCAAAATCAAACTCAAGTACAGTTCAAAATAAAGGAGTATTCCAAAATAAGGCCTCTAGAACACATTCATATAGATATTTGTAGTCCCACTAGAAAATAGTATCCATGAGGTGAGAGATACTTCATGCTCTTCATTGATGATTTTACAAGGTTGACCTCGATTTGTCTACTTAAAGAAAAATCTAAAGAATTCAAGAAATTTAAAATATTTAAGGCTCAAGTAGAGAAATAGATGGATGTAAAAGTCAATTGTTTGAGATTAGACCAAGGAGGAAAAATTAACTAAGATGTATTCAAAAATTTCCATGAGAATCATGGAATAAAGAAGTAGTTCTCAGTTGCAAGGACTCCAAAAAAAATGGTGTTGTTGAAAGGATGAACAAGACAGTCCAAGTAATGGCCAAGGCTATGCTTGATGAAGAAAAAATGGTACATACTTTTTGGGGAGAAGTTATCCAAAAAATAGTCAATATTATAAATAGGGCACATTTAAGAGGAAAAAGTGATAAAACCCCCTATGAATTATGTATGGAAGACCTACCTCTATAACACATTTCACAAAAATTGGGGGAAAATGTTATATTAATAAAAATGAATATAATCTTGGAAAGTTGGATGCAATAGAAGATGAAAAAATTACTATTTATCTATTATTCCATAAGGAAAGGATACAAATGCTATAATAAAAGACTGTGTAAGATCATTAAATGCGTTGATGTAATGATTGATGAGGCTTCAATATATAAAGAACAACATCAACCCAAAATGTTCCAATCAATTATTAGTTTGATGATGAATAAGGAGAGCCATAAGACCTTGAAGAAGAAGATGAAAAATCTTTTCCACAACTTATTAAAACTCCATCAAGGTATGTACAAAAATATCATCCTGAATGTTAAATTTTAGGAAATAATGAAGTAGGAGTTCAGACAAGAAGGAAGTTTGTAGGCTCCCCTAGCCATGAAAATTTTGATTTGCTATCAACAATAGAATCTAAAGATTTTGATAAAGCTAGTCAAGACCAACATTGAATTAAGGCCATGAATGAGGAAATAGATCAAATTGAAAAGAACCAAACTTGGAAATCGGTACGAATTCCTAAGGATATGAATGTTATAAGTACTAAGTGGATTTTCAAGAATACACTAAATGAAGATGGTTAGGTCATTAAGGAAAAATAGATAATTGTCTGCAAAGGATGTGCTTTAGTGGAAGGTGTGGATTTTGAGGAGAATTTTGCTCTAGTTTCTAGACTTGAGGCAATTAGAATGTTCTTGGATATTTCATGTGATAGAAACTTTAAAGTATATCAAAAAGATGACAAGTCAAATTTTCTTAATAGAAAGATCAAATAAGAAGTCTATGTATATTTGTAAAAACCCAATTATGCTCCCCAGAACAAAGCATATTCCTATAAAGTATAATTTTCTTAGAGAACTAGTAATGGATTAGATTGTGAAGTTAGAATATGTGTCTACCAAGGAGTAGGTTGCACATATCTTAACCAAGCCCCTTCCTAGAGAGCCATTTGAATATCTTAGATAGAGGATGGTTGTGATATGTTTTCCATCCCATTAGACTTGTATGAATGCAAACTGGAATATCCTTATTCCGTTAGAGGTTTTTCTACACAAGGGTTAGCAAAAAAAAAATTCAATAGTGGGTAATTGGCTAACAACAACTATGAAGGCATGAAACCCTAGAAGTAGTAATGATTCATATGATATAATCAGATTTGCATAAAAAGATAAAAATAATAGAAACCAACTAGTAAACAATAGATCTACAATATATAATGGCTACAAGACTTCATTATCCAATTACATAAAAAAAATTATTAAATAATATCACCTGTGAAGAAGCTCCTTGTAGAGTGGCTAAAGGGGCCTCCTCCTTGGGAGTATTCTATATAAGCCTTGATCTACAACCGTGATTTATTCCTCTCCATAAGTTCATTTGAAAATAAAATAACACAAAAGAAAATAAAAAGGGATAGTGAGGTTCCAATGGGGAACACTAAAATGTCACTAAATCAAACTTTGACGATGATAATGGTCATGTGAAGTGAGGAGAGAAAACCATTCTATTTATAATAGAATGCTAGGTTAGCTTTGATGTCATAAAATAATAAAATATTTATTGGACCAAATAAAGATCTAACCAATTTTGGTATTTTATTACTATTTATGAGAGGAAAAGGTCATAGAAAAAATTATTATTATTGAATTAATAAATAAAAATTGGTAAATTGATAAGAAATAATTAATCAACAAATGTGTTTATTAAATTACTTCTAGGTGAAATGGTAAAATAAGTTAGAAATAATTTATAAATAATGATTTAATAAATTATTTCTATGACAATGTTTAAAGGATAATGTAATCATTAATATATAAATGATTTATTGAATTATTCCTATAGGAACGAAAAATGTGAGCAAAAATATTTTGGATTATTTTCACTTTAATGGATAAAAATATGAGAATAACATAAAATTAATGACTTTATGGATTACTCTCGTGTCGGTAAATTACTTAATGGAAATAACTTAAGAAAATTGGTTCCTTATGCTATTTCCTAAGGTTCAAGTGGATTTTAATGTGTAAAAATCCATACTACATGGCATATTTTGATCCACCTAATTAATTTTGGGTAGGTGACCACTTTTGATGTGATAACAGATTGTTCCCCAATGTATGAGTGTTAGGATCACATCATATGACCAAAATACATTGTAGTTTTTATTTCACTAAACACAAGAGGTGGTCATGGAGAGGTGTTAATTTTGCAACTAGGGTCAGATTCCATAGTGGATATCTTAGATGACTAAGATAATGATTGCATTAAATTCATCTTTTCGAGAGGACCAAAATCAACCTAAATATTACTCGATTTGGTTAATCGGAAGTTAAGTTTTGAATTATTTTATTTATTCATTCATTCATTATGGAATGAGTCGGCCCTAACCACTTGGGCAACTACTTGGGTCAACCTCAACCCGAAGTAAAACCTCAAGAAATCCTATAAAAGGAAGTGATCTCAAGCTCATTTTAACACACTTGATGAAGACATGTTTCTATTCTTATATTTTGTTTTGGCTCGCACAGGTTCGTCGGCAGAAGTTCACACAGGGTTAAAATTACAGGCGAAAGGTTTTCTTTGGGTTAGGTTTTTCTGGATCTTGGTTGCTGGCACAGAACAAATTTTTTTCATCTTCGGTCATAGGCACAAAGTGGGCAAGAGAGTGACTCTAGATCTCTGGTTTCTCTGAGACAATTTAGTGAGAGTGACTCTGGGTTTAGAGGCAGATCAGAAGGTTTCGATCCTTGGTTGCTCACACAAGGTAGCCCTAGGAGCGACCATATCATCTCAGTCACTCGCACAGCTTGGAAAGGGTGTGACTTTGGTTTGTCGGTTTCTTGCACAACTCAACATTGGTACGACTTTGGTTTTTTGGTCATTCACACAACTTAGGAAGGGTACAACTTTGGGTTTTAGCAGTACAATGCCACAATTGCTCACATCAAAACCTCATGAGAGCGACCCTATAGTTACAGTCAATTGCATACAGTGACATAGAGAGCGACTAAGGAATTTTTAGTCACACAAAGAAAATTTGATGAGACCGACTAGGGTTTTGAGCTACGGTTTTGACATCTTGGCTTTAGTTGGCTTCAGTGATCTGGTAGATATGGGTTTCTCCCTTATGTTATACAGATTTGTAGATCTGTAGATATGATTTACTATTATCTGCTACAAAATCATATGTACTGGGCTCATTATACTCACTAATGAAATATTTTTATGACGATCTACTAAAGAAGAATATTTGAAAGGGTTTCCCCCTTGTGGGCTTTTTCCCTGGTCTTGGATCAATCCGCTGTCTCTTATGGTTGCGATGTTGTCTTCTCTATTCCTACATATATTTTTCTTTCTTCAGTTACGTTTATGGTTGATTATACTGCTAATAATTGGATACATTGTTAATGAAAAGATAACTTTAGCTAATGTAACTCATACAACATTGAACAATCAAAAAAGTTAACATGGAATCAAATCTAAAGTGAAAGAAAAGCCCAAGGGAAGACAATATTTGAAGCCCTCTCCTTCGGAAAGCAGATTGCATATTTCCTCTACCTTCAAGGAGCATGAAAATTTGGGTGATGCATCAAACTTTACTACATGGAAAGTTAGATTGGAGATCATAGATGACAATAATGATGTGATGGAATGAATTCAAGGAAGGATACCCGAGCCTCGAGAAAATGCTTCTTCTTCTCTCAAGAAACGGTACAAGAAAGGTGAGTTGAAAGAAAAGCAAATTATAGTAGATGGTTTACAAGATCATTTACTTTCTTATGTTGGGAATTTAAGAAAGTCTAGAGATATGTATGACAAGATAACCAACATATATGAAGTCAACAACCTAAATGAGATCATCACCATGAAAGATCAACTCAAGGAAGTCAATATGAATAAAGGGGAGGTTGTCCAATCTTACATTATGAGGATCTCTCATCTTAGAGATCAATTGTAGAGGGTTGGAGAAAATGTACTTGACAGGGAGCTAGTGGTTGTGACTCTTAGAGGTCTCCCCTCTATTTGGGAAACCTTCATTACTACTATCAACAATAGCAATGTCCTTCCATCATATGATGAGATCGTTGGAAAACTCACTCAAGAAGAATCTAGAATGATAGCAAGAGGAAGGATTCAAAAGCATAAAGTGGAAGAGCCTGCTTCATATATCACTCATGGTAAAAGAAAGAAAAAAAGAGGATTTTCATCAAGGAATCCTCCTTATCAAAATACAAAAAGAAGGAATGACAGATCGACATCTCATGTTGAATGCTTCAATTGTCATAAGAAGGGTCATTATGCATGAGACTATCCTAAGAAAGGAAAGAGGCCACGCTACAACACTAGAGGCAACTACAATAACAAAAGAAGAAAAGACAATCAAAGAAATAACCATGACAGAAGAGATGATAGAAGAATAAGAGACTCCTCAAGCGACCGTGAAGAAGATCATCCTCCTCAAAAGAAGCCAAGGGCTCCCAGGTATGAAAGTAATGTTGTAAATAAATCTGAATACATTCTCATTTCTTCTCTTACTAGTTATTCTCTATCGGATTCGTGGGATAGTTGGTTGGTTGATAGCGGGACCACTAATCTTTTCTCTAGTTATAAATAACTCCTCTCAAATCTGGTAGAGATGGAGACTAAGCTAATGATCATTCTTGGAGACAACTCTAATCATCCCGCGAAAGGTTTTGGGTCCCTCAAATTTCAACTAAACTCTGGGGAATCAATTCTGTTGCATAATGTCATGTATGCACCCGGATTAATGAAGAATTTGGTATATGTATCTGCATTGGAAGACAAATGGATGAGGGTTGCCTTCATCAAAGGTAAAGTTCTAACTTGGCCTGCTGATTCACCTATGAGGGATGCCTTCACACTAGGATCGACATTTAAAGGAATCTATAGGGTCACTAGAAGACCTCTCCTTGCATTGGTTCATAATACCAATCATTTAAGCAAATTATGGCACTGCTGACTGCCTCATGTTCACCATGATGCACTTTTGAAATTGAAGAAATTAGTCTTTGGTATTCCCGATGTTCAGGATCATCATGATGGAATTTTTCTAGGTTGTGCAAGTGGAAAGAAAACAAGGGGGCCATTTCCCTTGACTAAGAACAAGACAAATGCCATCCTCCATCTCATTCATTCTGATATATGTGGTTTTATGTCTATACATTATGTGGGTGGTCATCTCTACTACATTACCTTTATTGACGACTTCCAAAGAAATTCATGGATATGCTATCTTAAGCACAAGGATGAAGCCTTTGAAACATTCAAGGAATTCAAAGCCTTGATCGAAAATCAATTAGGATAAAGGATCAAAATATTCAGGTCCGACAATGGAGGAGAATACATGTCAAAATAATTCATATCATTTTGTAAGAAAGACGAAATCAATAAGGAAACGATTGTGCCATATACTCCTGAACAGAATGGTCTAGAAGAAAGAAAGAATAGGTCTATATTACAAGTTGCCCGTGTTGTGCTCCATGATCAAAAGGTTCCAAAGTTACTTTGGGCTGAAGCTACATCTACTATTGTATATGTTCAAAATAGGGTGCATCATCAAGCATTAGAAAATAAGACTCCTAAAGAAATATTCACAGGAATTAAGCCTGATATCAACCATGTTCGTGTATTTGGATGCTTAGTATATTTTCATGTGACAAAAGACAAAAGGAACAAACTAGAAGCTACTGGCAGAAAAGGTACATTCGTGGGTTACTGTGAAAATTTTAAAGCATATATAATTTATATTCCTGGTCAGATGAAGGTCGAAATTAGTAGGGACATAACATTTGATGAAGATGCAACTCTTTGAAAAGCAAGAGATCTTCCTCCACCTCCTCCTCCCAAGGAAGAGAATGATGATTGGGATATTTTGGATGGTCCATCTGCACCTGAGTCCGATATGGTTGATGATCCCATAGAGCCTATGGATCCATTAGATCCTCCTCCAAGTGATCCTCCCTCTAAGAAGAGATCACTTTGGCTCCATGATACTTTACAAGATACTGAAAGAAATGTCCCCATTCGCAGATCATTCAGAGAAAGGAAACAACCATGCAGGTATCAGGGATATGTTGTTGCTATGAGTACTATGATTCATGTTGAACCATCCACATTCGAAGAATATGAATCAATTATGAAAAATGATGTATGGGATGTTGTACCTAGACCGAAAGGGAAGTCTGTTGTGACTTCAAAATTGATCCAGGTGGATATTGGTGGCCACTCGCCTATGCCACTTGGACCCCCAACACTGTCTCTTTCAATTTTTCGGTTTCCTTAATTGTAGCACAATTTACTATTTTTGGAAGTTTTTCAGGTCCTAAACTTTTGGAGCCATTTTGAGCCCCTAAATGATGTTTTTAGGGAAAACAGAGAGTCCAAAATAATTCTAGATTGGCTTGCTAGTTTGTTTCCAGCCTTCTCTTCGAGATCTTCGAAATGAGGTATTATGATAGCCAAACGAAGATCGTATGGCAAAGTTACGACCCCAGGAAGTTGATGTACCAATTTACCCAAATGGGCCTTGTTAGCACCTAAATCTGCCTCAGGCTGAAAGAAGGCAAAAATTAGGGTAACCACAAACCACGCTCAGTCTGGTAGCTAGCCCTACCAGAACAGGAGAGGGCTCTTTCCGAGTCACGCTCAGTGAATAGATAATCGAAAACGGTCTGAGATGACTTACAATGAAATATTTACCTTAGGCTAGTAAGTGAATAGGGACTTTGGAAAAGATTTTTGAAAGTGACCGAGCTTCTGGGATGTATATGGGACTGGCGCTTAGCAAAGAACAGAGAATTGAGAATGAAGGCACAGATTATTTCGTGAGGCAAGGTAGGCGGGAAGCGCAGCAATTTCAACTTAAGGTGACGTGGAATGGAAAGATTGCTGAAGATAGTGAAAAGGGCATGGTCGCATGAATCCTTTTCAACAGAAGAATGACATTGCACATGAAATTTTCCCACAGGCAGAGCAATATAAATTGAATTCTACCTAATCTCACTTAGAAAATTTCACTGAAATGAAATATGAAACATAACAAGATACATATGGAACATAAGAACACATTTTCTACACTCACAACCACAAGAATCTCATGAAACAGAGCCACTGCCTTTCATTAACTCTCTGTCAAAATATACACAGTGCAGAAATAGAGTTTCTTTCCCACAGTCTCCCAGAAGTTACAAGCCAGCCAACCCTTTGAGAATAACTTGTTTACAATATATAGAAAGTGTAGAGAAGAGATGGAATGCCGAGGGGTTGGGAAGTTACTCAAATCAATTCGAAAAGGAGATGGAGAGCCAACCATCAGCTACAGGTGCAGCACTCTCAAGCATGACATTTGGCAGTGGTGACCCTTTGCATTCTTTTGCCACTTGGATAGATGCCCACCTGGAGAGGAAACTCTTTAAAATCCACCTTTGTTGCCAAAAAACCGAAGAGTAGATGACCGGGCCCACTTAAAGAAGTCGCGACCCGAAATTTCGCGAAACGGGAGCAAACTGGGAAAAATTTCCTCTGTGCGCCGCGCGCTTTTCTCTGTGCATCGCACTACTTTGGGGCTTGTTTTGGGGCACTTGCAGGTGTCCAAAATGTGCCCAAGTGGACTTGTTGGAAAGCCTATCCTATCTACTCTCCAACCCAACTAGAATTTCTGAATTTGAAGCTCATTTGCCCCTCCAAAACTTCATTCTCCCAAGACTGCTTTCTGTGTGTCCAAAAAGTGGCAGAGAGGCCATTTTTGGGTGTTTTTTGACCTTTAGGAGACCCAAAACTTGTCAAAATTTCTTTCCCGGACACCAGTAGGCGTATTTTTCGATGCTGAATCCAAATATGCAAGCCATTCCTCATTTTGAGCTCTAGAATTTTAGCGCCGCGTGGGGTGCGCGACGCACAGGGAGAAAAACCCTGTTTTTTGACCAAAAATTTCCAAAAACACAAAATTGCCCCAAATTTTTTGAAATTTGGGCTGGGGGCTCTCTATGGAGTGCCATGCTAAGCCAAGGAAGCCGTAGCCAAGATTCTAAGCCTTTCTTTTTCTTTTTCCCATTTTGCCCTTCTTGTGGCCTTCCTCAATTTTGCTTTCAAACTCCTTATTCGGGCCTGTGCAATCATGTTTTGCACCCTGTAACGGTAAGTCATGTGTCTAGATAGAGTAAGGTTCCAGTCAGCCTTGCCTAGCAGCCTCTCCAAATGCATGTTGACCATCTCAAGGTTGGCCTCCTGGTCCTCATTGATTGCCTGCTCCAAAGATGTGAACGCCTCCCTTCTCCCTTGAGCTGCTTGGCGATGCTCACGGATGTTCTGCAGCTCCATGATCGTCTGTTGGTCCTCAAGCTGTTTGTTTCTCCGCTCCAGGTAGTCCATGTTCAACCTGGCCCTTTCTAAATCCATGGACAAGCTTTCAATCTCAGATTGCTGCTCCCGGATGGTTTCTATAAGCTTTGCATTTGTTGGCTCTGCATCTGGCTCATCATCCCGGAGAAGAAAAAACTCGGTATCCTGCTCACTTGATGGCACACCTGAAGGCCCCTCCTCGTGCTTGGGCTTCTTGCCCTTGTCCTGTACCAGTGTCGTCGATGTAGGAAGTGAGGCCCCTTCCACCCTGGGTGGAGATAACACTCGCTTTGCTGCTGCAAACAAAGGCCTGGTGCCTTTCGGATAGCCTCCCTGATATGTGATGGAAAATGGCACCACAGTGGTCTCATGGTGCTCATGCTGATGAGAAGGACTCTCCACCTCATGCTCAAACTAATGTGAGGGACCTCCTGTGTCATGCTCAAACTGATGTGAAGGACCTCCCACCTCATGTTTTGCCTCTGATATCACCGGTGGAGCGCTGAAGAAATCACGGGGGATGAAGTCTTCCCAAGCAATACCCTGCAATCCCAACTGATGGTCCACTAAAATCTGGATGAGAGAAAAATGATATACGCTATTTAGCTACTGTCTCGGGGTCTTGTGCTGCATAAAATTCTTCATCTTCTCTATGTTGTTGCACATAAAAAATGGGATGTTCATCATCCGCACCCTGGTGAAATGCATGAGTAACCTGATGTGATAGGCATAGAGGCGGGAAAACCTTCCCTCACAACTGAAATATTTCATGATCAATCTCATGAGTGGGGCATACTCATCCCTCAAAAACCTGAATGGAAAGACTCTAGTGAGTTGGCTCAAGCAGTTGTTCTTGATGTAAGGTTCATAGTGATGCCTCTCCACCTTCTTTTTCTTATGCCACTGCTTTCCAACGTTAGGTATCCCTGTTGCCACTGATATAGCCTCTGGTGTCAAGGTGAAAGTGACCCCAGCCAGTACAGATTGGCCTCCCTGTAGATGAAGTGCAAAAAGGCGGGCCAACTCATGATGTACTTTGACATTTGCCACCCTTTGGAAAAATTCATAACATGCCAAGTGCTGGAAACAAGATATGGCAAGTGGGCATGCCTGTAGCTCTGTGAGGGTGTTTGGTTCATCCCTGACATGTCTGCCACTCCTAGATCTTCGGGGAGCCTGTTCTCCTGAAGCTGTGTCACTGTGGGTCTCCTCCTCATATTCTGATGAATTTTCTGATGCCATTTCTGCTGCTTGTACCCTGAGTTTAATGCTGCCCTCTAAATCCAAGGACACTGATGAATGCTCTGAAAATCTGTTACCAAGGGGACAATAAAACAGGGGAGTGTTAGGAGGGGAATGATGAAAAGGGGAATAGGGGTTTAAAGGGGAAGTTTATCAGGGATTTGGGAGTGTTTAGGGTATGGTTTTGATGGGGTAGGGTTTGGGATATTTTGAGCTATAGGAGTAAAGAGGACAAAGGTATATGTTTACAATGTAGCTAGGGTAACCATTAGGAAGACTTGCTCCAGGTGAATTTAGCAGATAGAGATAGGATAGGAGCATATCAAGCTATCATGTTACTTTAGCAAAACCCTAGCTCTTTGTCCCTCTTTGTGTCATTTTTTGTGTTTGCTTAAAAAAAAATTGCTTTTGATTTCATGGTCACCAAAACATATTTTTCCTTGAGTTAAGGATTAATGGTTAAAAGATTTATGGGCACTTTTGCAATGTTGAGAGCCAATTTACAAAAATTTGGGAGATTTGATGCTTTTTTAGGCTCACAGGCTTGTGCGCTGCGCACTTTGCCCAGTGCGCCGCGCGCCGGGTATGCGCCGTGCCAGTGTAATGTTAACACTGTGGCCGGGCTCCCAGTGCGTCGTGCGCCCTGAGTGTGCCGCGCCACATTGTGTGTGCATCGCGCGCAGTCAAACGACACAATTTTTTGTTTGAAAAACAGGGGAGGGAGTTTTGGGGGGATTTTAGGGGGTTTGCTTGGGGAATCGGGAGGAATGGAGATGGAAATGATGAGGAGTGAGGGGACAAGGGGAAAGGAGCAAAATCTTGGTGGCATCATCGCAAACTTGCAACCCCATCCATTGTTTTTCATGGTGAATTTTTCATGGTTGGCCATTGTGCTTTGGATACCATTCAACCTCTTCACAAATACCATATTCTTGACAAAACTTGATGAGTAGGTAATGTTACAAGGCTTACCTTTCAATTTGATCGCTTTTTCCAAGTTTTGAAGTGGTTTGGCACCATTTTGGGCTGCTGGACTATGTGCGCCGTGCGCAATTCCCAGTGCGCCGCGCCCGTATAATCTTTCAACGGTGGGCTGGCTGCGTGTGCGTCGCGCCCAGTGAGTGCGCCGCGCTCCTGCCTGTGTGCGCCACATTTCCCAAATCGCCTCCCAACTCACTCAAACGCTCACCATATCAACTTCACACCTTTGAAAATGTCTTCTTCAAGTCATTTAGCAGCACAATACCTTTGTTTTGGGTCAAAACATGTATATATAGGCTTGAGGGAAGCTGGTTTGATTTTTTCTTCCTTGAAAACCCCCTTTCTAATGTTTTTGTTTTGCACTTTTCATTGACTTTTAAAACACTCTGTTTTTCCTTTTTCTTTGAAATTTTGGCTCTCATGATGAAATTTTCGGCGTTTCTTTGCGGGGACTGTGTGACTGGGCCTTTGGCTTTGAAATCCATGACTGCGTCTGAAAATGTCAACTGTCGATTTTTTGGAAAATTTTGTCATAGTTGACCTTGTTTGACTTTTCTTCAAAACAGAGTTTTGAAGAAGAGTCGTTGTCTTTTCAGGTGATGATGAAGCTTTCTGCACTGTAGGTGTATAAGATCTCCTTCTGGCCTGCATGGCTTGTTCTGGACATGTTTTTCAAGGACCAAACTGATGAATTTCTAGACCCTAACAATAAAAAATGACTCTGTCCTACAATATGACCAGTCCTTGACTATCATGAATTTCATTGATTACGGACCAATTCACGAACCAGAAGAGGCCAGACATGAGGGGAAATGAGTAGCATGACTTTCTCCGTCAGATCATGGCATGTCCCTAGCGAAATGCAGCTTCGTGGATGGAGCGGGACACCTAAATTTGAAATGCACAAAGAGCTTTGATCTCTGATGGAGGGCTGACCAGACCGACTCTAACAGGGCCCACAGTTTTGGCACTTCATCTCCTAGGGTTAGCTTTTTGGATGTTTAGGGTTTTCCATTGTTTCTCAATAATAAATAGGACTTTGAGCCTCATTGTAACACAATTGAGTGGCTTGTATCCACCACATCTCTTCTCAGAGATATGTTACCATTGCCCGAGCTAGTCTTATTTCCATTATGTTTGTAAGCATATTTCAGTATTTGATATTAATGAAATGAAGTGTTATTTCTACTGCATCTTTGTATTTATGGTTATGTCTGTAACTTGTTGTGTTCCTTTTTAAATCCGGATCAGTAGTATCAAAGCGGTTTGCTCTTTCTCTGTTTTTCGCATGTCCCCAACAAGGTCAGGATATAAGGAGTTAGGGCTCGATTTGGTTTAACCTTTGCAAGATCAGCCTTGCAAATCTGATGACCTCCCATGGTAGAAGAAAATAAAGATGAGGGGGCAGGAGATCCTTTCAAAATGTTGCTTGAGGAAGCCCTCGAGTGACAAAGGGATGCGATGATGGATAACTTTTCCTAGATCCATTGTCGGCTACCCACAGGCGATGCATCTTCGTCCAATAGCCACTCTGGAGGTGCCACTCCTTTTAAGGTACAAGTTAACATAGATATTCCCATATTTGAAGGCCTGATAGATGTAGACACCGTAGATAAATGGTTGAATATGTTGGAAGGATATTTTTCAGTTCATGACTTTTCCAATTGGGAAAAGATTACTTTTGCACTTCTCAAAGCTGCCCCACACGTCAAGGATTGGTGGGAAACCTACTGTGAACAAAAGGATGAGAGTGAACCCTCATTGTTTTCAGCTGCACCCACTTGGGATTCTTTTCGAGATGCCATCAAGGAACAATATTATCATGTTGGGAGCTATGAAGATAAATACATAAAGTGGACCACGCTACGATAGGGAAGGGACCAAGATGTGCCAGAGTTCACAAATATTTTCCATACCCTTCGCATGAAGCTGGGTATCAAGGATAATGAGCAGCATTTGGTGCTTAGGTACTGCAACTGTCTACAAGTACATCTAGGATGAGATGGAGTTCCTGGACATTTCCTCGCTCGACATGATGTACCGATACACTATCAAGATTGAGAAGAAGTTTAAATAGAAGAAGCGGGACTTTGGATTCACAAATCCAAAGCAAGGAAAAGGCACCCCCAAACCACAGAACAAAGGACCAAGCCAAGGCGGGGCTACCTAGGATAGCCCGCCGAAGCCGCAAGCAAAGAACAACACCATGAAGACAAAGAAGGACACAGGAAAATGGTGTGAGTTCCATAAGAGCTCCACTCACAATACAAGTGAGTGTCGGGCCAAGCAGTCACTGGTGGCCGAGATGAAGGCTTCTGAATCAGATGCATGTTCCAACTCTGAATCAAAACCCAATAAGGGAACTGAAAAAGGTAGGCAGATCATTAATGCGGAGCCCAGTGCCACCGTGGCCACCACCAATATCTAGAAGATTGAGCCTGAAGATCCAGAGGAGGGGGAACGCCTCTTCCACTCACAGATGTGGGTGAAGGGTTCTCCGCTGTAGTTCATTATCGACAACGGGAGCAAAAAGAACCTCATTTCAGCAGAGGTCATGAAGAAGTTGGGCCTAAAGACTACAACACATCCACAATCGTACACCATTAGGTGGCTTTGCCAAGGATGCGATCTTCGTGTCATCCAGCAGTGCTTCCTTCCCTACAGCATCAAGCCCTTCATGGATGAGGTACTGTGTGATGTTGGTCCTCTTGAAGTTTGTGATGTATTGTTAGGACAACCATAATTGTGGAAGTGACGTGATGTATATGATTCTAGACCTTGCTTTGTGATTATTACCTTGGCCAACCAGTTGTACAGGATACCGGAGGTAGCCCCGCTTATCGCGTACAGGATACTGGAGGTAGCCCCGCCTAGCGCCATCTCTTTGATCACTGCAAAGCAATGCAGTAAGATCATTTCCTAGACTAGGAAATTTGTTTTCCTTATGGTTTGCCCTCAGCGCAAGAAGAAGGTCGTGGCCACAGCCTCAAGGCAAGGCTCCTCTGCATAGTAGTAACAGATGGATGAGGTTGTGGAGGAGTACAAGGATATTTTCGCCTCACTTACAGGGGTACCTCTGCACTGTCAGATCAAGTACTCCATCGATCTGGCCCCAGGTGTGCTACTGCCCAATGGGCCGATCTATTGGCACTCTATTTTGGAGAATGATGAGATCAGGAGGTAGATTCTGGAACTATTGCAGAAAGGGCACATCACGCCAAGTTGATCACCCCGTGGGAGCCCGATTATATTGGTACAAAAGAAGGATGGGACCTGGAGGCTCTGTATTGACTACTGAGCATTGAACAAGATCACTGTCTAGAATAGGTACCCAATCCTGTAGATTGATGACCTTCTTGACTAGCTCAAGGGGGCCAAATATTTCAGCAAGATTGACTTGAAGTCAGGTTATCACTAGGTGCCTATCGAACCCTCTGATGTGTGGAAGACTGCCTTCAAATCCAAGGAGGGCCTTTTCGAATGGTTGGTCATGCCGTTCGGATTGATGAACGCCCCTGCAACCTTCATGAGACTGATGGATGAGATCTTGTGACCCTTCAACATTGCATTCGTCGTAGTGTATTTGGATGACATCTTGATCTTCAGCCAGAGTTGGGACGGGCACCTCCACCATATTCGACAGGTACTTCAAACCTTGCGACAACACAAGCTATGTGCTAACTTGGAGAAATGCAGCTTTGGCGTGACCCAAGTTCAATATCTAGGGTACATAATTGATGAGTAGGGTATACATGTGGACCCATCCAATATACAAGTCATTCGGGATTGGCTAGCCCCAACCACTCTAACAAAGCCCCGCAGCTTTTTGGGTCTTGCCAGCTTCTACCGTAGGTTCGTGTTGGGGTTCTCTCATATCGCTTGGACTTTAATTCAAGTCACTAAAGGTGGAGAAAAGGCAAAGTTTTTTTCATCTAAAACCCAACAACAAGCATTCTCTGAGTTGAAGAATCGCCTCTATTAAGCACCAGTGCTCACATTACCAGACCTGCAACAACCGTTTGAGATTGAGACAGATGCCTCTGACTATGCTATTGGTGCGGTTCTTACTCAGCATGGGCATCCGGTGGCTTACCACAGTGAGACACTTTAAGACATAGTATGAAAGTAACCCATTTATGAAAAGGAAATGTATTCTATTGTGCAGGCCTGTTGTCAATGGAAGAATTACATTCTGGGGAAGGAAACGGTCATCCACATAGACCATCGACCTCTATAGTTCATACAGACACAAGGGAAGTTGCAGAATGATCGCCATCAGAAATGGTCCACCTACCTGCAACAGTTCCATTTGAACATTAAGTATAAGAAGGGCAACACCAATAATGTCACTGATTGCCTCAGCCGACCACCGGTCATGGCGTTGATCACTGTGCTCGACTCCTGTGGGCACGAGACATCGGGGTGGCTGCATCTTTACAAGAGCGATCTAGAATTCAGTAGCACATACCAGACACTCCTGGAAGGGAAGAAAGTTCCAAGTTTTCACCTTCAGGATGCATTGTTATGCCACCTGGGACACATTTGTGTTCCTTCAAGTGAGCGTGCCAAGATGATTTGGGAGGCGCACTACAGTCGGGTCGCTGGACATTTCGGAGTAGAGAAAACAATGGCAGTATTGTAGAAGTATTTTTATTGGCCAAAACTTCGTCAGGATGTTGGGAAGTACATTAGATCCTGCACCGCCTGTGCCATTGCCAAACCAACCATCAAGAATCAAGGCATGTATACTCCTTTACCTACTCCTAGTCATCCTTGGGAATCTGTCTCCGTGGATTACATGTCGGTCCTTCCTTCTACTAAGCTCGACAACGATTACATTTTCGTGGTCGTCGATAGATTCTCTAAGATAGCCATCATGGAGGCCTACAAGAAGAGTATCAAAACAGAGGCCACTGCTAAGCTCTTCTTTGAGAAAGTGTGGGTACACTTTGGGATCCCACAGTCCATTGTCTTAGATCGGGACAACATATTCTTGAGCGCATTTTGGTCAAGTCTCTGGTCGATGTTGGATACAAAACTTACTAAGTCCATGGCTTTCCATCCCCAAATTTATGGCTAAACAGAGCTTGTCAACAGGATGATCGTACACATTCTACGTATGTACAACTTGAAGCATCCCCGCACATGGGATGAAAGCCTCCCCTATGTCCAGCACATCTATAGCAGAGCTCTCCATAGCTCATCGGGCCATAGCCCCTTTCAGGTAGGACTGGGATTTCAACCATTATGTCCCATTGATGTGGCCATGCCATTTGAAGCTACTCAAGCAGATTCGGCTCATGTCCAGTCTGAAGCCGACAGGGCTAATAGCTTCATTGAGCGCATCCAATACATTCGCCAATAGGTCCATGATATATTGGATAGAGCCAATGCTAAGTACAAGCAGCGCCATGATCAACACCGGGTGTCGCACAAGTTCCATGTGGGCAACAAAGTTTGGCTACATTTGCAGAAGGAGCGTCTTGTTGGACCCCACTGCAAGCTTCGCCCGCTTCGATATGGGCCATACACAATCACCAAGGCTATAGGGGACAATGCCTTCGAGCTTAGCATTCCACCGTTCCTTGGTCTGCACCCAGTTTTCAATGTAGAGCGCCTTCATCCATACTTTCCACCATTGTTGGAACTCACACCAATAGAGCTAAACCCAGACTGCATGGAACAGGCCACCACTGATCGAATCATGGACACATATATCAAGAACACTCGCCAGCAGAAGATCCAACTATATCGAGTTGTCAAAGTTGGCCAAATGCTTCACCAAGGCAAGTGGCTCACCAGGGACCAAGTTCAGTAGAAGTTTCCCCATCTCATGCAGGCACTCAACGCAATGGGGACCATTGCTTCCTAAGGGAGGAGGAATGATCCAGGTGGATATTGGTGGCCACTTGGACCTCCAACACTGTCTCTTTCAGTTTTTCGGTTTCCTTAATTGTAGCATAGTTTACTATTTTTGGTAGTTTTTCGGGTCCTGAACTTCCGGAGCCATTTTGAGGCCCTAAACAATGTTTTTAGGGAAAACGAAGGAACTGAAAATGTCCCATGCAAGCTTTCTAAGATTTTTTTGACCTTCTCTTCGGGATCTTCGAAACGAGGTATTATGATAGCCAAACGGAGATCGTATGCCAAAGTTACGACCCTGAGAAGTTGATGTACCAATTTACCCAAACGTGGCCCACAATTTTGGTGCTTCATCTCCTAGGGTTAGGTTTTTGGATGTTTAGGGTTTTCCATTGTTTCTCAATAATAAATAGGCCTTTGAGCCTCATTGTAACACAATTGAGAGGCATGTAGCTGCCACATCTCTTCTCAGAGATATGTTACCATCACCTGACCTAGTCTTATTTCCATTTTGTTTGTAAGCATATTTCAGTATTCGATATTAATGAAATGAAGTGTTATTTCTACTACATCTTTGTATTTATGGTTATGTCTGTAATTTGTTGCGTTCCTGTTTAAATCTGGATAAAAATGGCTATTTAAAATCAAACATGGAATTGATGACAACATTGAGAAATATAAATCAAGGTTCATGGCTTGAGGCTTCTCTTAGAAAGAGGGAGAATATTATGAATAAATATTTTCTCAAGTAGCTCGATATACAACCATCTGTTCTATAGTTTCCCTTGTTGCAATTCAGGGATGGACTCTTCATTAGATGGATGTAAAGACCGCATTCCTTCATGTCATGTTACAGGAATATGTAATGTTGAACAACCACAAGGATTCGAAGTGGAAGATCGAAGAACACATGTTTGAAGGTTGAATAAGGAATTTTATGGATTGAAGCAAGCTCCTTGAGCTTGGTATGCACATATTGACAGTTAGTGAAGATGGGATTCATAAGAAGAAATGTCGATCCCAACCTCTATTTCAAGGTATTCCAAGGTGTGCCAATGATTTTGGCTTTATTTGTTGATGATCTATTTCTAACAGGTAGTGAGACTTTGATGATTGAATGTAAGATGAAGCTAGCCTCTAATTTTGAAATGAAATACCTTGGTCTTATGCACTACCTTTTGGGCCTTCAAGTATGGAAAAATCCTGGTGAGATCTTCCTTTCACAAGGAAAATACATTGTAAAGTCGCTAGAAAGATTTGGAATGACTGAATGTAAATCCATGGTCGCACCAATGGAAATGAGCTTTAAGAAATTATGTGGAGATGTTGCAGGACCAAAATTACAAAATCCATCCAAATATAGACAATCGATTGGGGCTCTGATGTTCCTTGTGAACACCCATCCAAACATATGCTATGCGGTGAAAACATTGAGTCAATTCATGATTGAGCCCCACCACACACATTGGATAGCTTTGAGACACATATTGAGATATTTTCACGGGTCGATCACACTTGGCCTGAGATATTCTACAGGAAATGTTCAACTTCATGGATACACTAATGTTGATTGGGTGGGAAATGTTATCGACGGGAAAAGTACATCTAGATGTTGTTTTAGCCTTGGATCTTCCATGATATCTTGGATTATAAGGAAACAAAAGTTAGTAGCATTGAGCACAATCGAAGCAGAATATATTGTCGCTAGTATGGCTAGTTGCGAGGCAATATGGCTAAGAAATATCTTTGGAGAGCTATTTCAGCAGGTCCTAAATATAACAGCGATATACTTGACAACAAGTGTGGAATCCATTTGGAAGAATATCATGTGTTTCATGACAAGTCCAAGCATACTGAGATTCGATATCACTTCATTCAAGATTACATATCGACAGATGAACAGATTGCAAATATTCTCACCAAGGCACTACCAAAGAGAAAGTTCTCTATTTTCATAGAACAACTTGAACTGATGGATGTAGCCCCTCCGGATAAGGGGTAGCGCTGATCAAGGACACTGAGCATACTCTTCCCACCTTTCTTGAGCTCGTAGGGTGAAGAATTGAGATAAAGGGCTCCTGGGGTTGAGGGAACTCTTGACAATATGGCGCTACCCTATATGTTACCCAAGGTAGAAGAATGTTGCGCTTCTCTCTTTATAGGGTCGGAGAATGTTTCTCCCCTCTTGGCCTTTGCAGAGTATACCCAATTTGGCATCATACCCTCAAGTAGGCCAACTTAATGGGAATATAGGTCCTTGTTTTGGCCAATGCATTGAGAGTGTACTTGGGGTGTAAAACCGAAGTTGGTTATGATGCAGGTGTTATACCACATGACTACAAAGGATCATTGTTGGGAAGATCAGTAGGCAATAGGATTGGGTTGGAGATGTGCTCCCATGTATGATATATAATCTTATTTCTCGGTATGGGTGGAAGTTATTTCTCCCCAATTCTTCTTCTTCTAGCTCCGAGAAAGTTTCAATAGTTAGAGTTGAGCAGAGATAGTCAAAGAATTACAATAACTTGATAAGATAATGTAAAGATAAGCTGACAGATATTGACAAGTGGAATTCTTCCTAGTTGAGAGGAGTGTTAATTTTGCAACTAGGGTCAAATTCCATAGTGGATAGCTTAGATGACCAAGATGATGATTGGATTAAATTCCTCTTTTCGAGAGGACAAAAATTGACCTAAAGGTTAATCGATTTGGTTAAGTGGAAGTTAAGTTTTGAATTATTGTATTCATTTATTCATTATGGAATGGGTCAACCCTAACCACTTGGGTAACTGCTTGGGTCAACCTCAACCCCAAGTAAACCCTCAAGAAAGCCTATAAAAGGAAGTGATCTCAAGCTCATTTTTAACACACTTGATCAAGAAATGTTTCTATTCTTCTATTTTATTTTGTCTCACACAAGTTCATTGGTAGAAGTTCGCATAGGGTCCGAAATTACAGGTGAAAGGTTCGCTCTGGGTTAGGGTTTTCTAGATCTCGTTCACTGGCATAGAACATAAGATTTTTGTCCTCAGCCATAGGCATAGAGTGGGAAAGAGAGCGACTCTGGCCCTTTGGTCGCTTTGAGACAGTTCAGTGAGAGTGACTCTGGGTTCAGAGGCAAATCGGAAGGTTCTGGTCCCCGGTCGGTCACATAAGGTAGCCCTACGAGCAACCCTATCGTCTTGGTCACTCGCACAGCTCGACAAGGGTGCAACTTTGGTTTGTCGGACACTTGCATAGCTTGGTAAGGGTGTGACTTTGTTTTTTCGATTGCTCACAAAGCTCAGCAAGGGTGCAACTTTGGGTTTTAGCACTACTGTGCCACAGTCGCTCACATCAAGACCTCATTAGAGCGACCCTACAGTCACAGTCACTCGCATACAGTGATAGAGAGAGTGACCAAGGAGTTTTACGTCGCATAGAGACAATTCGATGAGAGTGAACATGTTATGAGCTAGGGTTTGACATCTTGGCTTCAGTGATTTGGTAGATCTGGGTTGCTCTCTTATGTGATACAGATCTATAGATCTATAGATCTGATTTACTATTATTCACTACAAAATCATATGTATTGGGCTGATTGTACTCACTGTTGAAATCTTTTTATGACGATCTACTAAAGAAGAAGATTTGAAAGGGTTTCCCCCTTATGGGGTTTTTCCCCAGTCTTAGACCAATCTACTGTCTCTTATGGTTGTGTTTTTGTCTTCTCTGTTCCTGCATATATTTTTATTTCTTCAATTAAATTTGTGATTGATTATTTTACTAATAATTGGATACATTGTTAATGAAAAGATAAATTGCGCTAAAGTAACTTATACAACATTGAACATTCAGAAAATTTATCAAGAGGGAGAGAGAGTGACAGAGATTCATTGTTGTAAGGACCCAAACCATAGGAGAAGGAGGTGTTGCCACTCATCAATCAAGAGTCTCCAAGTGGGTGTACATTATCTGAATGAGGTGGGGGAGACATACCCATGCCCACCAAGATAACTAAGTACAATGAATAATCATGTGCCTTGCAAAGTGGGTCTAAGAAAGGAAATATATAGTACATGAATGTGTGTGCATCAATGGCTGAGGATATGATACAATGATACATAGTCCCATATACATGTGCATGTAACAAAAGGGTAAGGATTGATATAATGATTGTTGTTGAGGTTGGTACATAGGATTAACCACCCCCATGTTGATGAGAGGGGGAGATCCCAATTGGATAATTCCTTCTAAACATGAATGGGATCTTAATATATAAAATATCCAACTGAAAGGGGGCACATTTGGTAGGATATGCAAACAAAAAAAACCAAGCTAGTCAAATATATTGAACTACATCTGAGGCTGGAGGGTGAAATGATAAGGCTTAAGCATGAGGGGGACTAACTAAAGTGAAATAATGTCCTAAGGTTTGGAAACATATCACACATGTTTATTGAATGTTGGTATAATCTCTTTAAGCAAAAAACCATCAAGTGTGTGATTCTCGATCATCTGAGAATGAGATTCAGTTAAGCACACAAGAAACAACCAAGTCAAAGGCCACTGATGTCTCTCTTTGCTTGATTTAAGGAAATAATCAATGAAGAAACTAGATCCAACATACACCATCCTCTAGGCCACTCTCTTGGAATACATGTGCTAAAGTTGACAGTGGAGCACACGCCGAGGCTGAGGCAATAATGATTCCTCAACAAAGGCATGAGGTGCATAGAATAGTGTGGCTTATAGATATTGACACCAAAGGTGGGGAATAGAGTGATTTTATGGGTGGGATTACACCTTCCCTTGTTAGAGAATAACATGTAAGGTTGACCTAAAAGAAATTGAAAATTTTCCACAAGGGATGGTCAGTTACTCAAACGTAAGTTTTTCAAAGATAGATTAAGACATCAGGAGGTCAAATCTTGGAAATACAGGAGATGTGAAATACGAAAGGGATAAAATATTGTAACAAGACTCATTGTGGTTATGAAAAGACTCCATGGAACATAATGGTGAGGTAATGGGAGGTAACAATGTTGGAGTTCCCATTTGAGGAAGGATATAACACTTGATAGATGGAAAATGTAGGAGATAGATGGGTTGGTCCACCTATAAAGGTGTGGGGGTCCCTAAAGGGATATCCACTAAAGGATAGGAAAATGCAATGAATGTAGTGATGTTGTTTATATGAAAAATGCCACAATAAATGGCTCCAAATGAGACCTTATAAACATAAGCGAAAAGTGGTTACTCACCACAAAATTCCACACATGAGTCAACAAGTGCAAAGACAATGTGGTGTCAAAGTATGATTGACAAATATGAAAAAAATAAATTTAAACAAAGGGGGACTTGACACCTCATGGAAAAATGGCTTCCATATGAAGCATAAATCATAAAAAAATAGAGACTCATTTTAGATATTGGAAAGATATTTCCAATAGTGTTGATGGTTCATCAAATGGAGCGTAGATGAGCCCACAATGGTTAGTGAAAAGTGGTGAATTTTTCTGTATAAGGCCTTTTCCTTCCAATTCCAAGTCATTTGTGTGTTGGCTTGTGTAGATCTTGGAGAGGAGGAGGAGGCCCAAAATATTAGTGAGCTCATTATGGCCAAACTAACTAGTGGAATTTGGATTTGTGACTTTCAGGTAGGTTCCCTATACTTATTTGTCATTTTAGACTGATTGTTTTTTTAGATTGGCTTTTTTGGTCCCTAGGGGACCTTTTCTCAAATTTCTAAGGTTTGTACCTACAATGGGCTGCATTAAATGAGGCCTAGAGTGCATTGTTCAACATAATATTCAAGGGGAATATTGTGTTGTTGACCTGGGACAATAAGTACATGATTTGAGTGTGGTTGTTACCCTTTGTAAAGTCTTATGTCTAGATGATTTTTTGGTTGTTAGATAAGTTTTTTATGCTAAAAAATTCATGGTTTTGTGCATGCATGGAAGAGGTCAATTATTTTTGGTGAGAATGGGAGTTTGAGGAACTTCATACTCAGGGTCATTGGAACCAAGTTGTGAGAGGGTATATTGCTAGATATGGGTCACTTAAGTTCATTGAAAACCCATTGATGAGATCTGGCAAGCCACTTTTGACCAAGATTGTAGGTTATTGGGATCCAAACATTAAAGTTTTTGTAATTCAAGACTATTAGATTCTTATCACCATCCAAGACTTATATGTTTTGACCAATTTACAAACCATATGGGTGGTATGGGAGTTACATCAAATATCGACTCGTGGGAGGTATGTGAATGAGTTTATTGATCGACACTATGTACCTGGTGCCCAAGTGAGGGACTTAGTCATCTAGCTATCTAACATAGAGAGACTTGAGACATGAGCTACAGTGGAAACGATGACCAAAATTTTGGAGGGAATATGGTCCTAGTGGAGAGTGTACTCAAGGGAACCTACTATGGGTGGTTCCAAATGTTGTTGACGATGCTCAAGCACCAACTAACTTCATGTTGATGGGTGACAATGGGGAACTGTGCCTTTGGTATATTTCTTTGTTCATTCTTCTTGAGAAATTTCCTACACTCATCCTCATGTATTTATCCAATATGGGGGCCCATAAGAGCCAAGGATGTGGTGTTGGGGTCAGATGTTATGAGGAGGAGGAGGAGGAGGAGGGGTTAGGGTAGTGTTCCAAGTATATTTTTTTTGCACAATGGGACCATATTCCCTTACACATAGAAGAATATCCTTACTTACAGGTGAAATTTTAGGATGATCCAGAGTTACTGATCCACCATGTTAAACATGGGGTCCATATGGTATGTGATGAGATGGTTATGTTTTGATTATCATAGGTTAGAATGGATTTTTATGTGGTACTGACATTCAAACCTGTGATATGAAAATATTGCACCAATGAGGCTAATGGGACATGTAGCACATGCAATGACACATGGGGCCAAGGACCATGGAGCATCTTCTTCTTAGGGGAGATGAGAGACTGATGAATTTTTGGAGGAACTCCTTAGGAGATTTGGTATAGTTTTGACCAATGTCATAGAGCGTGGGTGGCACGAGTTGGAGGAATAGTAGATGTATGCATGTGTGATTCTACCTTCTGAGTGGTGGGTCATTATGAGGTGAGCAACCATGGTTGGTCATGCTATTATGGATCTATGTGTTGATGATGTGATGCCTTTGGCATGAAACCATCCAATAGAGAAAAATTAGGGATAGGGGGAAAATGTGCCCCCAATTTTTGTACTTATGATTATAACATGCTATGGACATGCCAGATGTATTTATAGTGGAATCTGAACTCTTGTAAGGATTATTCTAGATGTTCTTATGGATGCATGTGATAAATGCCAATCTATATTGTTATTAGAAATTGTATCTACATAGTTATTTTGTTTGCTAGAAACATGATTGATTGAAATGGATTTAAATAATCGTTCTACAATATTAAATCTTGGATAATTTCTAAAAAGGATAGGGTTATGCACATGATAAATGTTGTTCATTTGCATGAATAGGACTTGGAAATCAAGAAAAAAATGAAAGTGAAGGATGAGATGATCAAGGTCATTGACTAAAAAATCTATCACAACATCATATTTGACTTGATTATTGGTGGAACATCCAATGCATACACCACTTGAGTGGACTATGGAATGCAAAAGGGTAAATATGACCCAAGCTACTGAGACTAGATTCTGTGAATAATAACTTGCACCATTGGCATAACTGATATATGGTGTGGATGATGGATCCATCTGAAATGCACAACAAGACAACTAATGTGATGATGAAAAATGAAAGTGTACCTACATGATGCATGTAACAACCTACATTAAAACATAAAACTAATTACATCAATTCATGTGATTAATAGTTAACACACAACTATTTAACTAATTAGCATAGAATTTCTAAAACATGAACAAAGACGACATGCCTCTAGTGACTTGTGATTTTAGAGTTGAACATTATTTGAACCCCGCTAACTATAACAAATTTTTGGGGACGAATCTCCACCGAACTGTAGACTAAGCTGCACATAATCTTTCTCTACCTGGCCACCCCCTGAACCCTCAATATTCAACATATTACTACCAATGTTTCCTTTGCCTCTCAACACTCTTCTCCCAAAGAATCAATCATCTCACCCCCCTCTTAATCCATTAAATAAAACAAATGGTTCCAAGAATGGAAAAGGATTGGAAAGGCATCTACATGGACACAATCCATGTGTCAACATGCTAACTTTTATTTCTTTATTTTAAGTTTTACTTAATTAAATATTTGTCTTAATTTAACTCTTTCTTATTTTATTCCTTTTTAATTTTTTTTTAACTTTACTTATTCTTACTATTTTTTTATATATTCTTACTTATTCTTTACTTATATATATTTTATTATTTACTATTATTATATTTTCGTCATTATTTATTATTTATTTACTATTGTTGTCTTTTATTTATTATTTCTTCACTATTATTATATTTTACTTATTATTTATTATTTATTTACGCATATATTATTATTATGTGGGTGGTCATCTCTACTACATTACCTTTATTGACGGCTTCTCAAGAAAGACATGGATATACTATCTTAAGCACAAGGATGAAGCCTTTGAAACATTCAAGGAATTGAAAGCCTTGATCAAAAAGCAATCAGAAAAAAGGATCAAAATCTTCAGGCCTGAAAATGGAGGAGAATACATGTAAAAATAACTCATATCATTTTGTAAGAAATAAGGAAACGATTGTGCCATATACTCCTGAACAGAATGGTCTAGCAAAAAGAAAGAACATGTCTATATTAGAAGTTTCCCATGCTGTGCTCCATGATCAAAAGGCGTCAAAGTTCCTTTGGGATGAAGCTACATCTATTGTTGTATATGTTTAGAATAGGGTGCATCATCAAGCACTAGAATATAAGACTCCTAAAGAAATATTCACAGGCATTAAGCCTGATATCAACCATCTTTGTGTATTTGGATGCTTAGCATATTTTCATGTGACGAAAGACAAAAGGAACAAACTAGAAGCTACTGGTAGAAAAGGTACGTTTGTGGGTTACTATGAAAATTTTAAAGCATATAGAATTTATATTCCTGGTCAGATGAAGGTCGAAATTAGTAGGGACATAACATTTGATGAATATGCAACTCTTGGAAAAGCAAGAGATCTTCCTCCACCTCCTCCTCCTAAGGAGGAGAATGATGACTGGCATATTTTGGATGGTCCATCTGCACCTGAGTCCGATATGGTTGATGATCCCATAGAGCCTATGGATCCATTCAATCCTCCTCCAAGTGATCCTCCCTCTAAGAAGAATCACTTTGGCTCCACGATACTTTACAGGATACTAAAACAAATGTCCCAATTCACAGAACATTCACATAAAGGAAACAACCATGCAGGTATCTGGGATATGTTGTTGCTATGAGTATTATGATTCATGTTGAATAGTCCACATTCAAAGAATCAGTAAAAGAATAAGTTTGGAAGGATGATATGGCTGAAGAATATGAATCAGTTATGAAAAATGATGTATGGGATGTTGTACCTAGACCGAAAGGGAAGTCTGTTGTGACTTCAAAATGGCTATTTAAAATCAAACATGGAATTGATGGCAGCATTGAGAAATATAAATCAAGGTTCGTGGCTTGAGGCTTCTCTTAGAAAGAGGGAGAATATTATGATGAAATATTTTCTCGAGTAGCTCGATATACAACCATTTTTTCTATAGCTTCCCTTGTTGCAATTTAGGGATGGACTCTTCATTAGATGGATGTAAAGACCACATTCCTTCATGCCATGTTATAGGAACATGTATATGTTGAACAACCACAAGGATTCGAAGTGGAAGATCGAAGAACACATGTTTGAAGGTTGAAGAAGGCATTGTATGGATTGAAGCAATCTCCTCGAGCTTGGTATGCACATATTGACAGTTAGTGAAGATGGGATTCACATGAAGCAATGCCGATCCCAACCTCTACTTCAAGGTATTCCAAGGTGTGCCAATGATTTTTGCTTTATTTGTTAACGATCTATTTCTAACAGCTAGTGAGACTTTGATGATCGAATGTAAGAGGAAGCTAGCCTTTGAGTTTGAAATGAAATACCTTGGTCTTATGCACTACCTTTTGGGCCTTCAAGTATGGAAAAAGTCTGGTGAGATCTTCCTTTCACAAGGAAAATACATTGTAAAGTCGCTGGAAAGATATGGAATGACTGAATGTAAATCCATGGTCACACCAATGGAAATGAACTTCAAGAAATTATGTGGAGATGTTGCAAGACCAGAATTAGAAAATCCATCCCAGTATAGACAACTGATTGGGGCTCTGATGTTCGTTGTGAACACCCGTACAAACATATGCTATGCAATAAACACATTGAGTCAATTCATGATCGAGCCCCACCACACACATTGGATAACTGCTAAACACATATTGAGATATTTTCATGGGTCGATCACACTTGGCCTGAGATATTCTACAGGAAATGTTAAACTTCATGAATACACTAATTCTAATTGGGTTGGAAATGTTATCAATGGGAAAAGTGCATCTGGATGTTGTTTTCGCCTTGGATCTGCCATGATATCCTGGATGAGAAGGAAACAAAATTCAGTATCATTGATCACAGTCTAAGTAGAATATATTATCACTAATATGGCTAGTTGCGAGGCAATATGGCTAAGAAATATCTTTGGAGAGCTATATTAGGAGGTCCTAAATACAACAACGATATACTGTGACAACAAGAGTGGAATCCATTTGGCAGAAAATCATGTGTTTCATGACAAGTCCAAGCATATTGAGATTTGATATCACTTCATTCGAGATCACATATCGACAGATGAACAGATTGCAAATATTCTCACCAAGGCATTACCAAAGACAAAGTTCTCTATTTTCATAGAAAAACTTGGACTGATGGATGTAGCCCCTCTAGATAAGGGGTAACACTCATCGAGGACACTAAGCATACTCTTCCCACCTTTCTTGAGCTCCTAGGGTGAAGAATTGATATAGAGGGCTCCTGGGGTTGAGGGAACTCTTGAAAATATGGCGCTACCCTATTGTTAGGATATTCCAACACATAGGAAATAGTTAAGTATAACTTGGTCTAGTGTAGAGTTAGGTAAAGAATGTTTCTTTACTATGTACTTTTTGTAACTTACAATCCAACGGTCACGATATGTAGTGATTCGACGGTTCATTCTCTCCTCGGTATTACTGACACTTGATATGTGGCTTAACACCCGATTGGTCGATGATCTCTATTTAAAGAGCATGGAGGGTCATTTGTAGGGTAACCGTTCATGAGAGAAGCTTATGTAAATTTTCATTCTTTTATTAATAAATTGCCTGAAGTGGCCGCGTTGGCTCAGGCCGTGGACTGTTTCCCTCTTTGAGGGTTTTAACCACGTCAACAATACTGGTGTATTGATCTGTGATCTGTTTGTGAGTGGTGTCCTTTGGTGTTCTGTCTGAGGAACTTACCCTATAAATTCCTACATGGTATCAGAGCTATTTGAGGGCCGCATCCATTGGTGATCCAAATCTGAAGCCGGTAGAACTGCATCCGACTGTCGTTTCCTAGATCTACTATTTCTAACTGCTTTCGGGCCGAGAGGACTGCTCTATTATGTTAGGAGCATCTGTTCCAGTGAGGAACCCATTTCGTTTCACGCGAAAAGGTTTCTGGTAGCCCTAGCTACGTCATTTTTAAGATCTGGAGGTATACAGTGTTTATTTGCAGTTTACAGTTATTTTCTCTCTGTTTATTTCAGTTTATTTAGCTCTTTGTTTTTTTATTACCGGATCTATACCTTTCATTTCTGCGTATGCTCTTTGCCCCATGACTCTGTGCGATCTGGGAAAATCAGAAACAGAAAGGAAGGATTTTTCTCATGTGTATGCTCTTTTTCTTCCGTGCCTTAGTGTGATCTCGGAAAATCAGAAACATTGAGGAAAATATTTAGTTTCCGGGTAAAGCTAACTTCAAGCCGCAAGGTTTGTTTTTTTTGTATGTCCGTGTTGGGTTTTGTGTTTTTTGTTTTGTAGGGAAAAAGAGCTTCCTCAAGTAAGCACGCAACCCAAAGCTTCAGTGACTAAAAAACAAAAAAAAAACCCTTCCTCTTTTCCAAAAATTACTAAACTTTTAGTTTAGCTCACTTGGTCCAAAGCTACTTTATGAGAGTAGAGGTCTTGAGTTCAAGTCTTCTTTTTGTTGAGCTAATTAGATTAAGTTTGGAAAGGGGGTGGATTTTTTTTTAATATAACATTATCATTCATTTCCGCACATTCCCGCACTTCGTCTGCATCTTCATCAACTTTTCTTCAAAAAGTCATAGCTTCTTCATCCGGAAGCCATTTTCAGAGCCCTTTTTTTTGAACCAGCCTAATTTTTCGAGATCTTTCCATTGGAACACTTAGTTTCAGCATCTATAGCTTCAGTTCTTGGTAAAATGGAAAGTCCATGCCAAGTTATTCTTGACAGCACCAACTACTTCCAATGGTGGTCCTACATTGTGGATTTACTTAGAAGTAAAGGTCTCTACAGAATAGCCTCAGGCCAAGAAACCAAACCGAAAGATGAAGATAAGGCAGCTAAATGGGAAAATAGGCAAGATCAAGCACGTGGGTTGATAGGGATGTCTATTTCTCCAGATCTTAGATTCCATATTGCAGAACTTGATACTCTTGATGAAGCAATGAAGCAGATCACTAAAGTTTTTGGAATTAAAAATGAACTTAAAGCCCATCAACTCGAAAATGAGTTGCTTACATTGGACCCCAATAATTTTTCTTGCATTGAAGATTTTTTGTCCAAGTTCAAGACCCTTAGACTTCTCTTGGAAGGTGTTAAGGTTAAGAAAGAAGATAGTAACCTTATCTATTCCATTCTTACTAAGTTGGGACCAGCCTACTCTGTGTTTGTTTCCACCTTCCATTCTACAAGAGAAGCCTTCATTTCTCAAGGACAAGCCTACAAGTCCCCTTCCTTTGATTCTTTTTGTGATTCTTTAATAAGAGAACAAGAAAAACTCTTACACCTTGGTCTTCTTAATCTTGGAAACTCTTCTAAGAAAGCGTTAGTTGCCCAGCAACAACCAAATTCAAAGAATCCTAAGAAGTTGTATCCTACAAGGAATGGTCCTGAACCAAACAAGGGTCCTAAGCAATTTCAGCCTCAAAATGAAAAATCATTTCAACAAAATGATAAGGAAAATAAAAGCAAAGGGAAGAAGACTAATAGACATTGCCACTTTTGTAATCGAGATGGCCACTTAGAATCCAAATGCTTTAAGAAGATGGAAGCCTTGGAAGTAGCAATGAAGAAGCATAACATCCATTTGGAGCACTCTTCAACTTCAACTTCATCTTCAGGAATAACACTTTCTCCATGTGGTTTTCAAGCATCTTGGTCTGGCTATGCACTTAATGTATCTTCTTCTTCTCATTCTCATGAGTGGCTCATTGATTCTGGAGCTTCTTATCACATGGCCAAAAACAAAGCCATGTTTTCTTCTTTAAATGATTGTAACACCAAAAATATATATGTTGGTGATGATACATCTCTTAGTGTTGTATGGACTGGAACTGTTCATATAGACAATGGTCAATTTAATGATGTATTATGTGTTCCAACCTTATCCTGCAACCTTCTATCCGTATATCAGATAACTCATTCAGGTGAAGGTAAAATCGTTGAATTTCCACCTCACGATGTTGTAATTAAGGACCTAAGAGATCCTCGACAGATTTTAGCTACTGGAATTGCTGATGATTCTACAAGGTTGTATAAGTTTCACAACTTTGGGTCATCAAATCTTCCCTCGATATTTTTTGCTCATAACGATGAAGTGAGCAAACTTTGGCATGAGCGATTTGGTCACTTAAACTATCGCTCCCTTTAGAGTCTATGTAAAGAAAATATGGTGACAGGTCTTCCAATGGTATCTTGTAGAGATGGTGTTTGTTCCGGATATGTACTCGAAAAACATCATCGGGATAGTTTTGAAAAAAGTGTCTCTTGGCATGCCTTAGCCCCTTTACAGCTTGTGCATAGTGATTTATGTGGTCCACTTCCAGTTGTTTCATTCTCTAGCTACAAGTATTTCTTAACTTTCATTGATGATTTTTCCAGATGCACTTAGGTATACTTCTTAAAACTCAAGAGTGAAGTATTTAACATGTTCTTGGCCTTTAAGGCCTTTGTTGAAAAACAATATGGACATCAACTTCTTAAGCTAAGATCTGATAATGGCGGAGAATATGTTAACAACAAATTCATCAACTTTTGCACTGAGAATGGAATTCAAATGCAACATATTGTTTCATATAATCCACAACAAAATGGTGTAGCTGAAAGGGAGAATCACACCTTAAAGGAAATGGCTAATTGTATGCTTCAATCTAAAGGACTTAGTCTTAATTTTTGGGCAAAAGCAATTAACTGTGCAAATTACATAATAAATCGCACTCCTACTAAGGTTTTAAAGAATACCACTCCAAAAGAAGCATGGAGCTCAATTAAACTAGATGTAAGTCACTTTCGTGTTTTTGGAAGTGAAGCATGGGCCCATATTTCAGATGAGAAACATAAATCTTTAGAACCTAAGAGTGAAAAATGTATTTTTGTTGGATATTCTGAAGATGTCAAAGGATATAGACTTATTCCACTTAAGTCCAAAAATGTTATCATTAGAAGAGATGTAAAGTTTGCTGAAAATATATCGGCCTACGAGCCTAGTTCGGCGGATGTGCCACCTCTCTCTATCTCTTCTACTGTTGAAAATATTTCTTCTTCAGATGATGAAAGCGAGGATGACAATCCTCCCCCACCTTCTCAGGATCCTCCTTCAACTCCTCATCTTCCAAAATGGGTCCGTGCTACTCGGGATGCAGCAGGTGATCTTGTCGGTGATCCTACAGATCAACGATGTACACGTTCTCAGTTCGATAGAGCCTCTTCTTTATTGGCTCAAGCTTCAGCGAATTATGATCCTGACACCTTTGCTAAAGCTTCAGGCCATCTAGATTGGAATGCAACTATGAATGAAGAATGTCGTTCATTATTGGCAAATGATACATGGGATCTTGTTCCTCTACCAAAGGGACGAAAACTTGTTAGATGCAAATGGGTTTACAGAACCAAGTATGGACCAGATGGGAAAGTTGATAAACATAAAGCTCGTCTTGTTGCTAAGGGTTTTTCACAAGTTGAAGGCATTGACTATACTGAAACCTTCTCCCATGTTGCCAAAATGAACTCTATCTGCCTTGTTCTTTCCCTTGCTGCCTCTTTCAAATGGGAAGTCCATCAGATGGATGTTAAATCTACCTTCTTGCATGGGGACTTGCATGAAGAAGTCTATATGGAACAACCTATTGGCTTTATACAAATAGACTCCAGCCTTGTATGTCAGCTTAAGAAATCCCTTTATGGTCTCAAGCAAGCTCCTTGGGCTTGGTATGCCAAAATGGATAGCTTTCTTTTAGAATCTGGCTTTTCTAGGTGTCATTCTGACAATACTGTCTACACCAAGAAAGTGGGCAAGTCTCTTATCATTCTTGTTCTTTATGTTGATGATCTTATCCTCACTGGTAGTGATCCCAACCTTAAAAACCATGTGAAGTCCAGCCTTAAAAAGAAGTTTGAAATGACGGACTTAGGACACTTGCATTATTTTCTTGGTCTTCAAGTCTTGCAATCCAAGGAAGTTATTTCCCTTTCCCAGTCCAAGTATGCCTGTGATCTTCTACGCCATTTTCACATGGAAGACTGTAAGCCAGCCCCTTCTCCCTTTCAGTCTGGAGCCAAAATTTCAGTCACTTGTACTTCCCCTGAAGTTGATGCTACCTTATACCGTCAACTTGTAGGAAAACTTTTGTATCTAACCCATACTCGTCCTAACCTTTCCTTTGCTATTGGCCTTGTTGCTCGGTTTATGCAAAACCCACATGAAAGTCATTGGAAAGCAGCTAAAAGAATACTTCATTATGTTCGAGGTACAATTTAGTTTGGGATTCATTACAGTGCCGAAGCATCTCCTCTATTGGTTGGTTTCACTGATTCCAATTGGGCTGGTGACCCTGATGATCGGAAGTCTACTGCAGGTTATGTGTTCACTCTTGGTTCAGGACCTATTACATGGGCTTGCAAGAAACAAGGTGCCATTTCTCTTTCTTTAGCAGAAGCAGAGTATCGTGGTGCCGTAGAAGCTAGTAAGGAAGCCTTGTGGCTTCATCAGATCCTATCAGAGTTTGGCTTTTAGCAACAGCATCCGACTACACTTTGGTGTGATAATCAAAGTGCCATTCAACTATGCAAAGATCCAGTCCAAAATCAGCGTAGCAAACACATTGAACTGCACATGCACTTCATCAGAAAGCTCATTCATGACCATGTTCTTGAAGTGCAATATTGTTCAACAGATGATCAAGTTGCAGACATCTTTACAAAGGATCTCACAGAGGCGAAGTTTACTAAACTTCGATTTATGGTTGGAGTTTAGGAAGTTGTCACTAAGGGGGGATAGGCTCTAGTGCCTCCTTCCTTCTCCTATTGTGTCATATTTGTAAATCCTTCAATCCTATCCCAAGTTGTTCTTAAGGGGGATGTTAGGATATTTCGACACATAGGAAATAGTTAAGTATAACTTGGTCTAGTGTAGATTTAGGTAAAGTGTGTTTCTTTACTATGTACTTTTTGTAACTTACAATCCGACGGTCATGATATGTAGTGATCCGATGGTTCATTCTCTCCTCGGTATTACTGACACTTGATCCATGGCTTAACACCTGATTGGTCCATGATATCTATTTAAAGAGCATGGAGGGTCATTTGTAGGGTAACCGTTCATGAGAGAAGCTTATGTAAATTTTCATTCTTTTATTAATAAATTTCCTGAAGTGGCCGCGTTGGCTCAGGCCATGGACTATTTCCCTCTTTGAGGGTTTTAACCACGTCAACAATACTGGTGTATTGATCTGTGATTTGTTTGTGAGTGGTGTCCTTTGGTGTTCTATCTGAGGAACTTACCCTGTAGATTCCTACACCTATATGTTACCCAGGGTAGAAGAATGTTGCTCTCATATCTTTATAGGTTTGGAGAATGTTTCTCCCGTCTTAGTCTTTGCAGAGTATACCCAAGTTGGAATCATGCCCTCAAGTAGGCCAACTCGATGGTAATACCATTCCTCATTTTGGCCAACGAGTTGAGAGTGTACTTGGGGTGTAAAATCCAAGTCAGTTATGATGGAGGTGTTATACCACATGACTACAGAGGGTCATTGTTGGGAATATCAGTAGGCAATAGGATTGGGTTGGAGATGTGCTCCCTTGCATGGTATATAATCATATTTCTCTGTATGGGTGGAATCTATTTCTCCCTGATTCTTATTCTTCTAGCTTCGATAAAGTTTCAGTAGTTAGAGTTGAGCAGAGATAGTCAAAGCATTACAATAACTTGATAAGACAATGTAAAGATCAACTGAAATATATTGACAAGTGGAATTCTTCCTAGTTGAGAGGGATTGTTAATTTTGCAAATAGGGTCAAATTCCATAGTGGATAGCTCAAATGACCAAGATGATGATTGCATTAAATTCCTCTTTTCAAGAGGACCAAAATTGACCTAAAGGTTACTCGATTTGGTTAAGTGGAAGTTAAGTTTTGAATTATTGTATTTGTTTATTCATTATGGAATGGGTCAACCCTAACCCCAAGTAAATCCTCAAGAAAGCCTATAAAAGGAAGCGATATCAAGCTCATTTTAACAGACTTGATCAAGAAATGTTTCTATTCTTCTATGTTGTTTTGGCTCACATAAGTTTGTCGGTAGAAGTTCGCACATGGTCTGAAATTATAGGTGAAAGGTTCACTCTGGGTTAGGGTTTTCTGGATCTCGGTCGTTGGCATAGAATATAAGTTTCTTGTCCTCAGTCATAGGCATAAAGTGGGAAAGAGAGTGACTCTGGCTCTTTGGTCACTTTGAGACAGTTTAGTGAGAGTGACTCTGGGTTCAAAGGCAAATTGGAAGGTTCCGATCCCCTGTCGGTCACACAAGGTAGTCCTAGGAGTGACCCTATCATATTGGTCTCTCGCATAGCTTGGCAAGGGTGCAACTTTGGTTTGTCGGACGCTCGCATAGCTCGGTAAGGGTGTGACTTTGGTTTGTTGGTCTCTCACATAGCTCGACAAGGGTGCAACTTTGGGTTTTAGCAGTACAGTGCCACAGTCGCTCACATCAAGACCTCATGAGAGTTACCCTACAGTCACAGTCGCTCACATATAGTGATAGAGAGAGCAACCAAGGAGTTTTCAGTCGCACAAAGATAGTTCGATGAGAGCGAATAGGTTTTGAGCTAGGGTTTGACATCTTGGCTTCAATGATCTGGTAGATCTAGGTTTCTCTCTTATTCTATACAGATCTATAGATCTGTAGATCTGATTTACTATTATTCGCTACAAAATCATATGTATTGGGTCGATTGTACTCACTACAGAATTTTTTTTTTGACGATCTACTAAAGAAGAAGATTTGAAAGGGTTTCCCCCTTGTGGGGTTTTTCCCTGGTCTTAGACCAATCTACTGCCTCTTATGGTGATGTTGTTGTCTTTCCTATTCCTGCATATATTTTTATTTCTTCAATTACATTTATGATTGATTATACTACTAATAATTGGATACATTGTTAATGAAAAGATAAATTGCGCTAAAGTAACTAATACAACATTGAACATTCAGAAAAATTAACAAGAGGGAGAGAGAGTGAGAGAGATTCATTGTTTTAAGGACCCAAACCATAGGAGAACGAGGTGTTGCCACTCATAAATCAAGATTCTCCAAGTGGGTGTACATTATCTCAATGAGGTGGTGGAGACATACTCATGCCCATCGAGATAACTGAGTACAATGAATAATCATGTGGCCTGCAAAGTGGTTTTATGAAAGGCAATATATAGTACATTAATGTGTGTGCATCAATGACTGGGGAAATGATACAATGAAATACATAGTCCCATATACATGTGCCTGGAACAAAAGGGTAAGGATTGATATAATGATTGTTGTTGAGATTGGTACATAGGACTAACTGCCCCCATGTTGATGAGAGGGGGAGATCCCAATTGGATAAGTCCTTCTAAACACGAAGGAAATATGAATATATAGAATATCCAACTGAAGGGGGACACATGTGGTAGGATATGCAAAGAAAACAAACCAGTCTAGTCAAATATATTGAATTACATCTGAGGCTGGAGCATGAAATGCTAAGGTCTAAGCATGAGGGGGACTACCTAAAGTGAAATCATGTCCTGAGGTTTGGAAACATATCAAACATGTTTATTGAATGTTTCTATAATCTCTTTAAGCAAAAAAACATCAAGTGTATGATTATTGATCATCTGAGAATGAGATTCAGTTAAGCACACAAGAAACAACCAAGTCAAAGGCCATTTATGTCTCTCTTTGCTTGATCTAAGGAAATAATCAATGAAGAAACTAGATCCAATGTACACCATCCTCTAGGCCACTCTCCTGGAATTCATGTGCTAAAGTTGGTAGTGGAGCACCCACCAAGGCTGAGGCAATAGTGAGTCCTCAACAAAGGCATGAGGTGCATAGAATAATGTGACTTATAGAGATTGACACCAAAGGGGGGGAATAGAGTGGTTTGATGGGTGGGATTACAATTTCCCTTGTTAGAGCATAACATGTAAGGTTGACCTAAAAGAAATTGAAAATTATCCACAAGGGATGGTCAATTACTCAAACATAAATTTTTCAAAGATAGATTAAGACATCAGGAGGTCAAATCTTGGCAATACATGATAGATGTGAAATACAAAGTTGATAAAATATTGTAACAGGATTGACTGTGGTTATGAAAAGACTTCAAGGAACATAATGGTGAGGTAATGGGAGGTAACAATGTTGGAGTTCCCATCTGAGGAAGGATATAACACTTGATAGATGGAAAAAGCAGGAGATAGATGGGTTGGTCCACCTATCAAAGTGTGGGGGTCCCTGGGGGGATATCCACTAAAGGATAGGAAAATGTAATGAATGCAGTGATGTTGTTTATATTAAAAATTCCACAAGAAATGGGTCCAAATGAAACCTTATGAACATAAGTGAAAAGTGGTTACTCACCACAAAATTCCACACATGAGCCAACAAGTGCAAAGACAATGTGGTGGCAAAGAATGAGTGACAAATATGGAAAAAGTCAATTTAAACAAAGGGGGACTTGACACCTCATGGAAAAATGGCTTCCATATTAAGTATAAATCATAAAAAGCCTAGAGACACATTTTAGATATTGGAAAGATATTTCCAATAGTGTTGATGGTTCATCAAATGGAGTGAGGACGAGCCCATAATGGCTTAGTGAAAAGTGGTGAATTTTTTTGTATAAGGCCTTTTCCTTCCAATTCCAAGTCATTGGTGTGTTGGCTTGTGGAGATCTTGGAGAGGAGGAGAAGGCCCAAAATATTAGTGAGCTCATTATGGCCAAACTGACTAGTGGAATTTGGATTTGTGACTTTCAAGGAGGTTCCCTATACTTATTTGTCATTTTATACTTATTATTTTTGTAGATTGGCTTTTTTGGTCCCCGGGGGACCTTTTCTCAATTTCTAGGGTTTGTACCTACAATGGGCTTGCATTAAATGAGGCCTAGAGTGCATTGTTCAACATAATATTCAAGGGGAATATTGTGTTGTTGACCTGGGACAACAGGTACACGATTTGAGTGTGGTTGTTAACCTTTGTAAAGTCTTATGTCTAGGTGATTTTTTGGTTGTTAGATAAGTTTTTTATGCTAAAAAATTCATGGTTTTGTGCAGGCATGGCAGAGTTCATTTTTTCTATTGAGAATGGGAGTTTGAGGAACTTCATACTCAAGTTCATGGGAACCAAGTTGTGAGAGGGGATATTGCTAGATATGGGTTACTTAAGTTCTTTGAAAACTCACTGACGAAATCTGTCAAGCCACTTTTGACCAACATTGTAGGCTATTGGGATCCAAACATTAAATTTTTTGTAATTCAGGACTATTAGATTCTTATTACCATCCAAGACATATATGTCTTGACCAATTTACCAACCATATGGGTGGTAGGGGGGTTACATCCAATATCGACTCATGGGAGGTATGTGAATGAGTTTATTGATCGACACTATGTACATGGTGCCCAAGTGAGGGGATTAGTCATCTAGATATCTGACATAGAGAGACTTGAGACACGAGCTACAGTGGGAATGGTGATCCACATTTTGAATAACCATGCTCTTCACAAATTATGTGGAGGGAAGATGGTCCTAGTGGAGATTGTACTCAAGGGAACCTACTATGGGTGGGTCCAAATGTTGTTGATGATGCTCAAGCACCAATCGCCTTCATGTTGAATAGTGACAATGGGTAACAGTGCCTTTGGTATAGTTCTTTTCTCATACTTCTTGAGAAGTTTCCTACACTCTTCCTCGTATCTTTATCCAAGACGGGGGACAATAAGAGCCAAGGATGTGGTGTTGTGTTCAATTGTTATGAGGAGGAGGAGGAGGGGTTAAGATAGTGTTCCAACTATATTGTTTTTACACAATGGGACCATCTCCCCTTACACATAGAAGAATGCCCTTACTCATGGGTGAAATTTTAGGATGATCCAGAGTTACTACTTCCACCACGTTAAACATGGGGTCCATATGGTAAGTGATGAGATGGCTATGTTGTGAATATCATAGGTTAGAATGATTTTTTATGTGGTACTAACATTCAAACCTGTGATATGAAAATATTGCACCAATGAGGCTAATGCGACATGTAACACATGCAATGGCACATGGGGTAGGACCATGGAGCATCTTCTTCTCAGGGGAGATGAGAGACTAATGAATTTTTGTAGGATCTCCTTAGGAGATTTGGTATAGTTCCTACCAATGTCATAGAGCGTGGGTGGCACGAGTTGGAGAACTAATAGACAGATACATGTGTGATTCTACCTTCTGAGTGGTGAGCCATTATGAGGTGAGCAGCCATGGTTGGTCATGCTATTAGGGATCTATGTGTTGATGGTGTGATGCCTCTGGCATGAAACCATCCAATAGAGGACAATTAGGGATAGGGGGAAAGGGTGTCCCCAAGTTTTGTACTTATGATTATAACATGCTATGGGCATGCCAGATGTATTTATAGTGGAATCTGAACTCTTGTAAGGATTATTCTAGATGTTCTTATGGATGCATGTGATAAATGCTAATCTAGATTGTTATTAGGAATGGTATCTACATAATTATTTTGTTTTCTAGAAACATGATTGAATTAATTGGATTTAAATGATCATTCAAAATATTAACTCTCATATATTTTCTAAAAACGATCGGGTTATGCACATGATAAATGTTGTTCATTTGCATGAATAGGACTTGGAAATTGAGAAAAAAATGAATGTGAAGGATGAGATGATCAAGGTCATCGACTAACAAACCTATCAAAACATCATATTTGACTTGATTATTGGTGGAACATCCAATGCATACGCCACTTGAGTGGACTGTGAAATGCAAAAGGGTAAATATGGCCCAGGCTACTGCGGCTAGATTCTATGAATAATAACTTGCACCATTGGCATAACTAATTTATGGTGTGGATGATGGATCCATCTGAAATGCACAACAAGACAACCAATATGATGATGAAGAATGAAAGTGTACCTACATTAAAACATAAAACTAATTACATCTATTCATTTGATTAATAGTTAACACACAACTATTCAACCAATTAACATAGAATTTCCAAAACATGAACAAATACGACATGCCTCTAGTTACTTGTGATTTTGGAGTTGAACACTATTTGAACCCCGCTAACTAAAAAAACAAAATTGGGGACAACTCTCCACCCAGTTGTAGGCTCAGCTGCACATAAGATTTCTATACCTGGCCACCCCTCAAACCCTCAATATTCAATATATTACTACCAATGTTTTCTTTGCCTTTCAACGCTCTTCTACTGAAGAATGAATCATCTCACTCCCCTCTTATTCCATTAAATAGAACAAATGGTTCCAAGAATGGAAAAGGATTGGAAAGACATCTACATCGACACAATCCATGTGTCAACATGCCACACACACACACAGACACACAGACACACAGACACACAGACACACACACACACACACAACTCTATTTTATTATTTAATATTATTATATTTTCCTCATTATTTATTATTTATTTACTATTGTTGTCTTTTCTTTATTATTTATTTACTATTATTATCGTTTATTTATGATTTATTATTTACTTATATACTACTATTATTATTATTACAGGGCATTACATACTCCCCCTCTTTAAGCAACTTCGTTCGAAAGTTAAGTTGAATCATTTAACTTTTATTTTATTTTATTATTTATTTATTACTTCACAGTTTCCCTACACTCTTTGCTGAACTAGTATACCAATAGGAATCAAATGTTTATACATCAATGGGAAAATCCTAAGGAATCTCTGTCCTTTTCCCAAACTTTCGGAACTAGGCATAAAGCGTCATCAGTCTATACCATAGCCTAAGGTTAGCCCCAAGGCTCGTGTCAAGGCTTAGGACTCATCCGCCCCAAGGCATGTATTTGGTCCTAGTACTCAATGATTCTAGGCATATGGAAAGGTTGACTCACTTCCTCCACACTCACTAAGGTGCACAACCCTAGGCATCAAAGTCCTTACACCTCCACTAGAATTTGGCATCCCAATCGAATATTAGACACTCTACCTCCTTAAGAGGGTTCCATAGCCCTTCAAGAGCTATCCATCAAGAGTTATACAAGACAAAGGATCCACTGGCATATTTAGTGTTGATTGAGTCTATCTCCAACCCATATGGTGTTACATATTCTCCTGCATAGGTATGGGCTCCCACGATATCATCAAATAAACAGGCCCTCTCAGCCCACTCGTGGATTTCCTTCCAATCACCACATCTCGACATGCAACCAATGCATTACTTATAATCATAGTATCATAGAAAATAATCCACATGCCAACTCTTGCATGTCACGATAACATAATATCATTTTTAATCACCACATTTTGGATAGTAAATAACTTCATGCTCATGCATGTCATAAAATATGCATGAAATTGCCGCATGCTTTTCCTTATGAAACACCATCATAAGTTATAACATCAACATATTTGCGTCAAAGATATATCATGGCATCACATAATAAACTATCCACATATCAATATAACCTCATATCATAATATTATAATCCCTTTGCGACATTATGCATATCATATCCAGCATGGTCATACAGCATCATTATCATAACGAAATAAATAAATAAGAACCACGTGTGCATAATTATCCTCTCATTAGAATTATGTCCAATTACATGACTCATCAATAACATGAAAGCTTCTTACTCTTCACATTAATTGTTTTCTCATTAGTTTTGAAGGCTTAACTTACCACAAAAATGTCATGTCTTCTTTGTCAATTGTCGACAATTATATTAATATTTACCTTTTAACATTTTCTTAGTCTATCACTTGTAAACTTACTCCTATATGAGTGTTTTGGTTGATCACTTCCCATTCTTCCCTTTTAAAATTATATAAGCCATCACTATAATCATTACAATCATGTTGTTCAATCCTCTCATCAATATCCTTAAGAGAGCTTTCCACATGAGAGAGAGCCCCTTTAGTATTATCACATAAATTATCCTTGACGTTATTACATTTCCATAGTTCCCTTCCCACTTTAATGTTATCCACCTCAAAGAATTATATGAACTTTAATTATCTACTTCAATCCTAACATTTCATATTGTTGTCATTCACAATATCACCATGTTTGACTAACACTAACTTGCTATAAAAAAGAATGTATTAAAGAATGTCATCATCCCACATCCACTAATCATAAGTTACTTCTAATTCTTTCTTATCAATATCTTTTCAAGTTATATTGTTACTATGAAAAATTATTTTTGTTTATCTAAACCATCTTTACACTATGTTTATTAGATATCATTTTTGGGATTCAACTGCGTTAAGTAAGTCATTCAAAGTATGACCATTTCCATGAGAGGTAGTCGTAAAGTGACTAATTTCTCATGATTTTTGAATAGTTCACTTAGCACTATGTTTATTGTTTATCCTAAAAACTATATTTACTATTTATTTTCCCAAAACTAAACATTACAAACCACCTTTTATAAAAATATACTCAAACTCAACCATTTTTATTTTCTATCATAATTCATATATATATATATATATAAAACTCGATTAACCCTATATTTATAAATTTTTATTTCATTTTCTATATTTATTAGAAATATATTTAAGATATCTATGTTTAAACCCGAGTTTTCATAACCTCATGTTAATTGATATGGGTTAAATTATCTTAATTACTTCATATATTATACCCAATAATATATAATACTCAAAATAAATATGAATAGTATCATATATATATATATATATATTCTAATACCCCATATATATAGTATACACTTATCCAAATTAAAATATATCATTCATATGCCTTATTAAATGTAGTGGTATAAATATATCATTCATATGCCTTATTAAATGTAGTGGTATAATATTATAATAATCAATTTATTGATAGTTCTAGTTTTAAGCTTCCATTATCAATAACGAGTTTGTGCACACCAATTTAGATTTTTAGAAGTAATAAATATCAGTGGATTTAGTATAGGAATAGGGTCTTCAGCTTTGAAATACATCTTGGAACCCTGACGCGAAAACAGTTGAGATCTAGCAGAACCCTCCCAACGTTCTATCACCCACCATCATTCACCTACCTGACACCCTTTCTTTTCTTCAAGTCGATGGCTGTGCAGTTTGGGATTTTTTTAGCAGGGGTGGGGGACCCTATGTTTCTAGTTTAGATGCGATTGAAGAGTCAGAATATGACAGTAGAATAATCGTACGAGCCACAACTCTTTTTTTTTGTGGGTATCACAAAATTGGAAGCGGAAGAACAACTTAGCATGGCACTGACGACAAACAGGATTGGCCGAATTTGAGTGGAGATAAATGTTATTTTATGGTACCGCTCAACGCTCTTCCATCATGGATGGGATGGGATTGTGCCTCATTTATTTATTTTTAAATAAAAAAAATTATAATAATGTATTAAGATTTATTATTATTATTATTTTTATAAAATAAAAATATAACTTCAAAAATATATATATATATATTTTTTTCTTTTTTCATTTAATAAGGGAAGAAAGTTGATTATAATTTATCTAATCAATCAAATAAAAATTATAGAGATCTTTAACAAAGTTAATAATTTGCAATTTGCTTTGCATATAGATCTTAACTAACACTGTATGTCAAGATTAATAGGCCTCAAGATTGTAATCATATCTCACAACCTAAGTTAAAATATACAACTAACTACATCAATTTATGCGATTAATAGTCAACATACAACTATTGAACTAATTAGCATGGAATTTCCAAAACTCGAGCAAACATGACTTACATGTAGCGATGATATTACTTATGATTTAAATGTTGAATGTTATTTGAACCCCGCTCACTGTAACAAAATTTTTGGGATGACTCTACCCAAACATAGGCTCAAGTGCACATAAGCTTTATACAATTGCCCACTCCAATGGTTCTTTTGCCTCTCAACACTCTTCTCCTGAAGAATGAATCATCTCATTCCCCTCTTCTTCCATTAAATAGAACAAACAATGCCAAAAATGGAAATGGATTGGTAAGAGATCCATATGCACACAATCCATGTGTCAACATTCCAACTTTTATTTCTTTGTTTTAATTTTTAATTAATTCAATATCTTAATTTAACTCTTTCTTATCTTATTCCTTTTTACTTTTTGTTAACTTTACTTATTCTTACTATTTTTATAGTTTAATTTTAAATATATATTTATTAAGAAATCTAGTTTATTATATACTATTTTATTTATTTACTATTATTATATTTTCTTTATTATTTATTATTTATTTACTTATATTATTATTATTATTATTATGGGGCATTACAATGCAAAAAGAAACAAAAAAAAATGCATTTTAGGGAAACTCCTAAGTGTAAAATTTCTTGAGGTAGAATGCATTACAAGGTTTGGGGATGATCTCTCCTTAGGGGCCCTCAAGGATGTATGCCCCTTACCTAAACATTTTTTGAAAATGTAAGGGCTTCGTCATAAATGTTCAAACTTTCCATGTCCCAATATATCAGGGGCTTAATCATAGACAAGGATTAAATCACCTCCATGATAGACACGAAGGTGGACCTTGCAGACATACAGGGCTATGGTGCACTTCTTAGCTACTTTAGTGGTTTTCAAAGAAACTCTATGTTCTTTGTTGGCATGTCCCTACGTAATGAGCCTCTTTTCTAAGGGAAAAGTGTCTAGGAGAAGTTTGATGGCAAGGTGAAGGGAAGAAATTTGGCGTTCGATTGGTAATACTACCTCCTCTCCATGGCTGAGATGGAAAGGAGTGAACATCATTGTAGACTTAACATAAGTTCTATAGGCCCATAATGCATGGAAGAGCATTAAATTCCAATTAGTTTTGTGCTTATTTACCATCCATTGAAGCATTTTCTTGAAGATCTTGTTAACGTCTTCAAATTATCCCTTCCCTTGTGGGTAATAAGATGATGAATATTGGTGTTCAATACCTAAAACTGAAGCTAGCTCGTGCCAAAATTCATCTTCAAAGTGTCATCCACGATGGGAGACCAATTGTTTCAAAGCCACAAATTGAGCAATGACATGATTAAAGAAGAAACAAGCCATAGTTTTCACAATGTTATTGAAGGTGGGCATGGCCTTAACACATTTGGTGAATTAGTCAATGGCCACAGTAATGTACTTATGAAAATGGGATGAGGTGGGTTTACACTCCATAAATATGCCCATTTTCATAATGTACCAGCTGCAATCATGAGTGCAATTGGGCAAGTGGAGTCATTTCCTTAGGGGTAAAAATTTGGTAGTTGGGGCAATGTCTAACTACCTCAATGTAGTCACTAAAGATACAGGGACTAAAGTATTTGGTTTGCATGTTTTTTTGGGCATTCACCATTTTGGAGAGTTGATTGCCACAAGCACCACTATGGTAAGTATTAAACATTATTTCAACTTTAGCATGAGCAAGACAATGATGTAGAATCGTATTGATACCATGATGATAGAGATCATCACCTAAAAGAAGGTAGGAGGGGGCTTGGTGATGAATGCATCATCGATGATCATGAGTTAGATGAGGAAGTTTGGGATTTTTTTAGCAGGGGAGGGGAGTGGAGGGAGGACCCTATGTTTATTTCTAGTTTAGATGTGATTGAAGAGGGGAGGGGGGACCCTATGTTTCTTTCTAGTTTAGATGTGATTGAAGAGTCAGAATATGAAAGTAGAATAATCGTATGAGCCAATTTTTTTTTTTGGGTATCCCAAAATTGGAAGCAGAAGAACAACTTAGCATGGCACTGCCAACAAACAGGATTGGCCGAATTTGAGTGGAGATAAATGTTATTTTATGGTACCGTTCAATTCTCTTCCATCATGGATGGGATGGGATGGGATTGTGCCTCATTTATTTATTTTTAAATAAAAAAAATTATAATGATGTATTTAGAGTATGCATGTTAGTATATTGTTGAGTATGTATAGGTACAAATAAGAAGCCTCCCAATTTCATATTTAATAATTCAAATAAAGATAGTTTGTTTATTTTCTCAAAGGAGATAGTATTGTATTTATTTAATAATTTATATAATAATATTTAATTTAAAAGCATTTGATTTTATAAAACACATATATATATTAAAAAAAAGTGTTTTGTATTTATTTTTTAAATCTATTTTGACTAAATTTCTCTTTGTCATTGGAAGCAAAAATCATTGATAAATCTAATTAAGTATTTTTCTCAAACATATACCTAGAGGTCACACATTTTCTATATATTCTTTTTATTATTATTTTATAAAATAAAAATATAACTTCAAAAAATATATTTTTTCTTTTCCTTTTTTTCATTTAATAAGGGAAGAATGTTGGTTATAATTTATCTAATCAATAAAATAAAAATTATAGAGATATTTAACAAGGTTAATAATTTTCTTTGAATATAGATCTTAACTAAAACTATATTTCAAGAGTAACATGCCTCATGATTGTAACCATATGTGACAACCTAAATTAAAACATACAACTAACTACAGCAATTTATGTGATTAATATTCAACATACAACTATTGAACTAATTAGCATAGAATTTCCAAAACCCGAGCAAAGATGACTTACATGTATCAATGATATTACTTACTTATGATTTCAATGTTGAACGTTATTTGAACCCCGATCACTGTAACAAAATTTTTGGGATGACTCTCTACCCAAACATAGGCTCAAATGCACATAAGATTTCTTCAATTGGTCTCTCCCTGAGCCCTGAATGAGCATACTACTACCAATGGCTCTTTTGCATCTCAACACTCTTCTCCTGAATAATGAATAATCTCACCCCCCTAGATTGGAAAGAGATCCATATGCACACAATCCATGTGTCAACATGCCAACTTCTATTTCTTTTTTTTAATTTTTAGTTAATTCAATATTTTAATTTAACTCTTTCTTATCTTATTCCTTTTTACTTTTTGTTAACTTTACTTATTCTTATAATTTTTATAGTCTAATTTTAAATATATATTTATTAAGAAATATAGTTTATTTTATACTATTTTATTTATTTACTATTATTGTATGTATTGATTGCTAATTGAATAATAATTGTTGTAAGTGATTTTGATAAGCAAAGAACACTTGAAGATTAACATGGTATGGGATCTAAGGTGAAGACAAGCCCAAGGAGACAAGAGACAAGCAATCACCTTTGAACAAATTTGAAGAAGCCTATTTTACATGGGCAAGATTTATATCTCATACTTCAAGGACAGAGAGAAGTTGAATGACTCATCAAATTTTGTGGCTTGGAAAATTATGTTCGAAGTGACCTTGAATGATAATGATGTCTTAGAATATGTGGAAGGAAAGGTACCTGAGCCTTGATAAAATTATCCTATTGTGTCGAGGCCAAGTACAAGAAAGGTGAGATCAAATCCAAGAAAATGATTGTTGATTCTTTGAGAGATCATTTTCTTACTTGTATTTCTAATTTGAAGAAGTCAAGGATATATATGATAAGATGGTTGGGATGTATGAGGTCAATAAATGAATCATATTCTATCATTGAAAAGTCAGATCAAGGACATCAAGGTGAATAAGGGAGAGTCTATGCAATCATTTTTTATGAGGTTATCACAATTCAGGGATCAATTCTTAATTGTTGGAGAATATATGTCTGATAGAGAGATGGTACTCATTAAAATTCTAGGTCCTCCTCCAATTTGGGATACATTCATTATAAATATTAGTAACAATAAAAAATACCCAACGTTTGATAAGCTCGTTGGTAAGTGAACTCAACAAGATATTTTCATGATATCTAGGGGAAGGATTCAAAATAATGAAGGAGGAGAGCCCTATGCATTTGGTGCACATGTCAAGAAGAGGAAAGGAAGAGGAAGGCCATGAAATTCTAGAAAGCCTACTCTAGCATCGGGGGATTCTCAAAGAAGATTTAGAAAGCACAAGGATGAATTTTTGAAATTCCACAAGTATTATCACTTTGCCAAAGATGATCTGGAAAGTGGAAATGCTCCTATATCCTTAAACATAAATCATGGGTTCAACAATAACATGTTCAATGATAGAAGAATAAGAGAAGATTTCAATGATAGAAGAAGGAGACATGCTCCTGATGATTGTGAGGAAGACCACCATCTTCAAAAGTGATCAAGGAACTCAAGGTATGGAAATAATGTAGTTGCTACTCAATATGAATATTTTCTTATTTCTTCTCTTTCTAGTTCCTCTCTTCCATATGCATTTGACAGTTGATTGGTAGATAGTGGGGTGAGGTAGTGTATTTGAAGATCATTCTTGGGGAAAAATCTACTTATCCTATGAAGGGTTTTAGTTCTATTACATTTCATTTGGATTATGGTGAAATCGTACATCTACATGATGTTATGAACATGTCAGGATTGAATAATAACTTTGCATCCATATTTTCCTTGGAAGACAAAGGGATGAAAGTTTCCTTCATAAGACAAAATTTCCTCACTTGACCTATGGAATATCGCATGAATGATGCATTCACCTTGGGATCAAGAATTGAAGTACTCTATAAAATCAATGGAAGACTAATATGAGAACTGGTACATGATAGAAATCATCAGAGTGAGCTCTAGCAGCAAAGGTTTTTTCATCTTCACTATGAAGCCCTACCAAAAGTATGGAGGATGGTTTTTGGAATGACTGAAGTTCAAGATGATCATGATAAGGTATGCCCAGGATGTGAAAGTGTAAAGAAATTGAAGGGTCCATTCCCTTATAGAAAATGTAGGACCAATGACATTCTACAACTCATAGATTTTAATTTTTATGGACCCATGTCGATGAAATCTCTTGGTGGCTATCTATGCTATATAGCCCGTGTCGATGTTTTATAAAGAAAGACATGGATATTATTTTTGAAACATAAGGACAATTAATTTGAGATGTTCAAGGACTTCAAGTCTCTAATAGAGAATTGAACACGGATGAAAATCAAGGTCTTCAAGTCTACTAATGGTGGAGAATTCACTTCGAATGAGTTCATCTACTTTTGCAAGAAGGTTTGGATCAAGATGGAGACTATTGTACCTTACAACCCTAAAAAAACGGATTTTCTGAAGGAATAACGTGACCATCATGGAAGTTACATGAGCCATGTTACATGATAAAAATTTGTCTAAGTTTTTGTGGGGTGAAGTTGCAAACACTGTGGTCTATGTTCTAAAGAGAACCCCTCATCAAGGGTTGGGTGATAAGACCCCCGAAGAATTTTTCACATGTGTGAAGCTGCCTGATGTTGGACATTTGACGATATTTGGTTGCCTTGTGTATTTTCTGGTGAGCCCTGGTATTGCAGCAAGAGTGCTGCAACTTCCATCGGCTCTTCAACTTTACTTATCAACCCGAAGTTTCGTACAAACTTTGAGGTGACAATGCTATATACACAGTAGATGAATTCTACTCATGCCACCCTCAACTAGGTCACTTGATCATTAGGGCTCCAAGACCATTCCTGTACTGAAGTGAAAGGAGATTAACTACTGAAATCAGAATGTAAAAGCTAGTCCTAGTGCAGAGAAAGTAAATTATTTTCAACTCAAAATTGTAAATGTTGTCAACTTATAAATGTTAATGATTCCATTCACGAAAGAACATAAGAATTATGCTAACTGCATAAAGGAAACTACTCTAATTTGTAATCGATCATCTAGCTATTAGGTTTGCTTGAAAACAAAATATCATCCTACCAATTCACAACTCAAGAATGCATGCATTATTTAACTAATTCATACTTGCATATTAAGTAAGGTCCTAATTTCCATATTCAGAATGAAAGAACTAATTCTATTCACTCTTGCAGGAAAGAAAAAAATGAAGAGAATGGAATAGGTGGTACCTGTGGTCATGGATTCCACCTTGAGGTGTCAACCTACCACTAAACTGAGCTATGCTACAATTGCAAGTCAAAACAGGCTGCTACAGGTGTGCTACATGATGTTGGTACAAGATTCTTGTAATGCTACAGGAAGTCCAGAATTGCTACAAGAAGTTGGCCGAGAGGGTTTGGAGGCTAAGAATGATGGCATGAAGTGATGGAAATATGGATGAAGGTTGTGGGGAGTGTAGGGAAGGTGATCAACACCCCTAGCCAAGTCCAACAATTCAGGAAGGCCAGATTTTGGCTAAGAGGGATGCTCACAGTGAACAAAAACAAAGATCAAGAACATGGGTTGGCATTAATCAAAAGAGGGTGGAGAAGTCCTAGATGGAGTTGGTGAAATAATTCCTTGCCTATATATCGAACAACCCTGCAAAATAAAATTCCCTTGTTCCTCTTTTCATTTTCAAATTATTACAATTAATGGTGGAAAAGATTAATTGAATTTGGAAACTATATAACTAATGCTAAGAACTTTATCTATGCAATGAACTACCTTCTAATCTACACCAATCATATGTGAAGCAAGATACCAAATGTAGACATTTCCAAGAAATCATAAACAAACTATCTAACTAATGCTAAGAACTTGATCTATGCAATGAATTACCTTCTAAGCTACAACAATCACATGTGAATCAAGATACCAAATGTAAACTTTTCCAAGGAATCATATACAAGAAATCACAGACCATTTTTGGGTTGTGATGGCGGAGTCCTCTAATCATGATCCCATGAGAGAGATGAGATAGGGACAACAATCACATATGTTTGAAGGAATTAAACTCTACCGAACTACAACAACTAATCAACATTCTAGGCTAAGAGAAATATAAAAACATGAGAGGGACTTAGGCTACTAGGATTTGGCCCAAACCCAAGAGCTTCAACCCTATGAACTAGCTCAGTGTTGGATCAAAATAGAACTTCTCATTATCATTCTAGAAATATCAAATACATCATCAAAATGATAATCACAAATGCTTCAACTCAATAGCCTCTTATCTACAATAAAACTTCAAATCCTAATGAGTTCCTTAGCATGTTAATGTATACAAAATGGTAGCTACCAACAAATCCCTAGAAAATAAGGATGCTTATCTCCCTAATTCAAGAATAGGTGAATCTAGATCTTCCTTGAACTTCACTAGCTTGGCTGCCAATGATCTCAGCCTACTTGGCTACCAATAACCTCAAGTTGATGAGAGATAGAGTGGTGATATTTTGTTGATTTGAGGAGTTAAGGAGGTGGAAAACCTCCTAGAATCTCTCTTTGTTGTCTACTATGAGTTCCTACACTCAAATTATCTCAAAATTTCTCCAATTCCTGCATTTAACACACATTAGGCCACATGACATAGCAACACATCTTTTACCCTCACACTAAGCATAATATAACAAAATTTGTAGATACATGTGAGAAAAAGATAATTTAATAAGCAAGAGGATGGAATTATGACCCTTATGATATACCTATTGATGAGTCTCATCATCACCCCCTACTGAAAATATTTCTCATCCTTTGAGCAACTCAGTCATCTATGTCCATGTCTTTCATGGCCCCGGTGGCCTCTCTAACATCCCAAGGTTCTGTAGATGGTGTGCATTCTTGAGGATAGAAGCATGCATTCCTCTCTATGTCTTCCCACTGCTTAATTTCATATTCTTCATTCCTTCCTTCTTGTAAACCCAACAACAAAGGTAGTCTGAGCTTGAGTCTAATCCAGTTGACCTTGAATCTTTGCATGACCCTTTTGTATATAGGTGTTATTTCCAATGCATTCCTCAACCTTTCATGAGAGTGATACTCCCTGATCTAGCGACTGTGTGGCAAGCATTCCATCTTCTTTGACATGCTTGTTGGCTCTCTATCCCTAACAACTCGAGAGTGTCTTCAAAATGTGAGATGGCCTACTCTTGGGTAGAAAGGTATCTAGGTGCTATCTTAGCATCATTGGATATGATGTTGTGATTGTTGATTAAAACCATGGGACTTATCTACTCTGCCTTGATATAGAGGGGTTCTTTTTATTCCTTTGCCATCACTTTCTTCACCTGCTCATCTTTGGTCTCCTCATGAGTCATCCAAGATGCAAGGGCCATCAGCTGCAAGTATCCAAACTTTCCATTGGGATCCAAAACATTCATATCAGTGAAGATGAGGTTGTGTAGGTAGAACTTAGCTAATTTGGCTCTATATTCAATGATACTTTGGTCGCACAACTCAATGAATTGCTTATAGTCCTGAAATGGAATGGATCCTTGTTGTGCTAATGTCTTTATTTGGAACTGTATCCATTTGTCTTTTAGGAAGAGTGCATAACACTTGGATGGAAGTCTACACTATAGTGCCTCCATGGACAAGCTTGCCATTATGGCCAATTGAGTTTCCTTCTCTTGCAATTTCTTCCTCAACCATCTATTTTCTTCCTATAGTTGTTCTCTCATTATGAACTCTTTTTCCCTCAACTCAGTTAACTCCTTGGCCATTTCAAGGACCTTCTCTTCCATGAGGCCCACATCTTCCACCTTCTTGGATTTGGAAATCTTCATCCATCTAGGGGTTCTTCCTCTTTCTACTTCAAGTTCAAAGAAAAGTGGGACTGCAAAATTTTGTGGGATCACTCTCCCTCCTTCAATGAACTTATAATAGGAGCTCAAACTAGGTTGTGGACTAGGCTCCTGTAGCTCTGGGAAGTATTTCTCAAATTTTCTTTGGGAACTTTCCCCCTCCTATAACTAGTGTGTTTCCTTTTTCCTTTACTGTTTCTCCTTCTGCTCTTCCTGGAGCATTTTTTGTTCTTCCTGTAGCATGCTTTGTCTTTCTTATAACATGGTCTGTTTTTCTTATAACATGGTTTGTTTTTCTTGTAGCCTTTGGTTGTTTAGAGGAGGTTGATATAGTGTTAAGCCTCCTTACATATGCTATGGGGGTCATGTATTTGGTTTCAGGAGAGGTGATCTCCTCAAATTTCCTTTCAATGGGTCCTAGTTCCTTTTTTTTACTTAGGGATTCTTCAATTGTAATAGGGCCCTTTGTGGGAGTTTGTGGCCTCCCCTGTTTAATCCTGGTGCTTTTCCTGGTTTTGAGGTAGAGGGGATTTTTCCTTTTCCTTTTTCTTTTATGTTTGATTAGTGTGCTCAAGGCAACTAAAGGCAACTAAGATGGCATCTACCCTATTTTCAGTGGGCCCTAGATACAAAATTGTTTTCTCTCAGGATACCTATTCTTCTCTAGATGCAATGGTTTTCTCAAGGCTTGGTCTTCCTATTGCTCCTCCTCTTCTTCTTGATTTTTCTCTTTCTCTAATTCTTCCTCTTGCTTTGGGTATTTCTCTATTTCCTCGGCCTCTGCCTCTTCTTCTTCTTTCCCTTCTCTTCCTCTAGCACTAGAGGTTGGGGTCCTACTTGGTGTGAGGGTTTGAGTGTCAATTAAGGCTTCTCTGTCCATATACCTAAAGTTCGACCAAAGGAAAATAATCCTTAGTTTATTCAAAGCATCTTCCACTATTAGTTTGATGAGGCCATGGTGGCCTAGGTGTTGGTGCTTTCCCTCTCTCACATTTTGTCTCATGTCCTTGATGGACTGTAGGGGGAAATAAGGCGCAATGAGTCTTTGGGCTAGGGACAATTCTGCTTGAAACCTTAGTTCATGCAACAGTATGAAATGGAAGTCATATACTACACTCAATCTTCCTTCACAGGAGATGAACTTTAGGATATGGTAGGCCACCTCATCTCCTCCTGAGTCCATTTTTATCTTCAATACGTTTCTCATTAGTAGTGAATAAGTTATTCTTTGCAATGGCACCGCTGGACTTGTCTTCTCTTCTCCATTGGATCCTTAGGGGCAAGGTTTTCACCCTGCTAATTAGCTCAAGATTGATAAAACGGGATAATCCCCTCACCATAGTGGTGGCACTGACTTTTTTCTGAGAGTTTAGGGCCATGGAAAATTCATATGTGATTTCATCATCATATCCCTTTAGTAGCTCAAAGAAACCTAACCACTGATACCTTTTGAAAATGCCTAATATGGGAGGGTGAAGGTGAATTCTTTGAGTGTCTGTGGGCTCTCTCCTATTGAATCCCCCTCCCATCTTCTCCTTTGTTTTCAACTAAGTGTAGGAGGGTTGCTTCCTGTAATAGCTCTGATGTGTAATTGAATGGGGGAAGAGTGTTGGTGTTCTCTAGTTGATGACAATTAGGTATATTCCCTCTAATCTATAGCCAGAAAAATTCTTTGAATTCACAAAATGACTACTATACTTGTAGAAGTTATGGTCCACCAACATGTAAATTATGCAAAGATGAATTAGAGCGGCCACTTAATTTTCACCACATCTCCTGGGATAAGGATAATTGGACACCAAATTGACCCTTGGCAACGTTCTTTCACCCTTAGAGGCTTCCTGTAGCAAGTTCTCGGACTTCCTATAGCTTCTTGTAACTTCCTGTAGCTTCCTATAGCTTCCTCCTGTAGAAATGACAGAGTAAGGTTTGACTCTCCTCGATGGATTTCCAAGCTTATCCTTACCTTAACTATTTTCGGAATGAGAATAGATGCAAGATAATTTGAGCCACAATATCTTATATGTTATTTTTGGCCAGGGCTTGGAGCATTGTGATTACTTGGTAGAGGCGCGCGGTTTCCTCATTTGGATAGTTGTCCCTCCTAGAGTAATCATTCCCTCGTCCCTCATAATCAACAACCACTCTCTGTTATCTAATATTGATGGATTGGATACTCCCACATTGCATGATGACTCATAAATCATTTTTTTAACTAACCAAGGGTGTCCAAGTGAACTGGCCACCTCCAGCTTATAAAAATACCTTACCTTGACATTCATACATTTTTCATTATTTTACACATAGGGAGGAGCTGAGAGGTTGCCATACCTGTGCTTACCTTGTGTTCGATCGATGCAGGGGTGTTCATGCTAGAGTGTTGGACCTTTGTACTGCTACCTAGGTATTTGTATTGTTGTATTTTCTTCTCCTCTATATATTTTCTTTGCTTCTGTGTATTTGATTGTTGTTGTTGTTATGTGTGCAAGTCCTTTGTTGATATATTAGGTGTTGTTGCTACTATTGGAGAGTCCTAATTGGAATGACAGAGTGCCTCATGAGATGGTATCATCCCCTCAACTTAATGGGAAGGAAAAAAAACTAGACTTCTGGATTTTCTATAATAGTTGCACATACTGCTATAGGATAATCTTATAGTAGCCATTTTCTTCTCTTCCAAGGTCTTTTAACTTTAGGAGAGTGATGAGAAAGAGTGTATATGTCTTGGAGGATTATGTTAGGGCCCTAATTGAGTAGTGTAGGGTTGTGGAAATGGAGGGAATGTTCTCCGTGTCTTTTTCAAGAAATTTTCAGGATGAGACAGAGTTTATGGTTAGTTTTGAAAGATGTTGACTTTGTTTTGAACAAGGATGTATGAAGGATGGTGAATGGTGGATCAAGGTGGGAGAACCTCATTTAGCTTTGAAAAGGTCATGCTTGGTGATTTTCTCATTCAAATCTCTTTATTGTAGATTTTCGTGACCTTCCTGTAGTGCTATAGGATCTTCTTGTAGCAACTACAGTCTTCCTGTAGCAATCTAGAGAGGGCTTGAAATTAGATTTTTGAGCCACTAGGATGGTGGAGAGTGGTGAGGAAATGGGTTTTCATGGAGGATATGGAGTGGATGGAGGGAGAAGTGGATGGAAACTTGAGGATGTTGGCCCTGTAGCTCTGAAATTCACCAGTGTCCTTAAAACTGGCAAAATGACAAAAATTATTAATAGACAGGTTGTGGATCCATGTCATGAAATTCTCCTTTGTTTTTTTTTTTTAGGGACACACAGGCTGCCTCATGAGAGGTTTTCAGCCTATATGCCTACCTTGAGCACATCAAGGGAGGTTTTCACCCAGGGATCCTTTATTTTTTCTTTTTTCTTAACCCCTGAGCTACCTCGGGGAGCTTTTCAACCCAGTTAGCTTCAGATGCCTCATGAAGGTTTTAATCCAGGCCTCTTATTGTTTGTTTCTTTTCTTTTCTTTTTTTCTGACAATAAAAAAATAGTATCTAGGAATGTTGTGACTTGGAAGCTATGACATTTCCAATCACTATCACCTCTCTACTGATGGTGTTGATGAATTCTTCCTTGGACATAGGATTTTTGTATACCTTCAATCTATAGCCATTGACAAGAAAGGGAATCCATTCCTCATTAATGGTCTTAATTTGAGAAAATTGATTTTCATGGCATTCCTCTATCACGTATGGGCCTAACCATATTGTCATTAATTTTCCTTTGAAGTCCTTGAACCAAGATTCATATAGCAAGGCCCAATCCCCTTCTTGAATTTTTTTTTCCTTGGTATTCCTATCATGCTAGACCTTCCTCTACAATTGGATAACTTCGGTGTGTGGGAGGGCCTGCATCCTGAATTCATCCAAGCCATTTAACTAGAGAAACCTCTCTTGTTGTGCTTTGGTGACATCTATATCCAATTGGGTTGTCATTCTCAAAGTATTGTACAAAACTCAATAGAGAGCAGATCTTTCTTTCAATAGACCAAATCATAAGGGGTAAATCCAGTAGTTGTATTCCAAGTTGTATTATAGGCCCAAGTGACCTCCACTAATCTATCTACCCAATCCTTTCTACTACTGCTCACAACCTTAGAGAGGATTCCTTCTAATGCCTTATCTGTGACCTCTACTTGTCCATTTTCCTTAGGGTGATAGGAAATAGATTTTATGTGCTTGATATGATGTTGCCTTAACACATTCTCCATTAAGAACTCAACCACCTTCTCCTCTTTTGTTGCCTTGACATCTTTTGTCTCAGCCCACTTTGTCAAATAATCAGTGCACACAATGATGTACTTTTTCTGCCCTGATGGTGGATCAATTAGCCCAATGAAATCCATTCACCACTTGTCAAATGACTCGAAATCCACTTGAGGTTGTAAGGGAATTTCATCCTTTGGGGTAGGTTTCCCCATCCTCTGGCATTGATCACATCAATTGGTGTATCTTATTGCATCTTGGTGGAGAGTGGGCCAATAGTAGCCATCTTGTAAAGCCTTGAAAGTTGTCCTCTTGGAAGCAAAGTGAACTCCATAGGGCCCATCATGACAAGCTGAGAGGAATTCAAATACTTACTCTTCCCTGACACATCTCCTCAACATTTGATTTGGTCCCAGCTTGAAGAGATTCCCCCCAATCCAGGTGAAAGGGGCACTCTTCCTTACAATTTTGTTGTTCTCTTGCGATGACAGATTTGGAGGGAATTTTACAGCAACTAGGTAGTTGACAATGTCAACAAATCATGGAGAGATAACTGAGATAGAAAATAAGTGCTCATCTGGAAGTTGATCATCAACCATCCCTTCATCACTTGCAAGCAAGGCAAGTCTATACAAAAAATCTACAGCTACATTTTCTTTTCCTGACTTATCAATGATAGTTAAATCAAACTAGTGTAATAGTAGCAACCATCTAATACTTCTAGAATTCACACCAGGCTTGTTCATTAAGTACTTTATAGAGACATGGTCAGTATGCACAAAAGTTTGGTATATGTTGATGTAGTGTTTGAACTTTCTCAAAGAGTGTACAATAGCTATAAATTCTTTCTCAGTTACAATGTACTTCAATTAAGCCTTAGACAAATATTTACTAATGACGTAAATGAAATAATGTTATTTATCATCTATATGGAATAAAGCTACTCCTACAACTTTATGCCACGCATAATCATGGATATGAAAGGGAATATATCAATTTGGGCCTTTAAGTATGGGTGCAATGGTTAATTTTTCTTTCAATATCTCTAGGGCCTCTTGGTAGCTATGTGATCAACAGAATTTTGAGTACTTGCCCAATGATCCAAACAATGGTGAGGATAATTTTCTGAATTCTTTGATAAACCTCCTATAATATCTAGCTAAGCCCAATAAGATCCTAACATCCCTATGCTTTTGAGGAGTAGGGACCCTTTTAATGATGGAAATTTTGTTTATGTCCACTTGTATTCCCTCCCATGATATTGAATGGCCTACATTCATCAAGAATTCACACTTCTTAGGACTAGGCAAGAGGTTCATTTCAATGCACTTCTTCTAGAATTTCCCTAGGTTAGAGAGAGTCTCCAGGAAGTCATGCCCATAGGGAGTGAAATCATCCATGTAGATCTTCACAGAGTCATGGACTAGCTTAGCAAAGATGCTCAGAATTTCCCTTTTAAAAGTGGCTGGGGCATTGCAAAATCAGAAAGGAAGGACCCTGTTAACACTCCAGGAAACTCTCCTAGGTTGCAGCTCAGAGATGCCTGGTAACATATAATCTTCAATATTGTTCTCAGAACTATTGGAATGAATGATGGTTTGGATCAAGTTAGATGACCATTTCAGATCTATTTCCACTCAAGGCATGCATGAACACTCTCAACAACACAAGGCTTTAAACCACTAATGCTCAATAGTTTATAGTTTTAATGGATAGATGGAGAATACTAACTGTATCAACAGATTACATATATAAACATAAATGAATGACTAGATATAGGCAGAAAAAGAGAATACTGACTGTACTGGAAGATGCATATATGACCACATATGAATGGTTAGCTATAGGTAGCAAAGAAGCTTGCAAATTTAAGTTATCAAAGTAGAGATGAGATGACAATTATTTGGCCTTAGACACAAAGGAAACATGAACAAACTGTTCAAGTGCAAGCATAGAATAGCAAAGAGAATGGATGTTGAACATATAATTGCAAAAGAGGCTCGTATTTCTAGAATGGAGATGAGAAGCTTGAAGGAACAGAGGAGGAATAATCTCCAAAAGTTGAACCCTTATTACATCTTACTAACAGCTATATATAACATGTTTACAATGCTCCTGAGCTCTCTAGAAGGCTCGGAGACTTAATCTACATGATTTGTATGGCTCAATTGATTTGATGACATTTAGGAAAGCATGGCTTGGCGGTTTTTCCTCCTTCTGACAGAGGAATAACAACTTTAAGATATTTTGGTTGTTTGTTGTGCTGTCTGGGAGTTCTCTCATGCCCGAGATGCTCCATGATGTTGTTTGATGAGCTGCGCTGTCTACTTCACGACCCTTTCTGTTTTGATTTGGCTGTGTCGCGTTGTCTGTTCCCTGATCGATTTTGTTTAGGGCTAGTTGCACGTGCTCCATGACTGTTGCTATTAGGGCGGGCTATGTTGTGAAGGAAAAGCTATTGGGCCTCTGTTTTCCTTTTAGATATTTAGAATGACTGTTCTTTCTGTAGCTTGTGAAAATCCCGTCCATTCCTGTCCCTTTCAAACTTAAAAATCATCAGATGCAGCTTATCAGTCTCTGAGGTCTGCCCTGGTCGCCATCGCAAGTCGCATAAACTTGCTCCATGTGTGTTTTCCCTTTATTTGGAAATCTGCGAAAACACTAAAAAATATGTGAAATTGGCCTTAGGCGGACTTGAAATATTATATACTTTGCTTCCCGGACCCTTTCGGGTCCGAGCTTCATCGCAATCGACAGTACCAGGCTCCCTTTGTAATTTTCGTTATATAACGAAACTATACCAAAATGCATTTGAAATGGCTTAAGTGTGGATCTCAAAATATATAGATTCCCAACTATAATGCCATCAGGTTCGGCTCTTTGGGTTGCCCCTATGCATGTGCGGAGGCCTCACCACATGGTATTATGCCAATGAAATACATCGATGCGATCTGATCGCAACCGCTGATCACTCAATGTTCGGGTCCCTTTATATATATAACATAGATCCCCGCTGCGACTGTCGATGCGACCCACCGATCCGATCATCGGCGATCGCTGATCGACGGGGTCATGTGCCCGCCTTTAAACTGTCCCTTTTGCTAGGCCGATTGCGATTAGCCAGTTAGATCTAGGCCATTGATCGGCCAGATCTAACGGCTATTGTGCATTTCCATGCTCAGTCTTGCAATAGTTGGTTTTTGACTGTTTTAAGGTGTTTTATCATCTCGATAGTGTATTTCCGCCCATCCAAGGGTTCTCCTCTTGCGCCGATTTTGATCCATGAATGGTTTTTGAGCAGATGCTGAAAATTTCAAGAGTGTTAATGGATCCATTGGCATGATTTTCAAGCATAAGTGGAGACTTTGGGGCATACGTGGATCCATTTTTGGGCCATTTGCCTCCAAGACTAACATTGGCTCCTTCTGGGGATGAAATCCTCCCTATGAGGTTTCAAGGATCTCAGATCAATGCCTTTCTTGTAAAACAAAAATTAAATCGTCCTTCTAGTGTTCCATTGGGCATGGAGTCTTTTTAGCATAAACATAAAAACTGAAAGAAAAACATATTTACAATACCAAGGCTTTAAGGCCTTAAATGAAATAGAGTTTCAAGAACTGCCCATTTACTGGGCTACCAAAAGTATTTCCTCCTTCCAAATTGTGCAGGATGAATGTATTGTTGTGCTAAACTTGAGCGATGACAAAAGGACCTATCCACAAGGAGTCAAACTTGCCATGATTACCTCTCTTTTCCTTAAATGCAACCCATTTAAGCACCCAATCACCAACTTGGAAATTGTCCTCTTTTGCCTTCGTATCAAAAGTTTCTTTGATTGCCTTCTAATGAGCCTTTGATCTCTCAACCAGCTACTCTCTTATCCGATGTAGTTCAACCAGGTTATTCATTCTTCTTACCATATCATTCTCTTCATCTTGTTCTTCTTGCAAGAGATTAGCCACAGGGAGAATGAGTTGGATGGGGAAAACAACATCAACGCCATAAACCAGTTTGAATGGAGAATTCCCTATGGAATTTTTGATGGTAACTCTGTCAGCCCATAGTGCAAATTTCAACTTGGAATCCTAGCTCTTTTTGTTGTCCTCTAACAGCTTTTTGATTACCCTTACCAGACTTTTGTTAGATGACTCTGCTAGGCCATTGCCTTGAGGATAATATGAGGTAGAATGCACCACTTGAATGCCCATCGATTCAGTCACATCCATCGATTCTTTTGCCTTGAAATCCGTTGCATTATCAGTGACTAGTATGGTTGGGAAACCAAATCTAGTGAAAATATTCTCACTCAAGAATTTTATGACAACCTGATGATTGGCATTCTTAGTGAGTATAGCCTCAATCCACTTGGTGAAATAATTAGTGGATACTAAAATCCATTTGTATTGGCCACTATAATGTGGGTTGATTTCACCTATAAAGTCTAAGCCCCACTGCTGGAAGGGACCATTGACATGTACTGGCTTCAGGGGCAGAGATTTTAGCTGCTGTCTTTCTGCAAACCTCTGACACTTGTCACAAGTTTTTACAAAATAAAACACATTAGAGAATAGAGTAGGCCAATAATATCCAGCCCTCAAGATTTTGTGAGTTGTGTTTTTCCAATAATGATGCCCCCCACAAATGCCAGAATGGAACTGGTGTATGACCTCCATGGATTGTTCTTCATAAAGACACCTCAAGAGGATTCCTGATGGGTCTTTCCAATAAAGCATATTCTTATCAATGCAGAATTTTGTTGATCTAAGTTTAATGGCACGAGCTTGATTTGAGCTAAGCCCTGGAGGGACTTCTAGCTTTTGCAAAAAATGAACTATGATGTAATACCATTCACATGTGCCTAGATTTTTAGCCAAAGACTGATTTTTCTTTTGCTCTTCTGCTGTTCCCTCTGTTTGTTCATTATCTGAATTTAGACCTATGCAACTTATATCTAACAAGCTGCAATTTTCTTTAGCCATAAGCTTATCCAAGCCTTGGCCTTTGAAAAGATTAATGGGCTTCACCTCTATGTCAAATTCTATGAATTTTGCAATCCATTTTGCCCTCTTTCCATCAATATCTGCCTGAGTTAAGATATATTTTACTGAGGCTGAAGGTACATAAGAAATTACTTTGGAATGCAGAATATAAATTTTGAATGCTTTCAAAGATTTAATGAGAGCATAAGCTTGTTTTTCAATGAGGTCATACCTTAATTCATCATCCCGTAGAGTTTTGCTGAAAAAGGCCATGGGGTGCTCTACGCTTTCATCATTTTCCTGCAACAGAACTGCTACAATTGTATCATAAGAGGCAAAAGAGAAGATGCAAAACCCATTAATTTAATCTAGGCTAATTAGAGTGGGAGCTTCCATGATATCTTGCTTGATGGCTTCAAAAGAGCTTCTTGAAGCAGCTGTCCATTTTATTTATGATCATTTCTTCAGCATGGAAGTGATATTCTTTACTAGCTTTGCAAAGTTTGGAATGAACCTGTTAACACTCCAGGAAACTCTCCTAGGTTGCAGCTCAGAGATGCCTGGTAACATATAATCTTCAATATTGTTCTCAGAACTATTGGAATTAATGATGGTTTGGATCAAGTTAGATGACCATTTCAGCTCTATTTCCACTCAAGGCATGCATGAACACTCTCAACAACACAAGGCTTTAAACCACTAATGCTCAATAGTTTATAGATTTAATGGATAGATGGAGAATACTAACTGTATCAGCAGATTGCATATATAAACATAAATGAATGACTAGCTACAGGCAGCAAAAGAGAATACTGACTGTACTGGCAGATGCATATATGACCACATATGAATGGTTAGCTACAGGCAACAAAGAAGCTTGCAAATCTAAGTTATCAAAGCAGAGATAAGATGACAGTTATCTGGCCTTAGACACAAAGGAAACATGAACAAACTATTCAAGTGCAAGCATAGAACAACAAAGAGAATGGATGTTGAACATATAATGGCAAAAGAGGCTTGTATTTCTAGAATGAAGATGAGAAGCTTGAAGGAACAGAGGAGGAATAATCTCCAAAAGTTGAACCCTTATTACATCTTACTAACAGCTATTTATAGCATGTTTACAATGCTCCTAAGCTCTCTAGAAGGCTCGGAGTCTTAATCTACATGATCTGTATTGTTCAACTGATTTGATGCCCTCTAGGCAAGCATGGCTTGCAGTTTTTCCTCCTTCTGGCAGAGGAATAACAACTTTAAGATATTTTGGCTATTTTTTGTGCTGTCTGGGATTTCTCTCATGCCTGAGATGCTCCATGATGTTGTTTGATGAGCTGCATTGTCTGCTTTGTGACCCTTTCTGTTCTGATTTGGCTGTGTCGCGCTGTCTGTTCCTTGATCGATTCTGTTTAGGGCTAGCTGCGTGTGCTCCATGACTGTTGCTATTAGGGTGGGCTATGCTGTGAAGGAAAAGCTATTGGGCCTCTATTTTCCTTTTAGATATTTAGAATGACTGTTCTTTCTGTTACACACAGAAAAACACAACAACCTTGTGAAAATCCCACCCATTCCTATCCCTTTCGGACTTTAAAAATCATTAGATGCGGCTTATTAGTCTCTCAGGTCCGCCCTGGTCACCATCGCAAGTTGCATAAGCCTGCTCTGTGTGTGTTTTCCCTTTATTTGGAAATCTGTGAAAACACTAAAAAATATGTGAAATTGGCCTTAGGCAGACTTGAAATATTATATACTTTGCTTCTCGGACCCTTTCGGGTCTGGGATTCATTGCAATCAATGGTACTAGGCTCCCTTTGTAATTTTCATTATATAACGAAACTATACCAAAATTCATTTGAAATGGCTTAAGTGCGGATCTCAAAATATATAGATTCCCAGCTATAATGTCATCGGGTCCAGCTCTTCGGGTCGCCCCTATGTATGTGCAGAGGCATCGCCACATGGTATTATGCCGATGGGATACAACGATGCGATCCGATCACAATCGCTGCTTGCTAAATGTCTGGGCCCCTATATATATATATATATATATATATATAACATAGCTCCCCACTGCGACTACCAATGCGACCCATCGATCTGATGATTGGCAATCGCTGATCGGTGGGTCATGTGCCCACCTTTAAACTGTCCCTTCTGCTTCACCAATTGCAATTAGCTAGTTAGATCTGGGCCATTGATTGGCCAGATCTAACGGTTGCTGTGCATTTCCATGCTCAGGCATGTAATAGTTGGTTTTTGACTATTTTATCATCCCGATAGTGTGTTTCTGCCCATCCAAGGGTTCTCCTCTTGCGCCGATTTTGACCCATGGATGGTTTTTGAGCAGATGCTGAATATTTCAAGAGCATTAATGGATCCATTGGCATGATTTTCAAGCATAAGTGGAGACTTTGTGGCATATTTGGATCCATTTTTGGGCCATTTGCCTCCAAGGCTAACAGATCCTATAAGAAAAGGTACCACAAGAACAAGTGAATGTAGTTTTATCTTGGTCCTCTAGTCTGATCTGGATCTAACTGTAACCACTGAATCCATCCAGGAAACATAAGAACTTCTTCCCTGCAAGACCATATAAAACTTGATTAGTGAAAGGTAAAGGGAAATGGTATTTCTTAGTGGATTTGTTCATATCTCTGTAATCCACATAGATCCTCCACTTTCCATTATTCTTTGGGACCAAAACTAGAGGGGAATCCCACTCATTGTCTGAGATGGGGTATATGAACCCTGCATCCAAAAACTTTTGCAACTCTTCCTTTACTATGTCTTTGAGGTCTGGTTTCATTCTCCTCTGAGGTTGGTGAACAGGTTTACCTCCCTCTTTGATGTATATGTGATGAGTACACATTGAAGGATGCACCCCTTTCATTTCTTTATAACTCTAAGCAAAGGCATGTAAGTGTTCTCTCAACATTTTGCACAACTTCTCTTCTTGGTTCGCTGAGAGAGAGGGGTTGATCTTCAAGGTTATAAATGGACCAAATTCTAGCATTTTGACATGTGCAAGACTTGGGTCCACTAGGCATAACACAGTCCAAGGATTACCCTCGGATTCCTTCACAAGCTCATCAAGAGGCATGGTGTTTAGGGGATGGTTCTGGAGGATTTGGTCAATGAGGTCATCTTAATTAGGTTCCCCCCCACCTATAACAACATCTGGGGTACAAATTGACTAGGATGTTGTATGATACGCTTCATCTTCCTCATCCTCTTCCAACCATAGGGGTAAGTCATGATTAATGGATGGTTGAGTAGGAGGGTACAATACCAACTATTTGGGAAAATGCCCATTCTTAATGGTCATGTTCCGAGCTCTGTAACCTATGGCAATCCTAAACAATGTCTATTCATGTTATTCCGAGGATGAGATGATAACCATTGAATTTGGTCTTGGGCTGGAGAATTAGGAAGTTAGTAGGATACTCCCGGGAGTCAATAGATACCATTACATCCTCAACAACTTCCTCAGGGGCCACTATGGACCTATCTACAAGTTACAACACTGTGGTGATCTTTCTCAAGGATCCTTGGAGGTTTATCTTTAGCATGGTTTCTTTAGTTATCACATTGATGGCAACCTCAAGATTAATCAAGGTGTGAAGGACAATGATGCCATCAATGTGAACATCTACCACAGGACTTCTAGGATCTAGATACTTTGGGAAAATCACCCTCCCCAACATTAGATCGGATAAGTGACCAATAACATTGATGGTGGGGGTGTCTTTCTTTCTCCTCCCAAGACATTTGATACATTTCCCTTTTATAAGCTTATTGTAGATGGGAACACCCTTGATAGCTTGGAGGTGGGGAATTTTAACACACGTGTTCTTCAATTCTCCTAGAAGTTCAGTCTCTTCTGGGGTGTGCTAGTTAGGATGGATCAATCTTTCAGGAAAAAGAGATGGATTTACTTGAGGGTTACTCTCTTCCTTTTCCTCTTCAAGCTCCTCAGGTGGACATGGACATTGGTTATCTAGGAGAACTCTTCCAGACCTGAGGTTGATTTCTTGAATCCACAACATAGGCAAGGTAAGATGTCTCTCCACTATAGACCTGTTCTGCCTGTTTGTTATTTAGGTTCGGATTTGGTGGAGTAGGATGAATGAGATATGGTTGAGATGGAGGCGGAGGTAGTGAATAAGGAGGTTGGTTGAGTTGAGTCCTCCACTCTTGCGATGGGTTATTCTGCTAAGGATGTGTAGAAGCATATGGATAAAATGTTTGATTGACATGTTGGGGAGGATACTGGGATGCATAAGGCCAAGGATAATTTGTGGACCATGATGGATGAGTGGAAGAGTACCAAGGTGGTAGGGTTGCATTCTAGTTGGGAAGGTAATAAGAGTAGCATGCACGTTGCATGCCCTATTGGTTTGGCAAAGGTCCTTAAGGCCTACTTTGATTGCTGAAATAGAGTTGTTCAACCCCACCTTCTGCCCCTTGGTATAGAACTTTCAATCCAGGCAAATAAGGAAACTTATTTGTGGCATGGTTTTCCTCACAGACTGAGCAGACCTCTATAGCATTTAATGGACATTCATTTATAGGGTGCCTTCTAGTGCATTTAGGGCAAAAGATAGCTAAGACTCTCTCTACTTCCTTTTATATCCTCTTGATTTGCATGGTGTCAATTTGTAGAGAAAGGTATGAAACATTTCACTTTTAAATTCCTCTAACATGTTTCCAATTTCATTCTTGATGGATGTTGTGGAGGGAGAAGAACTAACCAAAGCTCTACTAGACTTACCCTTCTTCCTAGGAGCCCTAGAATGGTTTTTGAATATTGTTTTGATGTCTTTAGAGGGTAGTTGATATATGTCTCCCCCAGACAACATGTTAAGGGTTTCTAGTATGTCCTCCCTGATTCCTCTGAGCAGGACTAACTTGAGTGATTCAGGATCAAGGGTGCATCTGGCCCTCCTATAACTGAGCCAGAACCTTTCCTCATAGTCTTTCAGGGATTCACCAGGTCCAAGATTCATTCTAAGGATTTCATTTTTGGTGTATTTGGACCTACAATAGTCCCTGTACTTGTTGTTAAAGGATTTCTAAATTTGAGCCTAGGTAGTGATGTTATCGCCAGGTAGACCCATGAACCAGCGCAAGGCTGCATCCTTACGAGTGGATGGGAACAACTTCAACTTCTGGTCATCAGGGGTATATTCATAAGTCCTACATACAATAGAAAACTTAAATGTTAAAGTATCAAGGTCCTCAAAGGTCACACCATGGAACCGAGGAAGGGCAGAAGTGCTTATATTCTTCATCTTAGCATCTCCATTGGTTTCTATGATGGGAAAAACTTCCTTATTCTTGTTTCAACCATGGTGTGGGTATGTGGAATGAATTCTTCTTCTTCCCTAATAGGTTCTTCAAATATCTTAGGTTGTTTACCTAAGGGGTCTTCTAACCCCCTATAGTTAGAGAGGGAAGTTGACAGTCATCGAAGAAGAGTGAAGGTTGATAATTTGATGCTGCGAGGGTATTTGGAAAGAATATTCCTAGAGTATCACTACTCCTATGAAGAATGAAAGATTTTTTTTTCCTTTTATATCATTTTTTCAAAACTGAATGAAAAACAGAAAGAAAAGCAGAAATAGCATCAACCTACTGAATGCAAAATAGAAAGAAAAGCAGAAATAACATCTACCTAGAAACCTCCCCAGCAACGATGACAAAAAGTGGTGAGCCTTGGTATTGCAACAAGAGTGTTGCAACTTCCAGAGGCTCTTCAACTCTACTAATCAACTCAAGGTTTCATACAAACTTCGAGGTGACAGTGCTATATACACAGTAGATGAATTCTACTCATTCCACACTCATCTAGGTCACTTGATCATTAAGGGTCCAAGACCATTCCTCTATTGAACTGAAAGGAGATTAACTATTAAAGGTAGAATGTTAAAGCTAATCATAGCGTAGAGAAAGCAAATTATTTTCAACTCAAACTTGTAAATGTTGTCAACTTGTAAATGCTAATTATTCCATTCATGAAAGAACACAAGAATTATGCTAACTACAAAAAGGAAACTACTCTAATTCGCAATCAATCATCTAGCTATCAAGTTTTCTTGAAAACATAAGATCATCCTACCAATTCACAAGTCAAGAGTGCATGCATTATTTAACTAATTCACACTTTCATATTAAGTAAGGTCCTAATTTCCAAATTCAGAGTGAAAGAACAATGTTATTCACTCTTGCAAGAAAGAGAAAGGAATGAAGAGAATGGCTTAGGTGGTACCTCTAGTCATAGATTCCAAGCTGAGGGGTCAACCTACTCCTAAAATAAGATATGATATCATTGCAGGTCAAAACAGGGTCAAAAAAGGATGTTACAGGTGTGCTAGAAGATGTTGCTACAGGATTCTTGTAATGCTACAAGAAGTCTTGAAATTCTACAAGAAGTTGGCCTAGGGGGTTTGGAGGGTAAGAATGATTGGATGAAGTGATGGCAAGATGGATGAAAGTAGTGGGGAATGTAGGGAAGGTGATCAACACCCCTAGCCAAGCCCAAAACTTCAGGAAGGCTAGATTTAGGCTAAGAAGGTTGGTCACAGTGACCAAAAACGGAGATCAAGAACATGGGTTGGCATGCATTAAAAGAGGGTGGAGAAGTTCTAGATGGAATTGGTGAAATGATTCCTTTCCTATAGATCTAATAACCCTACAACATCACATGCACCTATTTTGCTTTTCATTTGCAAAATATTACAATTGATGGTGGAAACAATGAATTGAATTTGGAAACTATATAAATAATGCTAAGAACTTGATCTATGCAATGAAATACCTCCTAAGCTACAACAATCATATGTGAAGCAAGATACCAAATGTAAGCCTTTCCAAGAAATCATAAACAAATTCTCTAACTAATGCTAAGAACTTGATGTATGTAATGAATTACCTTCTAAACTACAATAATCACATGTGAAGCAAGATACCAAATGTAAACTTTTCAATAAATCATAGACAAGAAATCACATACTATTTTTGGGTTGTGATGGTGGAGTCCTCTAATCATGCTCCCATGAGAGAGATGAGATAGGGATCATAGTCACATAATTTTTATGGAATTAAACTCTACTGAACTACAACAACTAATCAAAATTCTAGGCTAAGAGAAATATAAATACATGAGAGGGACTTAGGCTATTGGGGTTGGGCTGAAACCCAAGAGATTCAACCCTATGAACTAGCTTAGTGTTGTATCAAAATAGAACTTCTCATTATCATTACAGAAATTTCAAATACATCATCAAATAACAGTCACAAATGCTTCAACTCAATGGCCTCTTAGCTATAATAAAACTTCGAATCCTAATGAGTTTGTTAGCATTTTTATTTATACAAAATGGTAGCTACCAACAAATCCCTAGAAAATAGGGATGTTTATCTCCCTAACTCAAGAATAGGTGGATCTAGATCTTCCTTGAATTGCATTGGCTTAGTTGCCAATGATCTCAGCCTGCTTGGCTACCAATGACCACGAGATGATGAGAGATAGAGTGGTGATATTTTGCTGATTTGAGAAGTTAAGGAGGTGGACAACCTCCTATAATATCTCTTTGTTGTCTACTCTGAGTTCCTGCACTCAAATTATCTCAAAATTGCTCCAATTCCTGCATTTAACACACATTAGATCACATGACATAACAATGCATATTTTACCCTTACACTAAGCATAATATAACGAAATTTGTAGTTAAATTTGAGAAAAAGGATAATTTAATAAGCGAGAGGATGGCATTTTGACCCTTAGGATATACTTGTTGATGAGCCCCATCACTTTCATCTATCAAAGGACAATAGGAAAAAGCTGGAAGCCACAAGAATGAAAGGTACATTTGTTGGTTATCGTGAAAAATCTAAAGCTTTTAGAATATATGTGCCTCATCAAAGGACTAGTGAGTTTGGTAGGGATGTAACTTTCGATGAATTTGTTTCCCTTGGGAAAGAAATGGACATTCCTCCTCCTCCTCATGTTTAAAAGAAGGATGATGACATGGACCTACTAGAAGGTCCTTCTGTGCTTGAACCCAAGGTATATGTTGTTGATGATCCCATGGAACCTATTAACCCCTTGGATCCTCCTCCATGTGATCTCCCTACCAAAAAGAGACCACTCTAGCTTCCTCATACCTTACAACATGCTAAAATACATGCCACTGCCAAAGGAACCTTTAGGGAAAGTAAGAATACATGCTGATACTAGGTTTATTTTGTGGCTATTAATGACATCAGACAGGCTGAAACACACACCTTTGAAGAAGTAGTGAAAGATTAGGTTTGGAAGGATGATATGGCTAGAGAATATGAATCTATAATGAAGAATTATGTGTGGGAAGTAGTTCTAAGGCCTGAAGGGAAGTTTGTTGTGACTTCTAAGATCAAGCATGTAGCTGATGGAAGTATCGAAAAATATAAGGTGAGGTTCATGGCTAGAGGTTTCTCCCAGAAAGAGGGAGAAGATTATGATGATATATTTGCACCTATTTTCCATTATACCACTATTTGATCCATTGTTTCCCTTGTTGCTAGTCAAGGATGGACACTTCATTAGACGGATGTCAAGACTTCATTTCTTCATGGCATACTACAGGGACAAGAATATGTTGAGAAAACACGACAATTTGAAGTATAGGACAGGAAGAATCATGTGTGCAGCCTAAAGAAGTAAATCTATAGATTGAAGCAAGCCATTATGGATTGGTATGTGCACATTGATAGCTACATGGTGAAGCTTTGATTTACAAGAATAAATGTTGACCCAAACCTCTACTTCAAAGTGTTCCAAAGTACGCCCCTTATTTTGGTTTAATATGTTGATGAATTATTCTTGATAGGCGGTAAGCCTTTGATTGTCAATTGCAAGATGGAGTTGGCCTCTAAGTTTGAAATGAAATACTTTGGATTGATGCATTACTTACGAATATTAGAGTTGTGGCAAAATCCCAGTGATATTTTCCTTTCGCAAGGAAAATATGTTGTGAAAGCACTGGAAAGATTTGGAATGGTAGAATATAAGTAGCATGGCCACTCCAATGGACTTGAACTTCAAGAAGCTATGTAGAGAGGTTGTTGGACCTATTAGCCTTGTGGGAAAATGGCCCAAAAATGGATCCAAATTTGCTCTTGAAGTCTTCAAAATCTTATTAAGATCATCCAAAGAGCAAAACCATCACATGCCGAGAGCCCTTAAAAGGGAGGAAAAACACTATCGGGAAGCTAAAACACTAAAAAAGTAGTGAAAAACCATGTATCACAGGCTTAAACAGTCCAACGCATAGCAGTCATTAGATCTAGTCAATTAATGACCCAGATCTAAGCGGCAAATCGAAATTGGCATATGCATGCAGTGGCAACTGGCACAAGACACCACCGATCAGCGATCTCCGATGATCGGATCGGTGGGTCGCATTGGTGGAGGCGAATTGGCATAGACAGTATGGAATGAGTGATTGCGATCAGTGATTAAATGTGGACCGTCGATTGTACGCGCAGATTGATGGCCCACATTGCATCGCTATATCGCTATCGGCACTAACCATGGGGCGGGGCCTTTACATATATATGGGTGCGACCCAATAACTAGACCCAATGGCTTTCTTAACAATATTGCATAATATTTCAAGTCTGTGGGAAGGTTGTTTTTAATGTATTTTCATTGTATAACGAAATACAAAGGGAGCCTTAGGCAGCGCCGATTACGATGAGTCCCGGACTCGGAAGGGTTCAGGAATGAAATCTATAAAATTTGAAGTCCAGAGGAAGCCATATTTTAGTGTATTTCCTGTGTTTTTAAGTATTTCAGAATACAAAAGGAAACATAGGGCCAGGCCACTTGCGATAGGCGACAACAACCTAAAGGGCGGACCCGATAGATATATATGCCATGTTTAAATACTTTTGAAGTCTGAAAGGAACAGATATTGGCGGGATTTTACACTATTGTAGTGTTTTCTGTGTAAAACAAAAAACGCTCATTATTAAACATTTTAAAGGGAAAACAGAGGCCCGAATAGCCATTTCAAGACAGAGACAGAAGGCTGGAAAGGGAATAAAAAGGGCCACGGTGCAACACAGCCACAACAACAAATGATCATGGAGCATCAAAAGCCCAACGCATCTCATCGAAACAAACATCATGGAGTATCTCTGGCATGAGAGAGCTCCCTGCCAGCCCTGCAAAATACTAGAATGAGGCTATTCTGTTATCAGAAGAAGGAACCTCCAAGCCATGCTTGCCTAGTCAAGGCATCAAAGTTTTTGAAGAGACACATGGATAGATTAAGACCTCTCGAGCCTCAGAAGGCTTGAGAGCATTGTAAAGAGCTATAAATATCTGAAAGAAAAATTTAAGAAGGGTTCAACCTTTGGAGATTGTGGAGACTCTACCTCAAAGCTTCTCATCTTCATTCTAGCAAATACAAGCTTTTTTTGTTGTTACATGTTCAATTCCCATTTTCTTTGTTGTTCTATGCTTGCACTTGAATAGTTTATTCATGCTTTCTGCTGTGTCTAATGCCAGATAACTGTCATCTTATCTCTGCATTGATACATTAGATTTGCAAGTTTCATTTACTTCCTGTAGCTGGCCATTCATATGTGTTTATGTATGCAATCTTCTGGTACAATCAGTATTCTCCAACTATCCATTAAATCTATAAATTATTGAGCATTAGTGGTCTAAAGCCTTGTGTTGTTGAGGGTGTTCATGCATGTCTTGAGTGAGAATAGAGCTGAAATGGTTATCTGACTTGATCCAAACCATCATCGATTCCAATAGTTCAAAGAACAATATTGAAGATTATATGTTACCAAACATCTCCGAGCTGCAACCTAGGAGAGCTTCCTGGAGTGATAACATAATTGGCATCATTGTCGAGGAGAAGAAACTGAAGCTCAGATTCCTTGGGAAACAACACAAATCTAGCTTTGATGATAGACAAAGTCTGGGCACTTTTCTGGTTGTAATCATCTATTTGGTGACTCTACTGAAGGACGAACCTCTTGGCAACACCACTTCATAGTTCTGGCTCAGTTTGTGAGGCATACTCGGAGAAATCCTCAGAAGCTACAAGCTGACCCCGTACTTGACCTTAAAAAAATAACCAAAGAGAGAAAGGTATTGTAGAAAGGAGCATCAGGTTCAGGTAAACCTAAACAATCTCCTATATCTCTTCAAGAAAGGCCTGTAATATAACAAATACGTGTTGAGAGTATAGCATCTAATACTAGCAGTGAAGAAAAACTCTCAGAGATTCATAAAGCCCCTTATTCTTTAGGTTCTCCTTTTGTTGTGAGCCCAAAGGAAACCTCACCTCCTATCCATCATACTCCTTTAGTCTTATCAGTCACTCCTTAGCCCTTTATCATTCAGACTGCCAGTACTCTTTTAGCCACCACAACTATGGCAGGTCCAGAAGAACCCACCAAAATGGAAAGGATCATAGCTGCTAGGTATGGACCTCTAATACTGCCCACTCCTTTGAATGCCATGCCTACTAGAGAATATCAGAAATATAGGCCTAAGTTCACCGGGACTGAAGGTGTTACTGCTAAAGAACAACTTGAGTCATTGTATAGCTACGTTGATAACTTGGACATTAGTGAAGATGATGTGTGGATGAGAGTCTTTTTCCAAAGCCTAGATGGAGAGGATAGAAAATGGTTCAGAGAAGTAACCCCAAGATCTATAACAGATATTGAAGCTTTACATGATGCATTCGTAAAGCATTGGGCTGATAAGAAGGATCTCCTCTACTACCACACTGAGTTTGGCAAGTTAAAGAGAGAAATTGGTGAGTTGCTATCTGATTTTAATAAGAGGTTTAACCGTATGTACAATAAGATACCAGCTGAAGTAAAACCCACTACTACCTCTGCTAAACTCACCTATTCCAGTGCTTTTGATTTTGACTTCTACCTACTGTTGAGGGAGAGGCGATGTGCTACTTTGGCTGACATGTAGGATGCAGCCTTGGAAGTGGAATCAAACATCATGGCTGCAGAGAAGCTCAAGGGAAATGTTGATAGAAGAAGATAGAGGGGAAAGTCTTCATCATCCTCTGATCCTAAGATAGATAAAATGACCAAAATGATAGATTCATTAGCCTCTGAAATCTCCAAATTAAAGGTTGAGCAACACCCTCAGAAAGGGAGAGTTCCTAATACCTTTTCTCCTAGAAATCCAAATCCAAATCCATATAGAAGAACTAATGAGCAGTTGTAAATTTTGTAAAGAAGCAAAGATGCCAATGAGTACCAAAGGGTGAAGGCCCCTTTTCAAAATGCAGTCATGGAAGAAGAGCAGTTTGAAGAAGATGATGAGATCCATTGTATGGAAGACAAAGGCAATGATTCCTTTTTGACTTCAGCTGCTTATGAAAAGTCATTTTTCAATGACCAGATCAACCAAGAATGGGATGGTGAAGTTGTTCTACAAACTGAAGATCAACAAAGATATAATATGAGGTCAAAGATGAATAATTCCAAGAAAGCTCCTATTCAAAGAGCTTTTGTCCCTACAGTACAACAAGCTAATAAGAAAAAGCAACCAGAAGTTGATCCCATCATCCTCAAGGTCCAGCTCATGAGGTAAGAGGCCTTGATAATTCTCCTTCTCCTTTCAGTTTTCAATAAAAAATTTAGAAGCTAAGAATACCTATGCCTTTGATTGAACTAGTGAAGGATGAGCCATTCAAAAGATCCATCCTTGAAGCCCTTGAGCCTAAAGCCATCCAAGCCTCCATTGGCTATGTAAATCTGCAAGATGACAAGCCAACTGTTATTCTCAGCCCAATGATTGAAAATTGTGAAGAGAGCTCCCCATCATTTTATGTCTCTCTGACTATTCATGATAAAATCCTTCACAACTGCCTTTTGGACACTGGAGCCAGCCATAATCTAATGCCCAAAGCTATCATGGATGAGCTGGGTCTTGACATTACCAAGCCTTCTCATGACCTATTTTCTTTTGACTCTAGAAAAGTGAAATGCCTGCGATTAATCAAGGACCTAGCAATCACTTTGCCTCAGCTTCCCATGAAGAGCATGATGATGGATATTGTGGTAGCAAATGTACCCCCCAAGTTTGGCATGTTACTTTCTAGAGGTTGGATCAAGAGATTAGGTGGATCATTACAAAATGATCTGTCTTATGCTACTGTCCCAGTTTTCGGAGGTGAGAGCAAGAGATTATACAGAGAAGCTCAGTTGGCTTATATCATCAGCGATGAAAGGAATCCCACTAATCATCCCATCTATGTTGTTGACACTGATTTTGGAGCATGTATTCTTCATATTGAAGAATCCCAGTTGGCCTCCATGCAGCTTAAAAAACCAGTTTGCCAGATCACTGAGGAAGAAGGCCCACAGATTTGGGACATGTTCTTTGATGGGGCTTGCTCTAAGGAAGCTACGGGGGCAGGTGTAGTGCTTGTGTCCCCAGTACAGGAATACATTCATTTATATTTCAAATTAACCTTTCAGGTCACAAACAACATAGCAAAGTATGAAGCTTTGATTCTGGGCTTAAGCACTGCTAAACAAAATGGTATGAAAGGCCTGAAAGTGTTTGGATATGTAGACCTCATTATTCAGCAGGTTAATAAAACTTTCCAAGCTAAGCATCCAAGGCTGAAAGTGTTTGGATATGTAGACCTCATTATTCAGCAGGTTAATAAAACTTTCCAAGCTAAGCATCCAAGGCTGAAAGCATACAGAGATGAGGTATGAAGACTCAAAGATTCTTTTAACAATTTTATCATTTCTTACATGCCAAGAATGAAGAATCAACTTGCCGACTCCCTTGCTATGTCTGCTAGCACGTTTATTCCTCCTTTTCCTCCTAAATTGACATATGAAGTGCAGGTGAAATATAGGCCATATTTGCCTGACAACGTCAAATACTGGAAAGTTTTTGAAGACAATGATGAAATTGACAGGTTTTTGCAAGTTGTTGAGGAATTTTCTGAAATGCGCATCGATTAGGAAAATGAAACAATGGAAGAATGCGGCCAGTCCAAGTTAAAAAACAAGACCGACCGAGGAAGCATCGTCCAGCTACCTAGTAACCTTATACCAAAGGGATTGGTGCCTCTAGAGAAACCGTTCGATCATAACGATGTGCCTTATAAAACTGCCAAAACAGAAAATGAGTCTACTGTTTGTAAAAACAATATAGGGAGCCCAACCCATTTGAAATACATAAATCTGTCCACTCATTTGTCCTCTGCCCAGAATTTTGAGTATTGCAGCCTGAATGAAGTAATTCACTAATATTTTTGCCTGGGAATACAACGATCTTAAAACATATGACGCAGACATCATTCAGCTTAAGATTCCACTGGAAAAGAACACCATCGAGAAATTAAGACCTATCAGCCCTCTCTTATTGCCTTTGATTGAAAAAGAAATCAAGAAGCTGTTGGATGCCAAAATCATAGTTCCCCTAAGGTATTCAAAGTGGATAGCTAACCTTGTGGTAGTAAGAAAGAAAAATGGAGAAATCAGGCTTTGTGTTGACTTCAGAAATCTGAACAAGTGCTCTGAAAAAGATAACTATCCCCTACCCAAGATGGAACACTTGTTGTAAAGAGTTTCAGGGGCTAGAGTCATGTCTTTCTTAGATGGATTTTCAGGTTACAATCAGATTGTTGTACATCCTGAAGATTAGGAAAATACTGCCTTCACTACTCCTTGGGGCACTTTCATGTACTCCAAGATGCCTTTCGGATTGATGAATGCTAGGATACTTTTTAGAGGGCCATGGACATAGCTTTTGTGGGAGAGAAGGACAAGTTTGTTCTTATTTATATTGATGACATAATAGTCTTCTCCAGCATCCACAAAGGCCATTTACAGCATTTGAATAAGGTCTTCCTAAAGTGAAGACAATTTGGAATTTTGGTGAACCCAAAGAAGTCACAATTGTCTCTAGAAGAAGGCAAACTTCTGGGACATATTGTTTCTGCTGAAGGTGTGAAGATTGATCCAACAAGGGTTCAAGCCATTCAGACATTTTCCATCCCAAGGTCAAAAAGGGACATTCAATCCTTCCTGGGTAAGATTAACTTTGTAAGGAGGTTCATTCCAAACTTTGCAGAGTTAGTAAAGCGCATCACTTCCATGCTAAAGAAAGGATCATAAATAAAATGGACAGATGCTTCAAGAAGCTCTTTTGAAGCAATCAAGCAAGCAATCATGGAAGCTCCCATTCTAATCAACCCATATTACACTAAGGAGTTTGGTATCTTCTCTTTTGCCTCTTATGATACACTTGCAGCAGTTCTATTGTAGAAAAATGATGAAGGCATGGAACACCCCATGGCCTTTTATTAGCAAAACTCTAAGGAATGTTGAACTAAGGTATGACCTTATTGAAAAACAAGCTTATGCTCTCATAAAATCTTTAAAGGAATTCATAAGTTATATTTTGCATTCCAAAGTAGTTGCATATGTACCTTCATTAGTAAAAGATGTCTTAACTTAGAGAGATATTGATGGAAAGAGAGCTAAATCGATTGCAAGATTCATAGAGTTTAACATAGAGGTGAAGACCACTAAGCTTGTCAAAGGCCAGGGCTTGGCTAAACTTATGGCTGAAAAAAATTACATCTTGTTAGACATAAATTGCATGGGTCTAAATTCAAATGATGAGTAGATAGAGGGAGTAGCAGAAGAACAAAAGCAGAATCAGTCTTTGGCTGAAAGTCTAGCCACCTGTGAATGGTATTCCAGCATAGTTCATTTTTTGCAGAAGCTAGAAGTCCCTCCAGGGCTTAGCTCAAGTCAAGCCCGGGCCATTAAACTTAGATCAGCCAAATTTTGCATTAATAAAAATCTTCTTTATTGGAAAGACCCATCAGGAATCCTCTTGAGATGTCTAGATAAAGAACAATCTGTGGAAGTCATACACTAGTTCCATTCTAGCATCTGTGGAGGGCATCATTATTGGAAAACCACAACCCACAAAATCCTGAGGGCTGGGTATTATTGGCCTATTCTGTTCTTTGATGTGTTTTCTTTTGTGAAATCTTGTGACAAGTGTCAGACGTTTGCAGGAAGACAGTAGCTAAAATCTCTGCCCCTGAAGCCAGTACATGTCAATGGTCCCTTCCAACAGTGGAGCTTGGACTTTATAGGTGAGATCAACCCATATTCCAGTGGCCAACACAAATGGATCTTAGTAGCCATTGATTATTTCACCAAGTGGATTGAGGCTATACCCACTAAGAATGCCAATCATCAAGTTGTCATAAAGTTATTGAATGAGAATATTTTCACTAGATTTGGTTGCCCAACCAAACTAGTCATTGATAATGCAACAACTTTCAAGGCAAAAGAATTGATGGACATGATGGAATCCATGGGCATTCAAGTGATGCATTCTACCTCATATTATCCTCAAAGCAACAGCCTGGATGAATCATCTAACAAGAGTCTGGTAAGGGTAATCAAAAAACTGTTAGAGGACAAAAAAAAGAGTTGGGATTCCAAGTTGAAGTTTGCGCTATGGGCTGATAGAGTTACCATCAAAAATTCCATAGGGAATTCTCCATTTAATATGGTTTATGGTGTTGATGTTGTTTTCCCTATCCAGATGATCCTCCGTGTGGCTAAATTCTTGCAAGAAGAACAAGATGAAGAGAATGACATGGTAAGAAGAATGAATAACCTGGTTGAACTACAGCAGATCAGAGAGCAACTGGTTGAGAAGTCAAAGGCTCATCAGAAGAAAATCAAAGAAACCTTTGATAGGAAGGCAAAAGTGGACAATTTTCAAGTTGGTGATTGGGTGCTTAAATGGGATGCATTTAAGGAAAAGAAAGGAAATCATGGAAACTTTGACTCCTTATGGACAGATCTATTTGTCATCGTTCAAATTCAGCAGAACAATACATTCATTTGGCACAGTCTAGAAGGAGGAGATACTTTTGGTAGCCCAGTAAATGGGCGGTTCTTGAAACTTTATTTCGTTTAAGGCTTTAAAGCCTTGTTATTGTATATATATATATATATATATATATATATATATATATATATATATATATATATATATATATTATTTATTTATTATTATTATTCCTTTTTTTTTTTTTTTTTCAGTTTTTTTCTTTCATTTCAAAATAGACTCCATGCCCAATGGAACACTAGGAGGAAGATTTAATTTTTTTGTTATAGGAAAGGCATTGGTTTGAGATTCTTGAAAGCTCACAGGGAGGATTTCATCCCCAGAAGGAGCTAGTGTTAGCCTTGTGGGCAAATGGCCCAAAAATGGATCCAAATATGCTCTTGAAGGTCTCCATAAACTAGAAAAATCATGCCAATGGATCCAAATTTTCTCTTGAAGACTTCAAAATCTTATTAAGATCATCCAAAGAGTGAAACCATCACATGCCGAGAGCCCTTGAAAGGGAGGAAAAACACTATCGGGAAGCTAAAACGCTGAAAAAGCAATGAAAAACCATGTATCGCAGGCTTAAACAGTCCAACACACAACAACCATTAGATCTAGCCAATCAATGGCATAGATCTAAGTGGAAAATCGCAATCGGCATAGGCAGGCAGTGGCAACCGGTGCAAGACACCACCGATTAGCGATCTCCGATGATCGGATCGGTGGGTCGCATCGGCGGAGGCGAATCGGCGCAGATAGTATGGAATGAGTGATTGCGATCAGTGATTAAGCGTGGAACGTCGATCATGCATGGAGATCGATGGCCCACATCGTGTCGCCATATCGCTATTAGCGCTAACCATGGGGTGGGGCCTTTACATATATATGGGTGTGACCCGATAACTGGACCTGACAGGTTTCTTAACAATATTGCATAATATTTCAAGTCCGCGGGAAGGGCATTTTTAATATATTTTCATGTGTTTTCATTGCATAATGAAATACAAAGGGAGCCTTGGGCAGTGCCGATTGCGATGAGTCCAGACCCGAAAGGGTTCGAGAATGGATTCTATAAAATTTGAATTCTGGAGGAAGCCATATTTTAGTGTATTTCCTGTGTTTTTAAGTATTTCACAATACAAAAGGAAACATAGGGCCAGGCCACTTGCGATAGGCGATAGCGACCTAAAGGGTAGACCTGATAGATGTATATGCCATGTTTAAGGACTTTTGAAGTCCGAAAGGAATAGATATTGGCGGGATTTTACAGTATTGTAGTGTTTTCTGTGTAAAACAAAAAACACTCATTATTAAGCATTTTAAAGGGAAAACAGAGACCTGAATAGCCATTTCAAGATAGAAACAGATGGCTGGAAAGGGAATAAAAATAGCCACAATGTAACACAACCACAACAACAAATGATCATGGAGCATCAACGGCCTAGGCCAGCTCATCAAAACAAACATCGAGGAGTATCTCCGGCACGAGAGAGCTCCCTGCCAGCACTGCAAAATACCAGAATGAGGTTATCCTACTGTCAAAAAAAGGAACCTCCGAGCCATTCTTGCCTAGTTAGGGCATCAAAGTTGTTGAAGAGACACAAGGATAGATTAAGACCTCCCAAGCCTCAGAAGGCTCGAGAGCATTATAAAGAGCTATAAATATCTGAAAGCAAAATGTATGAAGGGTTCAACCTTTGGAGACTGTGGAGACTCTACCTCCAAGCTTCTTATCTTCAATCTAGAAAATACAAGCTTCTTTTGTTGTTACATGTTCAATTCCCATTTTCTTTGTTGTTCTATGCTTGCACTTGAATAGTTTATTCATGCTTTCTGTTGTGTTTAATGCCAGATAACTGTCATCTTATCTCTGCATTGATACATTAGATTTGCAAGTTTCATTTACTTCCTGTAGTTGGCCATTCACATGTGTTTATGTATGCAATCTACTAGTACAACCAGTATTCTTCATCTATCTATTAAATATATAAATTATTGAGCATTAGTGGTCTAAAGCCTTGTGTTATTGAGGGTGTTCATGCATGTATTGAGTGAGAATAGCGCTGAAATGGTTATCTGACTTGATCCAAACCATCATCCATTCCAATAGTTCAAAGAACAACAGTGAAGATTATTTGTTACCAGGCATCTCCGAGCTGCAACCTAGGAGAGTTTCCTGGAGTGATAACAGGACTTGATATAGTGAATCACTCTGAATATCGACAATTCATTTTGGCATTGATATTCCTTCTGAACAATTGACCAAACATAGGCTTTACAGTTAATACTTTTAGTCAATTCATCACTAAGTCTCTTCATGTACACTAGATCTCTACCATGAATGTGCTGAGATATTTGCATGGGATGATTAACCTTGGTCTGAGATATTTTTCCAAATATGTGAGACTCCATGGTTATATTGATGCTGACTATGCCAGAAATGTTATTGACATGAATCAGACATCCGGGCATTTCTTTAGTTTGGATTTTTCCTTCATATCTTCGATAAGAAGGAAGCATATGTCCATTTCCCTTTATCATGGTTGAGGTAGAGTAAAATGTGACTAGCATTGCTAGGTATAAGGTAGTGTGGTTGAGAAACATTTTTGTAGAGCTATTTGAGCAGGTTCTAAAGATGATAGTTATATATTGTGACAATAAGGGTGGGGCTTGATTGGAAAGGAATCTCGTGTTCCATAAAAATTCCAAGCGTATTGACATCATGTATCACTAAATTCGAGATATGATGTGGAGAAGAGTAGTGAGACTCCATAACATTTCAGAATACAAGAAGATAACAAATATTATCACCAAGGCTTTATTGAAAGGGATGTTCTTGGATTTCATGGAGAAACTTTCACTGATGGATGTGGACCTCTTGGGAAAGGGTCTCAAATGATCGAGGACACTAAGCTATGATCTTCCCCCCTGTTTGAGATCTTAGGGTGAGGAATTGAGCTAGTGAGCTCTTGGGGTTGAGGGATCTCTAGAAAATAGGATGCGTGATTCTTTTCATTTATGGAAAGTTGGGCTATAATTCCTATTGTCATTATAGGATGTACGTGATCCTTGTCATTTATGACAAGCTGGGTATCCTCCCCTACCATTGGACTTGAGAGAGTAGACTCCAATATGCATACTCCCACAAGTTGGGCTTGTCAGGATTGCCTCCCATCTAGTCAATGGGTGAGGAGAGACTTGGGAATGTGTGATCCTTACATCTGGTATGTCGGGTTTCCTCCCTAAGTGATAGGATGTAGGTGTTCTACCTCTTGATTCTTGAGGTTCAAGGCAGGAAGATCAGTAGACAATAGGATGTGCAATCCTTGTCTCTCATGAAAAGTTAGGTACCTTGCCTATTTTTGGACAATATGTTGTGAAATCCTTTTCTCTCTTGAAAATTTGGGTATCATGCCTATTTTCCTTGGATATAGGGTGGTATATTTATCTCCCCTATGATGATGATTCATCTTCTTTATATTTGAGAGTGTTTATCACATGAGAAAAGATGAGAAGAGACGAGACAAGACATATGATGCAATCAGAAATTTCTCCCTACCTGAGAGGGAGTGTTAATTTTGTAGATCAAGGACAAATTCCCTCCTTTAGGAAGCCTTTCTCATTCGAAGAATAACCTTCTAGCCCTTGGAATAATTTAATTTGGTCAAGGAAAAATATCATTTTTAATGTGAAATCCACATGTGCACAAAATTATAGTTCAGCCTAAAGGTAAAATTGGGTCTCCTCAACCACATATAAATATACCACATGTCGCATCACTTTGGAGCATTATCAACACATCACATCTTCTCTCTATTGATCTTATTGGTTTGTACAAGTCTGAAATTGCATGGTCCAAGCTCACATGTGCAAGGAGGAGAGAGTAATTTCTATTGACTGAGTTTGAATTTTGTTTTGACACCTTTGACTAATGTTTAATTGAGATATTATAACTTTGTTTGAATATATTTGGATTTGTTTTGTGTAACAACTGTGGTGAAACTTCCATGTAATAAAAGTTAATAAATGAAAAATAATAACGACGGTTGATGGGACACTTATTCTAGGTTGAATGTTGGGCAAAAGCATAGTGATGGGGATCAGTTGTGGTTGATTAATGGCTAAGGAAATTGGCAAAGGCAATGGCTAAGGCTTTGGAAAGGAAAAATGGTATTTTTGGCACATTTATTTATGAAAATAATGGAAATTAGGAGAAAATGGAGGTGAAAGGTCACAGGTTTCATGTGAGGAGGAAAATAAAAGAAAATAAAGGGAAAATAAGAAAAGTAGAAGCCTCATTAATAAAAGGCTTATGAGGACCAGTACACATACTTTTGTCAGTTCAGTTTTGGAGCTCCCTCTCTATTCTCTCTCCCTCTCATTCTTGGACACTTAGAGTTTCTTGGAGCACTCCTGGAGGGTGTGGAATATTTGGAGTTTTGGAGAAAGAAGGAAAACGAAGAGAAGGAGAGTGCAAGAGGACATTGGGATTAACAACTACATTGAATTTGGCTTACAGGTGCCAAGTTACATGTATGTTTCCCTTACTAGTTTTGGCATGCATGGCATATTCATGTGGTTTAGTGGCCATGATTTGTCATTGGTATGGGTGATTCCCTGGATTGCCAGTGGATTTTACTAGCCTTTCCATTTCCTAGATAGCCATGGTGTTGTGGGTTAATTTCTCTGTTTTTCTAGTTGGTTCTCATGTTTCCTTTAGCTTGGGTTGAGTTACTAGTTCCGAGAAGCCTTGGTCGAACAAACACTTTGGAAGCCCTATAACAACTTGGATTGAGTTACTAGTCCTGGAAGCCTTGGTTGGACACTAGAAGCCCTTGGTGGATTGACTTACTAGTCATGGAAGCTTTGATTGGAAAAATGCTCTGGAAGCGCAGATAAACTGTGGGTTGAATTACTAGTCCTGGAAACCTTGGTTAGAAAAAATGCTCTGGATCCCTAGAAGGTTAGGGTAGATACCAATTGTGATGCCTGACCATGAGGTGGAGTCACTATTTAATGGGTTGAGGTGGCTGGCATATGGAGGACCTGCATGGTTTTAGATTGATGTGTTTTATGAGATCGCACATTCATTCTTGGAATATGGCACATGGGTGACTGGTTGAAGAGAGTTTTGGTTCAGCCATGTCTATGGTTGAGTGGTTTGTGGAAGTCCCACAATTGTGTAGGTTTTAACCCCGTACAAAAATTACCTGCATATGGATTCTAAAACAAAGAAAATAAACAATGCGAGAGAATAACACATAAAACACATATACATAGAGATTTTCCCCTGGATCCCAAAACCGGGACTACCAACTTGATTTTTCATTATGATACTTTCAATGTTACAATAAAAATTTATACATGCCCAAGCATCCAATACCATGGACCGAAATCCATCACATCCAAAACCATGGACCGAAAACCATCACATCCAAAACCATGTGCGAAATCATGCACAAAACCATAGGTAGGTCCACCCAACCTAATATAGGGTCCAAAAACAAAATTTTTTGGGGCACTGCCCCAGACCCCATAGAGTGGGGTTACCTACACCCCTCAAACCCCCTGTGATCCCCCTGCTACGCAATCGGTGCAACGAAGGGCGGGCTCTGACCCCCTTCTAACCCCCCGGTTAACTACATGGGCTAGTCATGGAAAGAATATAACACAACCCAACATTCTCCCACTTGTTGTTTTCTTTCCACAGGGGGCCACAAGAGAGCATAGTCATTTATCTAGCCCTGCAATGCCCATTATTTCTCTACACCCAGAGAACTTCTCAGAGCTCACAAATTTTTTCAATGCATCTGCAGTATTCTTTAAAGTGTCCACCTTTACCAGCAACACCTTTTTGTCTTCTATCATATCCATCACAAAGTGATACTGAACATAAATGTGCTTTGTCTTTGAATGATATTCAGGGTTCTTTACCAATAAAATTGCACTTTGGCTGTCACATTCTATCCTTATGTCTCCCTGTACTAACCCCATACTTGAACACAATCTCTGCAACCAAACTGCTTCCTTGTTTGCATGAGTGGCTGCCATGTATTCTATCTCTGTAGTTGATAGTTCCACTACAGATTGTTTCTTACTCATCCAACTGACTACACCTCCAAATAGGTTAAACACATAACCACTTGTAGATCTTCTCTGATACAGATCTCTAGTCTAGTCTGCATCAACAAAGCCATGAATATCAAACACTATATCCAATCTTGGTCTTCCTTGGTAGCACAAACCATAATCACTAGTGCCACTCAAATACTTGAAAACCCGCTTCACTGTTGTCTAGTGCTCCTTCCCTGGTTTTGACATAAACCTGCTCAATACTCCCACTGCATGTGAAATGTCTGGTCTAGTATAGACCATCACATACATCAGGCTACCGACTACACTTGCATATGGAACATGGGACATGTCCTTCCTCCTCTTGTGTCTTGGGACACTGTTCAACAGATAACTTTACACCTACAGGAATAGGAACCTTCACTGGTTTACTATCCTGCATATTAAACCTCTGCAATATTGTCTTGACATACTTCCTCTGGTTTAACTAGAGCTTCCTCTTTGTCCAATCTCTTTTAATTTCCATGCCCAAAATATAGTTTTCAGCACCAAGATCTTTCATGTCGAATTTGGAGGACAAATGGGTCTTCAAATCCTACATAATTTCTTTGTCATTTCCAACCAGCAACATATCATCCACATACAAGACCAAATAAATAACACGGTCACCAATTAATTTGAAATACATAGAGTGATCTGCTTTGCTTCCGGTGAAGCCAAGTCCTCGTATAAATGTATCAAATTTTTGATACCACATCCTTGGTGATTGTTTTAACCCATACAAAGACTTCTTTAACTTGCATACCAGTTCTTTCTTACCCTTCACCGCAAAACCTTTAGGTTACTTCATGTAGATCTCCTTTTCCAGATCCCCGTGAAGAAATGTTGTCTTCACATCCATCTTTTATACCTCAAAATCAAAAGCAGCAGCAACAGATAAAAGTAATCTAATAGAAGTTACCTTGGCAAGAGGAGAAAAAATATCACAAAAATCAATTCCTGACACCTGGGAATAACCTTTTTCTACCAACCGAGCTTTGTATTTCTCCACCTTTCCTTCTGCATTTTTCTTCTTCTTGAATACCCATTTGCTTCTAATGTGTTCCTTCCATTCAGTGACTCCACCAGATCCCAAGCCTCATTTTTGTGCAAAGATGCCATTTCATCAACCATGGCCTCTTTCCAGAGTTTTCCATCCTTTAAATCTACTGCTTCCTTCACAGTTCTGGGATCATCATCAGTAATAGATAAAGAAAAATTTGAATAGAAAGCAGATGGACTGTACCTTTCTAGCTGCCTTCTTTCTCGAATTGATCTTCTCACACCCAGATTTTGTGGCTCTTCATCTTCTGATTCCTCCTTTGCTGTAGAGTCTGATTCTTCCTCCTTTAGCTCAAACTCTATCTTCTCAGGTTCCTTTGGTTGGAATTCATGTTTAATAACATCTTTCACCTCTCTGAACACCACATCTCGGCTATACACAACCTTCTTGTTACTGGGTTCCAAAACATATAACCCTTTAAACCATCCTTATACCTAATAAAGATGTACTTTTCAGATTTACTATTCAACTTGGTTCTTTTCTCCTTTAGAACATGTACATATGCATCACATCCAAATACCCTCAGATGTGAAAGAGAAGGGTTCTTACCAGTCAATACCTCTTGTGGAGTCTTATCTTCCAATGTTGATGAAGGTGATCTGTTGACTAGGTAGCATGCAGTCTCCACCATCTCTACCCAGAATTCTTGTCCTAACCCAGCACCACTGCGCATGCTTCTTGCCCTTTCCATAAATGTCTTGTTCATTCCTTTTGAAACTCCATTTTGCTGAGGTGTATATGGAGTAGTCTTCTACCGTGCTATACCACACTTCTTAAAGAATTCTTCAAATTCCTTACTCCAAAACTCTCCACCATTATCTGTCCTCAGAACCTTTATCTTCTTCTTTGTCTGGTTTTCCACCAGAGCCTTAAATTATGTAAACCTATCAAAGACTATAGATTTATTCTTAAGGAAATATATCCATGTATTCGTTGAGAAGTAATCTATAAATGATACATAGTACATAGACTTACCCAGTGATGGAACCTTCACAGGTCCAAACACATCACTGTGTACAAGTTCTAATATATGTTTCACCCTCTTACCACTAGAGGGAAAACTCCCCCGATTCTGCCTCCCATATACACAATTTTTACTGAAATTAAAATCCAAAGAGCTATTACTCATACCTTCTACCATACCTTTACCATGAAGTATTCAAAGACCCTTCTCTCCAATATGTCCAAGCCTTTGATGCCACAACATGGTCTTCCCTCTAGAGACCAGTAGATTTTCTGCTCCACTTTCAGGAACCACAGGACTGTTGCACCCATCAACAACAGTGCTACCTTGCACCTTGTACATAGTTCCAATTTGAACTCCCCGCATTAATACCAGTGCCCCTCGAACCATCTTACATGTATCCTTCTCGAACACTATTTTTACACCTGTATCATCCAACTTTCTTACAGAAATCAGATTTCTAGCTAATGCAAGAATATGCAGAACACTCAGATGTGTTCTAACCCTTCCACCTTGCAACTTCAACTTTACTTTTCTGCGACCAACGATTCTAGCATTCTTGTCATCCCCCAAGAAGACATCACCACCATCATATTTCTCATACTCACAGAACCACTCTCTATGGGAAGTGAAGTGAAAGGATGCACCTGAGTCAATCAACCATGCCTCATGATCTACATGTGTACTTGAAGAAGCCAAGTACACATCCCCACCTTCATCTGAGGTGGTTTTCGCCTCTGAAGAAGGAGCATCATCAGATCCCTTTCCTTTCTCAGGAGCTTTAAATTTACTATCCCTTTTGTAGTGCCCTTCCTTTCCACATTTGTAGCACACCACCTTTACAGGTTTTCCTGGAGATTTAGATCTCCCTCTAGATTTAGATCTCCCACTCGATGACTCATTTTTGTTTCTGTTCTGGGACCATCCTCATACAGACAAGGCATCACCATTCTGATTCTCCATATTTTTCCGTCTCATCTCTTCCGTCAACAAGGATGAGACTATTTCATCAAACATCAAGGCAGTTGCATTGCTACCTATTGCAATAACCAGACTATCCCATGAATCTAGTAGAGAACACAACAAACCGATGCACTTATCTTCATTTGAAATTTTAATATCAATAGATAATAACTGACTTACCACAGTATTAAATGCGTTCAGATGCTCTATCATTGAGTCTCCATCATTCATCCTTAGGTTATACAGCTTTTTCCGCAGGAACAGTTTATTCACTAGAGACTTAGATTGGTACAAATTCCATAACGTGTCCCACAACGCCTTCGCCGTAGCTTCCCCTGATACATTTAGCAATACTGAATCTAAGACACACAATCGTATTGTGCTCTTTGCCTTCTAATATAACTTCTTTCATTCTTCATCGGACACTCCCATTGGTTTAATAACCGGATCTACCATGATCCACTGATATTTATCCACCAACAGATCCTCCATCTTGAGTTTCCACAACTCAAAAACTCTGACCATTAAATTTCTCGATCTCTATCTTTCCACTACTCGCCATCTTCTTTCACCACTAGAATCGATCCCGCAGATCTCCCACTGAACAAGGTCTACCACAGGCCTGAGCAAAACCCCTCAGCAACAAAGGCATCCCCTTAAAGCCAAAACAACTCCGATACCAAATGTAGGTTTTAACCCAGTACAGAAATTACCTGCATACGAATTCTAAAACACAAAAAATAAATAATGTGAGAGCATAACACATAAAACACATATACATAGAGATTTTCCCTTGGATTCCAAAACCGAGACTACCACCTTGATTTTTCATTATGATCCTTTCAATGTTACAATACATATTTATACATGCCGAAGCATCCAATACCATGGACCTAAAACCATTGTTTCCAAAACCATGTGCGAAATCATGCACAAAACCATAGGTAGGTCCACCCAACCTAATATAGGGTCCAAAAACAAAATTTTTGGGGCACTGCCCTGGACCCCATAGAGTGGGGTTACCTACACCCCTCAAACCCCCTGTGATCCCCCCCACTACGCAATTGGTGAAACGAAGGGGGGGCTTTGCCCCTCTTATAACCCCCTGGTTAACTACATGGGCTAGTTGTGGAACGAATATAACACAATCCAACAAATTGGTTGGACTTTGCATCATTAATATGAGGTTATTTCTCCTTGTTATTTTATGAGTATTGTGTTGTTTTATATATGTATTTTATGGTAGTTGTTTCCTTGGTATTTTTGTCCCTATTATCCCGGTTATGAATATGTATTATGATAGTAGCTATGTATGGCTCTCATCATAATTTCACTCGTAAATGAATGAAACTGTATCTATGACCTAATGGATGAAATGGTAGCTAATGTGTTGAGGCATTAATGCTTAGCAATTCTCAAATGAGTATGAGAACCCTATGATTAGATATGTTATTTAGATATATTGATTACATATTTGAGATATGTTTGACACAATTCTAGTCATGGCTAGTAGGGGTCTAGTCAAGGGATTGTTCAATTAATTGCAATTGTATTATCATTTCTTTGTTATCTTTATGTTCTGAAGGTTTCATTGAATTTTGGGTAGTAACCTAGGCCTGAAAAAGTGTCTCAAATCCCATGGATGTTGGAACAAGACTGAGAAAAATAGCCCTTCGACATTGGCATGCCCTATCAAGAGAGCGTCCAAAGCCTCCTAGACGTTGTCATGCCCATATCATGGGAGAATATGGAGGTTAAGTGGTCTAAAATCTCAGTGGGACCCAAGGGTTGGTTAGTAGAAAGGTTGGGATGTTTCCTAGGGGTCCTATTACAGATGTTGAAGGTCTGTATGGTGTCTTTCCATCGGTTCCACTTACTTAACATGTCTTGGGAGGTCAGATCATATCATAGTAACTTCTTGTCACATGTTTAGCCAGGTTGTCTGGTTACTTAGGTAGATGTGGAAGGAGGGTGTTACAGAGTGGTATCATAGCATGGTTCATGCCTCAGACTAGATGGATAGTGTGTTGGTCATGCATTCATGTATGTTCCATGTGTGTCTCTTGTGTTGTAGGACCATGTGCTTGTTGCATTTGTATGGTATGGTTCATGATTGTAATGATGTCGCCATGGTAATTTTATGGTGTTGTTGTGAAGAGTGTCGTCATGAATGTATGATTAGTTACATGTTGTTTATGATTTCATATTTTCATTTAACGTTGGTATGGTTGTTGTTGTCATGGATGAGGTCATAGTATGTGCAGTTGACATGGTCATGCATTGATGACTAGAATCTAGCAAGAATGATGGTTATATGCTTATATTCTTATGATTTATATTTCTATATGCTATTATGATTATGTTATAGCTAAATTATGATGATTTGTTGATCTTGCAGACGAGGTATCCTCCTCGAATTATGCTAAGGTACGTTGTTTTTTTGTGATTTGGTTTAGCTGACATGATATACCTTGCAAGAAGAATGTGAAAGAACACTAGCAAGATGGTAGAATACAGTTCTTGAGACTCTCCCTATGGATCAGATGAGAAACATTACATTGGGAATTCTTCTAATTTGGAAGATACACTAAGAAGTTTAAAGGAATAAATAAGGAGTTTTAAGGTAGACAATGATCGAATCATAGAAGCACAAGAGAAATTAGAAGAGTTAAATGCAACGATACTTCAGAGTTTGTTGGAATTGCAGCGATAGGGGCCACTTCAGATCAACCATGACTAGGAGGAAAAAAATAATGGAGAATATGGAAGTAGGTCGCATGTTAGTCACAAGTCAGAGGGAGATGTCATGGTTAGAGATGGAAGATTTTTGGATACTCCGAATAGGAGTGGTGATAGACACAGGTACTATTCTAGTTGTGGTTTTGACAGGCATGATGATCGACATCATTATCATCTTTATAAGAGTGATAGGGGATATTTTCCTAATGATTTTAAGAAAGAAAAACCACCTACATTTGATGGAGAGATGAAGAAATAATAGGTTGAAAAGGTATGGTTTCTTGGTATGGGTAAGTTCTTCAGGTTCCATGATTATTCAGAGAACAATAAATCCAGAATAGCTACATTCAGTTGCAAGGGTAAATCATAAATTTGGTGGGAAGATGTGAAGAATGTCAGAGGTATACATGAGCAGGACTTGACTTGGAATGATTTGAGCAAATATTCAAGAATAGGTACCTATCAGAGAGATAATTTAATGATAGGGAAAAAGAATTCTATGAGCTAAAGACAGGATCTATTACAGATGAGTACACTAGTAATTTCTTGGAGCTACTAAGGTATGTGCCTTACCTCAGGGAGGATAAGGCCAAGATTCAAAGATTTACTAGGGGGTTACCAATGGAATTCAAAGACAAGGGTGAGTTCTATGAACCTAGACCATTGGAGGAGGCCATATAAAAGTTAAAGCATTGTTATGAACAATCAAGCGCAGATTTGAGACTAAAACAGACTGGAAACATAATGAAAAGAACAATGGAAAATGGGACAAGAAGTGAGAAAGACCTTAGCATTAAGGTAATAAAGAGAATGTAGCACCATCTAATAATTTCAATGAATGTAATAGAGGCCAGGGACATCGATCTAAGGATCAAAGAAAGGATACAGGCTAGAAGCCTATAGAGTGTTGGACTTGTGGCAAATATCATCGCAAGAGAGATTGTTCACAGAATCAGGGTGGTAGGACTCATATATATAGTGCATAGGAGATACAAAGTATTGGGGATCTTAGTCATAGTGTTCCTTGTATCTATGCAGTGCTGGATAATATATAGGCAGATCATCAGGCATCTATCATTGATATTGATAGTAATCTTTGTGACCAAGTTGTTTCTATTTTGATTGATGCTAGATCTAATTATACTTATGTTAGTCCTTACCTAATGGATAAGTGTGGCTTGAATAAGGAAGTGCATGAAGTATTAGTTAGTGTAGCTAGCTATACATACAAAGAATTTAGTCCACTATTGGGTAAGAGCTTGTGCATTTGATTTCAATAGTATGCCTGCCTCAACACATTTGAATGTATAATTGTTGGGATCATACAGTATGTTGTTGGGCATGGATTGGTTGTACCTTCATAAAAACAAGGTGGATTTTTATGAAAAATCCATTGAGTGCTTGGATGACAATGGGGAACAAATATTTTTTCAAGGTAAGAAGAAAGAAACATCAGTTACAATGGTAACAGTTATGTAGGCAAAGCGTAGTTGTAGGAAAGGGTGTGTGTTATTCACAGTGCACATTTCTAGTGACAAAGGTAAGGAGGCTGAGGATGTAGATGATTTGAGTAGGTATCCATTTCTACTGTAGTTCCATGATGTATTTCATGAGGATATTTCAGAGTTTCCACCTCACAGGGAGGTAGACTTTTTAATTGAGTTGGTGCCAAGGGCAGCTCTGGCATCAAAGGAACCTTACAAGATGAGTACACCTGATTTGGTAGAGTTGAAGTTGTAGTTGGAGGAAATGTTGGATAAGGGATACATTAGGCCAATTGTATCACCTTGGGGTGCACTAGTAGTGTTTCTGAAAAATAAAGATGGTACTCTCAGGTTGTGCATTGACTACAGGAAGTTGAACAAATTGACCTTCAAGAACATGTATCCATTACCAAGGATTGATGACTTCTTCGATTAGTTGAAGGGAGCAGAAATGTTATCAAAGATTGATCTAATATATAGATATTATCAGGTATGCATTAAGGAATAAGACATGTACAAGACACCTTTCCAGAATAGGTACGAGCATTCCGAGTTTGTTGTAGTTCCATTCGTTTTGACTAATGCTTCAACTAAGTTTATGTTCTTGATGAACAGTGTGTTGCATTTGTATTTGGATAAGTTTGTTATTGTGTTCATTGATGAGATATTGTTATATTATAAAAATGAAGAAGAGCATGCCGATAATTTAGTAGTAGTGTTGAGGTTTTTGAGAGAGCATTAGTTGTATGCTAAGCTCAACAAGTGTAGTTTCTTTCAGGCTGAAGTACATTACTTGGGACATGTGGTTTCCAAGGATGGCATAATAGTGTATCTAGAAAATATAAGAGCTATCATGGAGTGGGTGACTCCTAGAAATGTAGATGAGGTGAGATCCTCCACGGGGTTGGAAGGCTATTACAGGAGGTTCATCAGGAACTTCTCACAGATTGCTGATCCTATCACATCATTACAGAGAAAAGGTAAGAAGTGTGAATGGACAGAGGAGTGTGTGCCTAGTTTTGAGAAGCTCAAGCAGGTTTTGACACATGCACCAATGTTAAATAATGCATATTCGGACAAAGAGTTTGTAGTATGCACAGATGCTTGCAAGAAAGGACTTGGTGGATTCCTTATACAAGATGGATAGGTGGTATGCTATGAGTCACGAAAACTGAATGAGTACGAGAAGGAATATCCCTCACATGATCTTGAGTTGGCAGCGATCATATATACATTGAAGATGTGGAAGCACTAACTTCTGGGAAGGAGTTTTGTGTTGATGAATGATCACAGTGGCTTGTGGTATCTATTTGACCAACCGAACCTTAACGGTAGGCAGGCTCGGTGGTTAGCCATGGCCAGTGAGTTTGATTTTGAGATCAGGTATATCAAAGGTAAATAGATTAGGGTGGAAAATTCTCTTAGTAAGTAGATACAAGCAAATCACTTAGCATCTATGAGCTCCTATGGGACAGACATACAAGATATGATCTTGCAGGTAGGGAAACAGGATGCCAGGTATATGGAGATTGTGCACAGGTTGCAAATAAGTACATGTACATGTACATGTGGTGGTATAGGTCCAAGTACAGGTAGTAGTACATGTACAAGTATAAGTGGTGGTACAATTACAGGTACAGATGCAGGTGCATGGGATGTGGACTATCACCTCATGGTAGATGGATTGGTCAGATTTAGAGACTAGATATATGTGCTAGATAGTAGTGAGCTTAAGAAGGTGACCTTGAGGGAGCTTCATGCGAAACCATATTCAGGTCACCCGTGCTATCAGAAGATATAAACCGCAATGAAGAAATTTTACTATTGGCCGAATGTGAAGAAGGATGTAGTAGACTTTTTGGCTAGGTGTTTTGACTGTCAATGGATGAGGGCAGAGTGTAAGCATCCAGGTGGACTGCTACAATCGATTTCTATTCCAGAATGGAAATGGGAGGTGATTTTCATGGATTTTATCATGGGGTTGCTGAGGATAGTGAGACATCATGATGCCATCATGATAGTGATGGACAAGTTGACAAAGGTAGCACATTTAATTCCAGTGAAGTTCACATTCTCAGCTAGTGATGTAGCATAGGTATTAATCATAGGTGTGGCCCAATTGCATAGAGTTTGAAAGAATTTTGTGTCAGGCAGGGGTGCAAAGTTCATTTCCAAGTTTTGGAAGGAGTTGTTTGCAGGTTTGGGCAGAGAGTTGGCCTTCTTTACAACTTATCATCCATAGACAAATGGACAGACTGAGAGGGTCAATAGGATATTGGACGACATGTGTGAGAATGTATGTGATGCATCAGTAGCTAAAGTGGGAAGAATATATTCCACCGGTAGACTTTACTTACAACAATAGGTATCTGGAATTTTTAAAGATGAGTCTATTTGAGGCATTGTATGGGTGGATTTGCAATAATCCCATTAGTTGGAGTGATCCGGTGAATAGGGTATTGATTGGACTAGACATGTTAGCGGAAATGGAACAGGAAATGCAGGTAATCAAGAATAATTTGAAAGCAACATAGGATAGGTAAAAGAGCTATGCAGATTAGAACAGGTTGTTCAAAGAGTTCCAAGTTGGGGAATAGGTGTACTTGTACATCAAACTGAAGAAAATTTCCTTGTGGATTGGATCATGTGCCAAGCTAACACCTAGGTTTTGTGGAACTTTCAATGTTATTGAGAGGATTGGGCTAGTAACGTATCAACTTGCACTACCTCCGACAATGAATTTCCATGATGTTTTCTGTGTGTCATTACTTAAGAAGTATGTTAAAGATGTTGATCATATGATTGATTGGTATCTATTTCTTGTGGAGCTAGATGGAGAATTCTAGTCGGAGCTATTATCACTTAGAAATTTTCCCTAGAAGTTATCAGAAGAAGGAAAAGACCGAGGTAATTGTTATCACCAAAATAGGACCCTGATAGGCTGCTGATCAGACTATCTTAGTGTAACTATTTCAAACCAATATTTTAGCTAAGGCTTAGTCTCCTCAACCTGAGAGGGCTCTCTCAAAGGGTTAATGATATTGATTAAAGATATGGATAGATGGCTAACTCTATGGTTTGTGATTTTATATGTTTGTAGATTGGAAGATGGAGACTTGCTACCATTGGGCTATGGAGTCAGTGACAGAGATAAAGATAACAAATGGCTCTTCTTATAAAACTGAGGCTTGTATATACTTCAATGAAAGAGTGACACATTCAAGAAAGTCTCAAATAACTTGAAGTTCATAGGAGTCAGAGCATGTGGGCATGAATTCTGAATAATGATACATCAAGGTATTTAAAAGGAGAGAATTTAAAGTGATATATCAGAGTTTAATACCTAAAGGAAGTCAGAGCATGAGTAACCATGAATTCTGAGTAATAAGTATTAAAACATTGAAGAAAAACATCCAAAGATAGGACTCAAAAACTCAATTCACCATAGTTTAACACTTAAAGGAAGTCAGAGCATGTTCCTCCATGAATTCTGAGTAATAAGCATTAAGACTATGGAAGTAAAGCATATCAAAGATAAAAGATGAAGCTCACTGAAGTACACTAAGAATCTCAGCTTCAGAAAAGTCCAACTGCTTCTGTATATATCAATCCATGTATAGCATTTACAAAAGTAGTCTTTTTCTCTAACCTTTTCCAACCCTTTGTACATCAGTTCTTCTCCCATATATAGAGTTCATGTAGATTCCTTCCTCCAGAATGAGGGGAATTCGAATTCCTCCTAATTTGACACCTAATGACACTCAAAACTAACTATTAAATGCAAAGGACAACTAACTAGGAGTCCTAGAGACCTAATGCAACTAGGAGTGTAACTCCTTATTATGATTACAACAAAATTATCTAAACATTTAAAGCATTCTTTGACACCTAACACTCCATGAGGTCTAATTTGATGAAGCCTCCCACGTGGTCACCCAACTGCTGATGAGAAACCCTAGAAATTAGGGAACATGTTTCCCTGTTTTTAGGGTTAGATCCTTGAAAATTGCAGAGCCTTTATCTCTTCATCCATGACACATTTTATGAAACTAAAGGAGATTTTTGTAGCCCATGTTGTCCAAAACAAAAACCTCTCCTGGTTTTTGAAAATATTTCTCCAGCTGTCCAGAAACTGTCCTTGAAAAACACATGGCAAACAGGGAAAAATCCGTTTTCTGAAATTAGGGTCTCAATAAAAGCTTCTTATCTCCCAACGGAAAACACATACGAATAAAGTGAGATAGGTTATTGTAGCTGGACATGTTGTGAAGAGAAACCTCCTTCAGAATTCCAAGATAGCCTTTCATGTGACCAGAAACGGATTTTGAAAAACACTACTAAAACCAGTAGACAAAGCTTGACTTTCTGCAGTTTCATAGCGCAAGTTTAACCATATATTCCTCCCACCTCAGAACGAATTTGAAGAAACTGAAAGTGGTTTTTGTAGTGCAGAATGTTAGGAAGAAAAGCCTCTTTCAGTTTGATAAATTAAGTTCTCAGCTGCTCAGGAAAGCGTTTAGAAATTGACTAGTAAAAGCAGAAAACAGAGTTTCTTCAGCTGAAACAGGCTGCTACAGGGGTTTCGCAGCGCGCTGCGAAATCACCTAAAAGATGTTGCGCTGCGAAACTGCTAAAAATGATTTATGTGTTTTACCATCAAACAAATGTAAGACATTTGGCATTGAAATTTTGTCAGTGATAACAGTAACCCCAAACCAATATTTTAAGTATAGGCTCTAGCCAACCTATGACTCAGAGAGGGCTTTCTCTACATGTTTTAGCTTTTTTTACTAAGATTTTAGGCTAGTTCTTAAAGTTCATGGGGGTTTTGGATTTGTATTGGAGGCTAGATGGTGGAATCCTTAAACAGATGGAGAGAATGATGTCTCTGGCTATTGGGATATGGATTCAAAGAAGGGCAACAGAACTAGGATTAACTCATTAAAGGGAGTTTTCAAAGGGCAAGATAGCAAATTGAAATACAGGTGTTTAGGTCGGATGGGTGAAATTATCCTAACTAGGGTGAGAGAGAACTTAAGAATTCTCAAACTGGGATTAAAATGAGGAACATAAGATAATCATGAGCAAAGGCCAATTAAGAATCCTTTACTATAGATTAGAGGAAAACTACCTGAACTAAGGAGCAAACAAGAATTCCTTAACTTAGATAATTAGAAGAAAACATTTAAATGCATAATAGTTAAAACAAAGTGCAATGAAGCAAATTATGAGATATCATTCCATATTATAGCATCCAGCTTTCATATACATTTAAGATTATGGAAAAACTTTTAAAGAAAAAATAACAACACAAGAGAAGATACTTGTATGTATTTCGCACTACACATGAATCTAGTGAAATGTCTTGGCTTTATTCATTAACCCAGATTGTTGGTCCAAACAGTGGTACAATAGCTTACAATCTTTGATCAAGAAAATATATATAAATATCTAAGAATCCACCCTACATACTTCAAATTGTGAAGTATTTATACAAAAAATTATTACAAAATATCTCAAACTAACTTGAGATTTAATTTAGGAAATACAAATATCTTCTTGCAAGAAGATAGAGATAGTTAATGAACTATTTCATGCTATCCCTTTTATTTTGTACTACTGGCTTTTATGGTTGGATTTGTAGCCCTTTGTGCTAGCTTGTAGTTGTGATGTTTCACGCTGGAACCTTCTTCAACTTTTATCTTTCACCTGATACTCTTTGACCCCAATGCTCTTTGACCATGCTGCCCTGTTTTCATCTATTTACCTGGTTGCTCTCATTTTTACTATGTGGTAACTTTTTAGCTGTAAATTTATCATAGTAAATCAGTCATTGTCTCCCACCATTTTGCATCAGGTAATTTCACATTCATCATCCTCTTGTAGATCTCATCAGCTTTAGTATATTTGGCAAAATTGGGTTTGGTGAGGAATAAGTGTTTTATCTCATGCTCAAGAAAAAACAAATTTTCAAATGTGTTGTACAAAACTTTGCCCATTGGTAGTGCTTTAATGGATGAAGAGATAGCTTGTTCCTTAGCCAATTGTCTGAATCTATTACCATAGCCCAATTGTGTCATGAGTTTGTCATTGATGACCAGAGGACTTGGCAGACCTTTTTCCCTCAAAATTTTGAATTTATCCATGAACCTGTCAATGGCTACCTGCATGTTGTGGCACTTTTCTTCTAAGTTAAGCATAAGGTTCCTTTTGGAAAGGACCTTACTTATTTCCAAAATGGTCCCAGTCCTATCTTCTATATTTAGATCATGGAGCTCATACCTATTCTTGTTATTGAGGAAGTGGATGAGTCTATGGGCTTTCTCAGGCTTGTCTGCCAACTCCTCCTTTACTTTCTGGATAGCTTCTATAGCTATCTTTATTAACTTTGTTTGTTCAAAAATAGCTTGAATTGATGGCCAAATATCATTGACAGAGTCAATGATATTAGCCCACAGCATTTCCTTAGTTTTCCCAAGGGGTTTCTCCAGTGTTAAGTCTTTCTCTAAGACTTTGATTCTCTCACTCATTCTTTGGGCCTTTTGTGCTTCTTCTTTTTGCTTAAGCTGAGGAAGTTTGTAGTCAGTTTCCAAACTTGCCACCTTTTCTCTCAGCCTATTCATCTCTGTGGCCTGGATAGATATCTCTTCCATGGATTTAACTAATTCTGATGTTTTCTCTCCTGATGCACTTGCTGTTGTTGTAGATTCTGCTGTGACTAGAAATGTTGTGGTAGGTGGAGCTGTGGGTGCCAGTGATGCTACTAGTGTAGAAGGAACTTTTGTGGATATTGTAGGGATGACATCTTTGGAAGTTGTGGCCAAGTCACTTTGCTTCAGTCAAATTAAAGCGTCCAACTCCTTTTCTGTCTCCTTTAGGTGATCATTCAGCTTTAGGACCAAGTCCATCAACTCCTCATGTCTGGTTTGATTCTATACGACTTCTAGAGTTTGAGGATGTTGCAGCTAGGGTATTTTCAATTGCCTCTTAAGTGCAAAAATATCATCATTTTTCTTCTTTATAAGCTACTCTGTAGCTTTTATATCCTTGTGATCCTGTCCCAATTAAATTACTAAGTCCTCTAAGGACTTGATCCTTGTATCCTTGGCCTGTGAGGAGGCCTTCTCTAATTGAAATTTTGCAGATATGTTGTTTAAAGAGTTTTGTAGCTGATGGGAAGCTATGGATTTAACTGTCAAGGTGGAGTATATCATCTCTCCAGCCTGTTTGTGTAGTTCAGTCTGGTCTATGGGATGAATATCCCTTGCCAACACTTCAAAATCCACCTTTTTGAAATCCAATGCTATCTTGGGCTGCTGAGCTGTAGGTTTAATAAAAGACATATGCAGCTTTCCTTCTTTAATGTCAAAGGCTGACATTAGCCTTGTTTGATTGGTGGGAGTCAGCTTCAGGTACTGAGCATATGTTTGGGCCTTAATCCTCTCATTTCTCGCTTTGATTTCCTTGTATCTTTCCTTGATGTCCTAGTCTCTATCAGTAGGCATGCTGAATGATGACACTTCCACACTAAGCTGCATTTCCAACATCTGAGTCTGTGATGTGGAAGGCTCTTTCATGCCTTCAGATGGAGTGGTAGGCATACTTCTTTCTTCTTCTATGTTTGTGACCTCAGCTGAGCCATCTGTATCCTCTTGTTCAGAGATAGGATTCATTTTCTGCCTTTTTGCTTGGCTTGTTTCTAGCTGAGTGTGTGAGGTTCTCCTTGTTGATGTAGTGGCCTCCTCCCTAATTCTCTTTAGGTTATTCTCCTCATTTTGAGGAGTCTTCATAATTGGAGGGGTACTCATAGTTGTCTCTGGTTGGCCTGATTGCTCTGACACCTGCAGGAAAGAACTCTCATCAAGTTGTCTTTCTAGATCAATGAGAGTATTCTGTATGTATACCCTGGTGCTATCCCTGTCAATGAGGGTATTTTCCACCCATTCTGTTTGATTGGCATAGGCATCTATTTTAGGTATGGGATGGTGAATGAAAGGTCTTAGCTTGACCTTTTGTCTCTTCTTTGTGATGAATTCCAAAGGATCATATCTCCATGTGATGCTCTTTTGGAAATTCATGTTTTGCAATATCAAGTATGCCTCTTTGCCTGCCTCACTAGAGTTGCATATGAAGGGGCCTAGTTGGTCTTTTATCTTAAAACAGTCTTTCTTCTTGGTAGACACAAAATTGATTTCATCAGAAGTGATGATTTGTCTGTAGTATTCCATTGCAAACAACCTCATTGGGAGGTATCTTGGTAGCTTGTATGGTGCAAGCATGCAACCGTAGGTTCTAATTTTGGTGTGGTTTTGGTATAAGTACCAATCCCCCACTTCTCTCTGCTTGGACAGTTGAAGGAACCTTCTTATCTCTAGATTGATTCTAGGAGGAGGGCTTCCAGTCAACATTGCCATGACTGGGTGTACAAATAAATCGATGAAATTAGAATAAGAGTATGGAGACTGATATTTGTGGATCAATGGGGTCCAAAAAATGACTGAACTGGGCTGACCCTTGGTGTCTAACTTTTGAAGGGTGAATGGGAACTTATCATGTTGATAATACAAGAACATATGATATAAGACTGAGGAATATTTGAAAACTCTCTCATTGCTCATTCTAAGGAATTTCTTATGCATCCTATCAAATATAAATTATGCATAGTCATAAATGACAGGAGGAGGTTGTCCTAGAGTGTAGATAGACATGAGGGCAAGGATTAATTCGTCAATGTATTCACTAGTGGTGTACCCCAAAACATAGGATATCATGGCTATAATGTTCTGCCCCCATGGGGAAAAATAGCAGCTACATATGGAGGGGGATCCTTAGGGATGTGTTTTTCCTCTCTGATGAAGGTTTGGAATAATTGGGCCAATTTTGCAGAACTAAGCTTGGGATACTAGTCCAACAGGTCTCTAATTGAGAGGGGAGTTAGGTTTGGCCCTGGTTGGAGCTGCAACATTTCATTAATGGACTTACCAGTGATGGTAAAAAGTATGGTTTGGTTTGGGGACATGACTGCTCTCTAGCTAGGGATGTAATTGGCTTGACAGTAGTGGACAATCTTTGGGAAAATGTGGACTTGGGGGAACTGGTATTTGGGCAAGTTTGACTCCCATATGCCAATATTATTAGCATGGTTCAAGTACCTGTCCCTACTTTGACAATGCACTTTGAGCAGGGGCTCTAGGGTAGTGGTATCCTTTATTTGGAACTCCCTCTCAGCCAGGGGAAGGTGGTTGAGGTCCAAATAGGGAGTGGTAATTGGTCTAACATCCATGGCGATGGGGGTAGCCATAAATCAGTTCTTGTGGATTTGAGTATGGGGGGTAATTAAGAGGTTTTAGGGAAATAGAGTTTTTGTAGATGGTTATGGCTTTAGAGTGTTGAAATTAAAGTAAATTTGATATTTTTTCCTTAATTAATAGTGTTATGAGGGTGAATTGACTTGGAATTTCACAATGGAGTTGGTATTCCACGATTAAATACCTAGAATTAGGCAAAATTGACTGTAAATGGTGGTTGATGGCGGCTGCAGGGGTTTGTACGGTTCTGGTACGGACTGGTGAATGAGCCGAGATGTCTGCAGTGTCTGTGGAGCAATGGTAGAGGTCTATGAGAAAATTTTTTGTTTTCACGGGTCGCAATGGCTTTTTGAGTTCTCAATAGAAAATGCGCGAAAAGAGTGAAAAGAGGGGTAATTGGGTTTATATAGAAAAGGCATTTATTTTGGTGGGTTCATTAAATGATGAACAGTGGGCAGTTTTTTTAGTTATATGGGAGGGTGGTTTAATTGGGTCGTCGCACCACTTTTGAGAGGGAAGTGGTTTTGAGGGGGGCTCACCCAATCTAGTCGAGCACTTGACACATTGCATTTTGGGGGTTGGGGTAAACCGCCTTATCGGGGGGGTAAAGGGTGAACATTGGGCCGGACCGATATGGATGTGAGTCGTAGGATGAGGGGGAGGGAGATTGTATGGAAGTCGGGCGATGGAGTTGTACGGTGATTTAGACAAAAATATTTCGAGGGGCCCATGGGTCTAATCACTGGTGGTATGGGATTAAATTACACATTAATCTCATCTGGGGCACTTTAATACGGGATTAAGAACTGAGGGTGGGGTTTTAATATACTTTGTGGGATATGGGGTAGTCGTATAGTTTATAAATAAACTAAGGGATGGGGTTACTTTATATAAAGGAGTTAAATATATACGGGCCAATGGGTTTTTCGGGATTTTTATATATTTAATTAAAAAGTTAATATGAGGTAAAATGAGCGGAAGGGGTATTTTACTTAGATATATGAAATATTATGCATTTTTCATACACTTAGGATAAATGTATTTGGTGGGTTTTTGCACAAAATATGTTTATAATGGGGTTTTCCTAGGCAAAAATAATTTAACCTTACGAAAAAGGGGTTTTGTGAGGGGGATGAATGAATTGCAAGGGAATTTAACACCTTTCCTTCTTAAGTCATCAAGCCGAGGGTCCGGTCCCACAAGAAGTCAGAGAAATGGTCTGGGCCTTTTTGACTTAAAGAACTATACGTATCAATATTTTTATTATGAAAGGGAAATTAGTGAGTGTTATAGGGGTTAAAATGAATGATGGGGAATTAATCATTTTGAACTGGTGAACCATTGCTTTTGCCTTTGTAAAATACTTATGCATATTTTAAATATGCATTTGGAACAATGATATAAGTACTTTTTTGTAATCACATGGCATTTCTGCAACCTTTCTACTACTTCCCCATTTATTCATCCTACCATTTTTTCTTCACTTTATTAGGGTGCATTTAGGCTAGCAAACCCTTATCAATTTTTCTTCTTTTCTTTACAAAGTAAACTAACTAATTCTAACCTTATATCATCAAAGGGCTCAAATTAAACTGATGAGCACCTTTTATTTAATCCACCTATCTAATGATCTGCCAAGATTAAACTGTTTGGTCAGATTTTATTCTCTAACTATAAACATAAAATTCAAAACATGAAATAGCCAAGTTTAAGCAATTTTACTATCATGGATTGTGGCATGAGTAACAAGGTGCACACAATATTTTATTATGCAAAAAAGTAAATAGTAGTGGCATTTTGACTTGCTCACTTTCATGGTCTCTTTTTGTCTTTTGGGGTTCATATATTTTCATTTTTTGACCTTTTCATTCTTTTTGTCCTTTGGTTATTCTTTTAGGACATACCCTCTTTACATCTTTTAATTTTTTAATATGGAAAACATTTGCATAAAGCAAAGGTATGTACGATATTACAAGGATTAATCTTAGTCACTCAAAATTATGACTCCTATTGGTATAGGAACCTAACAAGAGCCTTAGTGTCTATTACAGAGAAAGATTCTCGTGCTCTAAAATCGAGAAATTAGGTAGGATAAAGTGCAATGGAAGCTCTTTGCAGCCGATGAAGCTACATGGGAGATGGCAGATCAAATGTGGGCTATGTATCCTTCCTTATTCATTGGTTGAACAAATGCTTTCGTATATGTTTTTGGTACATGTTTGGTGATGTTTGGTATATGTACATATGTATATGGATGTAAATTCCACCATGAGATATGTTATAAAGCTCCAATAAGCGGTATGGGTGTCTTGTCATTATGATGTTATATTTGTTATCTTTTCATGTTGGTTTTCTTCTGAGCAGGGTGATCATTGTAAATACTGTAACAAGCTAAGTTATAAAGCTCCATGGGTAGTATATTTTGATCACAACAGTCTTATGGTTATAGGTGTTGTTGAACACTAAGGACAATGTTCCCTTAAGGGGGAGGGTTCTGTAACATCCCTAGTGAAAATTCCATGTAATAAAATGTAATAGAGGCAAAATAATAACCACGGTTGATGGGACACTTATTCCAAGTTGAATGTTGGGCAAAAGCATAGCGATGGGGATCACTTATGGTTGATTAATGGCTAAGGAAATTAGAAAAATGTAATGGCTAATGCTTTGTAAAGGAAAAATGGAATTTTTGGCACAATTATTTATGAAAATAATGGAAATTAGGAAAAAGGGAGGTGAAAGGTCACAAGTTGCATGTAAGGTGGAAAATAATGGAAAATGAAGAAAAAATTGAGGCCTCATTAAAAGAACTTCTAAGGTTCATTACACAGACTTTTTTCAGCTTAGTTTTGGAGCTCTCTCTCTATTCTCTTTCTCTTGCTCTCATTCTTGGACACTTGGAGTTTCTTGGAGCACTCATGGAGGTTGTGACATACTTGGAGTTTTAAAGCAAGAAGGCAAAGGAAGGGTAGGAAATTACAAGAGGACATTGGGATTAGCAACTACAATAGATTTGGCTTTCAGGTACTGAGTTGCATGTATGGTTTCCTCACTAGTTTTGGCATGCATGGCATATGTATGTGGGTTATTGGCCATGATTTGTCACTGGCATGGAATATTTCTTGGATTGACAGTGGATTTTCATAACCTTTCTATTTCCTAGATAGCCGTGGTGTTGTAGGTTCCTAGTTGGTTCTCATTTTTCCTTTAGCTTGGGTTGAGTTACTAGTTCTTGGAAGCCTTGGTTGGACAAATGCTCTGGAAGCCATGTAACAACCTGGGTTGAGTTACTAGTCTTGGAAGCCTTGTTTGGAAAAACACTTTGGAATCCCTTGTTGGGTTGACTTACTAGTCTTGGAAACCCTGAATGGACAAATACTTTGGAATCCCTGATAAGATGTGGTTTCAATTACTAGTCCTAAAAGCCTTGGTTAGAATAAATGCTCTAGAGCCCTCGAAGGCTTGGGTAGAGGCAAATATGATGATGGTTTTGTGATGTATGACCATGAGGTGGAGTCATTGTTTAATTGGTTGAGTTGGTTGGCCTCTGTAGGCCTGGATGGTTTTGTATTGATGTGTTTTATGAGATCCCACATTCATGCTTGGAATATGGCATGGGGGTGACTAGATGAAGAGAGTTTTGGCTCAGCCATGTCTACGGTCAGGTGGTTTATGGAAGTTCCACAACTCGTTGGCCTTTGCATCATTAATATGAGGTTATTTCTCCTTGTTATATTAAGAGTATTGTACTGGTTTATATGTGGATTTTATGGTTGTTTCTTCCTTGGTATTTGTGTCCCTATTATGTTGGTTATGAATATGTATTATGATAGTGGCTATGTATGGCATCTTGTTTTCACTTGTAACTGAATGAAAAATGTATCTATGACCTAATGGATGAAATGGTAGCTAATGTGTTGAGGCATCAATGCTTCTTAGTGAATATCAGATGAGTATAAGACCCTTATGCTTAGATATGTTATTTACATGTGTAGATTACATATTCATGATATATTTGATGAAATACCTGTCATGGCTAGTGGGGCTCTCGTAAAGTGCTTGTTCAAGTAATTGTATCATGATTTATTTGTTATCTTTATATTCTTAAGGTTTCATTGAATTTTGGGTAGTGACCTAGGCTCTGGGCCTTAAAAAGTGGCTCAAATATCGGGGATGCTAGAACAACACTGAGAAAAATAGTCCCTAGATGCTGGCATGCCATGTCATGAGAGCGTCCAGAGCCTCCTAGACGCTATCATGCCCATATCATGGGAGAGTCTAGGGGTTAAGTGGTCTAAAATCTCAGTGGTACCGAAGCGTTGGTTAGTAAAAAGGTTGGGATGGTTCCTAGAGGTTCTATTTATGATGTTGAAGTTATGTATGGTTTTCTTCTGCTAGTTCCACTTCCTTAACATGACTTGGGATGTTTAATCATATCATAGTAATTTATCGTCACATGGTTACCTTGGTTGGTCGGTTACTTGGATAAATGTGGGAGGAGGGTGTTACATTTTGGAAGTTTGAATTGTTTGGGAGAGATACATAAATGTTTGGAGCAGTTTAACCAAGGTTGACTACAATCTTTGACCACAACTAACCATAGAATTTCTGAAATCTAATCGTAGGATTTCTCTCTCCTTTTATTAAACTTTTATTGATTGCCTTTACTAGACTTTCACCAACAAATAAGGCCACATATTTTGATTATTGACTGATATGATTTGGAGGAAGTTTGACAATTGACAGCTTATTGGTTAGGGTTACTACTACTTCTATTGACTTTCACTAGAATTGCAAATTTGACTTGGTGACCAGATTTGACTATTGCACTCATCTTTTAGATATTGGTTGGTTGATTTCTTGGATAGTCAAACATTTTACTTTGAATCCTTGTTGATTAATTGGACCATTGTATCTATCTATTAAACATTTGATGACAATCTAGTAGAAGAATAATTTAGAAAGGATTCCCCCCCTTGTGGGGTTTTTCCTTGGTCATTGACCAAATCTTTTGTCTCTCTTGTTCTTGTTCTTGGTTGTCTTCTATTGCATTTGTATTATTGTTCTTTCTATAATTTCTTATTGTCATTGGAAGATTGAACTTATTCAATATATTGATTTCTAACTAAAGAATAATTGTTGTAAGTGATTGTGATAAGCATAACACACTAGTAAATTAACAATAAATTTGTGAAAAGGAGAGAAAGGAGTGTGAGTGAAATATATGTTAATGTACAAGTGAGAGCTACAAAATTAAAATTGTTGAGTAACAATAGCATCTTGTGTGAGTACAAATGAGGCAAATGAATAGCATAGTAGAGAACAAACTATTTAGCAACAAATAGAATTCAAATCGAAGATCAAGAGGAGATTGGTGTTCACTATAGGTGGGCTAATAAAAAATGTAGGGGACTATTGTATCCAATAGGTTGGAGCGTTCAAATTTTAAGGGTATGGGTGTCTTTTTCAAGTGATTTCTTACAAACTCTATAACTATGGGTTGGTGCCTACAATCATCATTTAAAGAAGAAATTATTTTGTGGTTGTCTCCCATGTGGGTTTCTATGTTAAATATCATGTGTTCAATGTGTTCACTTGATTTTATGTGGTTTATCTTTGTCTTCTTATTTTATAATTGCAAAAATATATAAGTATTCAAGTGAAATTTTAAATATTACAAATAAATAAGAATACTAATTCACCCCTCCGTCTCAGTATTCAACAGTGGGAAATGGATTTTTTTGTTAACAGGATAGTATCTTCTTTCATTTATAATTGTTCCTTTAGCATTGATTTATTAAATGAGTGCCACTTAAAATGATTCCTAACTATTTGATGCTTACTCTGATTAGTTATATATTCATTGTTAGGGAGTCGACCAATTGTTTATTTTGATTCAACAATTGTTATGTCCATTTATGCATCTCTTATTTTCCTTGTTTCTGTTTTGATATAATTTAAGTTAAATTAGTTTCATTTTCTACAAAATATGTAGTTATTTAGGCTAATTCATAGATTTATATTTGTAATAATCTCTCAACATCTCACAACACCCAAAATCACTCATGGCTACCATGCCAAAATCTAGATGGGTCTTTCACTCCAAACAATTGATGTATAATTGACACCTCATACTGAGAAGAACCCCTTATAACTATTGTCGGACAATTTATCTTAGTCAAATCATAGGCATAACTATGAGGTACTTGTAGTATTTCTTGCTTAAATTTCAAATGTAGTAAAAACCTATCTCATCTTGCGCTCTTTTTCTTAAATTAAAATAGCATTGGAAGTCATCCTTATTTAACAATTGCATTGTCTACAAGTCCAAAGGTATGTATATTTCAAGAATTTAAACATTATATAATGCTATCCTATGAATTAACTTTCAAATGGTTATAAGAATGGCCAATTTATACTTCTAAGACAAAATTTATGTATTTCTAAATATGTCACTTATGTCTAGGTTCTATACTTCTCTAGGTTCATATGTATGTATGTTTGTATATCTGCATTTATGTTCATAAATGCCCTTTTATTAATTATCACCTCCTTACATGGTAGTGGTATCTTACATGTCACTCATTACAAGAAAAACTCCTTGGAGATTAGATTTTTGTGGAGGTCTTTAGTGTTGAAATATTGGGAAGAAAACATCTACTATTTGCAGCGGAGGTTTTAATGGATGTTCCCTGTAACAAAAAAAATTTACAGGGGGTGAACGTTTTAGTGGATGTCTTCTCTTCCCTATTATCATATCATAAAATCATAGTAGTACATTCTTGAGTAGCATGCACCAAGGTGTACATAAACTACAAAGTAATGGTGTTAGTACAATTATTATACTAATCATCATCAATTTTGTTACATGGTGCCCCAATTTTGTTATAAATATGGTGTTGTTGTAGCAGCTACAACCACCCTCCAAAATTTTGGCCTGCACTAATTTCGGAGCCTCCCTTGAAGAGTTTCATTTCATGACTGCACACACTCGGGTTCACTCTGTGAGCTCATGTGAGTCTTTACATCCACCTTTATTGCTCTTTTAATTCAAGTTCCTGTATGCTGGTGTCTAAGTCATGCTTGCGACCATGTTCTGGTTATGCTCAAAGTCCTCGCTTCATATGTGCTTATTGTGTTCACTATGAAAGCATCTATCGCACTCACACACTGAGTCACATTCATTGTCCCGTAAGTGTCATCTCGATCAATGGATGCTTAATCACAAGTGTCACACTTGTCACTTGCATCGTTGGTCAGTCATGATGAACATGTGTGTCTGGATGGTTTGGGTTGTTTCATCTTCGAGTCATGTGAATGTTTGTTTGTATGATCACCTATGGATCTTTTGATCGTTCACACACTTATTCATTTTTTCTGAAGTTCTGATGACCTAACTCCCCTCTGACCATTGGACCTTTACCCTGCTTTCGACTTGATTGATTGTCAACTAGAACAATGCAAAAGCACCAAGCTAGTCTTTTCAAGCTATGATGCCTGCAAGAAATTCAATCAACTCTCATGCTAGCCACTCAGACAGTCAGACCTGACAATCACCCTTGGACTGACTCCCCCAAAAAATTGCACAGGGGCCACTAACCTCACTCGCTCAACTGACGAAGGAAATTGCATAGAAAGGCTAGACAGACACCAAGTGCCCCTCCTTGTCTCCCTCAGAAAATTGCGTAGTTTTCCCAGTCAGTCATCCCAACAGTCGACCAACTGTTCATCTAAGAAATTGCACAGTGTTCATGAGCAGGCCTTCCACTGCCCATCGGTCAGCTCAGCTCAGAAATTTCGTAGAGATGATCAACAGGCTGACCTCTTGGCCTAAGTGTAGTTTTCCTTGCCAGCAACCCCTAGCAGAAGACTGCTAATTCCCTCCAGGAATTGTGCATTTTCTGCTGCTAGTGACTCCAGTAGCCAACTAGAAGTTCCCTCTGGGAATTGCACAGTTTTGGCTACTAGTGACCCCAATAACCAACTGGCAGTTCCCTCTAGGAATTGCGTAGTTTTGGCTGCCAGCCTCCTGGGCAATTCCCCCAAAAAACTACACAATCCCTGCTTACTAACCCTCCATGCAGCCTTACCCATTCCTCTAGAAAATTGCGCAAATCTAGATGTCTAGCCCCACTATTCGTTCATTCTGAAAAATGTGCAGAGCATGGCTGCCTTGCTTTCCAGTAGCCCAAACTGTCCCTCCCAAAATTTGCACAATTTTTCCTCCCAACCGAGCTAGACCTCGCAGATAGTCACTGTCGACTCAGATTTCTCGTCTCCATCACTTAGTGACTCTTGTGAAATTTTCATGAGTAGTGCCCAGAGCCATCATCCCACTTCATAACCTTGCTGCCTCTCCCGATCATATGCATCCAAAATGATCATGTGTCATGGTAGACTAGGAGGTTTTGGATTTGATGTCGTCTCATCATGAGTGACTACAGGTACAGGTACACCAACAAACATGGCAAGATGATGAATGGGATGAATGAAGGGAGCACATGCAGAAGGACAGGTTCACCAAAGGATGAATGAATGAAGCATGCGAAGTGGATAAATGCAAAGAACATGCAGCTTTGCGAATAGCTGAACCTATCAAGCCTTCCAACATGCAAGCAAGGAACAACATGCTAAAGCTTCATCAAGTGAACTAAGCACCATCGAAGACTTCACACACTTCATCATGTGGAGGTGAAGCTATGATACACCATGAAGACATCCATCACCTAGCAACACTTTAGATAGACTTTCACTCCAGTAGCAACATGAATGTAGCAGCATGGTCATGCCAAGTCATGTCGAATCACATCATGGGTCATGTCACCCACATCTCCACTATGGGCTTGTTGTCAATCAATGTGATGTAATGTGGAAGTCCAAGAGACCCACTTGTTGAACAAAGAGTCATGTAAGTCAAAAAGTCATGGAAGTCAAATGGTCATGAGGGTAGTTGAACAACCATAGGGGTTAGTTTCACCCTTGGCTATAAATACCCCCTCATTTATACATGGAAAGGACTTTTCACCTCAGATCCTCCCACATAGCCAAGAGAGTTTGTAATGTTTTCTTTAAGGAGTAAGTAGTGGCTCCAGCACCCCGCACTCAGGGTTAGTGATGTATGGTGTAATGATGTGTCTTGGAACTTTCACTTAATTCAAAAGCCTACTAACAGGCCAACACATTTTCACACATGTATTGTATTTGTTGTAAGAATGATCTTTAATACTTGTAATGCATATTGCTTTAACCTGTGTTCTATATCTAAACTGTTTCATTTGTTGTAATGCATAATCTATTAATGGAAATGTGTTGTATATGCTATTAACGTTCTCTCGGACATGAGACAAACCTTTCACATGAAGCTTGTTGTAACAACCGCTGCACTCGTTTGGACTGATCCATGAGTGTTGTACGTGTTATCCTACCTTGTATGTTGTGACTGTCGCATCTGTGTGGACTGCTCCACTTGAAGTTACACATGTCCTGTTGTGTTGTGTGTTCCTAGTAGTGTTGGGACTTCTCCTAATCGACCTTGAACTCACTATCACCCTATCCCTCAATAATGAAAGATCCATTGAAACAAGTGACACTTACACTCACTAGGCACGCGAACCTCACTTCTTGAATACAAATAAAGCCACTCTCTTTTGCTGACAAGCAAGAGTTGAGGAAAATCCTTAAGACAATGGCAACCAGGCCATCATACCAGATGGGACTCCACACCAAACGGTGTGAGGTCTAGTTGGGACTTCATACCTCAGTGATCCCCTGAATGTTGGTGGGTCTAACACCGTCAACATTTCTGGTGCTAGAAGGAGGGAAGCCAGTTGCACATGGCTGAAATTCCCCTCACACTCATTCATCAACCATCTGGTCAAGGTAGTAACTCGCACTCCCTCTCACCTACACGCAAATTTGCAGTTGGTTACTCTTCACCTCCTAGAATTGAACATGAGATTTCATATCAACACCTTTGCTCCGTCTGTCTCATCACTCGCCAGTTTTTGAAAGTAGTTAGACTGATCCTAGGCATACAACATCTTCCACACACTTCTAGGAAGCCAAAAGCCACTCCCACATGAGTTGTTGTATCATGGGTGGAAGAAGAAGTGCTTGCCATGCTTGAAGATCTAGAAGAAGCTATTAAAGTTAGAGATGAACCTCCAATCATCCTTGAAGACAAACAAGACACCCTTGTGATCTTGGGATCGAACTCCGATATAGGAGGTGGAGGGGAAGGTAGCAGAGGAGGTGGAGGCGGAGATGGACCAACAGACTCAAATCCGAAACCATTAGACTCTGAAGGAGAGGAAAAGGATGAAGAAGATGAAGAGTACAAAGAAGACGAAGAGATGGCTGACCCAAATCTCGAATGGATGACTTAGGGACCATTGGCTCTCCTATTGTTCTACACAAGATGACGAAAAAAATGGAGAGAATGAACATCAAGTTCAACCCGGACAACACGGTGAAGGCAGAAGATAATTTGGACAACTTCTACCTGCAGCTGCAGACCCTTGAGGTACAACATGTCGATGCAGCTTGTAGATTGTTCCCATGTACCTTGGATGGTTGCACAACTACATGGTATCACAACCTTCCATCAAACTCCATACAGAACTAGGGTGCATTTAGATGCATTTTCCTTGAAAATATTACTGATGACAAGACCCCAGCTATTTTACTGAAAGAATTGAGTAGCCTGAAGATGGATGGGAAAGAAAAGATAAAAGATATCAACCAGAGGTTTACATGCATATTGAAAAAATTTGTGGTGGACACCAAACCTCATGACTCCATCACTGTTGATTACTACACGTCCACGCTGCCAACCAACATTGCGCAGTTCGTCAAGCGAGCTGTGAAACCAACACTCTTGGAAAAGTGCGAAGAGGCTATTGTTGTCAAAAAATACCTGTGTGCGATTGGACTCATCAAGAATGATGAAGAAGCAAAGGACTCCAAAGACGTGAGCAGGAAGTCCCAAACAATGGTGCTCAAGGGTAGAGACAAGGAAGAAAATGATATTGAAACCCTCACTAGCCTCATCAAGAACTTAACCACTGAAGTGTCTAAGCTTAAACAATAGAAAATGGACACATTTTCAAGGAGTTGTCCACCTAGACAGAGACAGGGAAGCAACTCATTAGGCAACAACTGGTCCACTCAAGAAAAGGTGCAAATCTCTATGTTCAATGTCGATCAATGCGTAGATCCCGAGTTATGTTCATTCCATGTAGAACATCACCTTGAGAACTTCTGTTCGCACTGGAAGTGAGTTGCAAACTTGGTATACAGTCATACACTTTATGTAGAGAGTGGTATGTAGGAGCAGCCAGATGATAGAGATTATTACGAAGGTATTGCACCTGTTGAAGCATTAAGTTCTGGGCATGTGGTGTATGCATATGAGTGCTCGCAAGTAGTTTTGAAGACAAACACTGAGAAGCATCCCCCAAGAAAAAATTACTGTTACAATATTAGGAGTAAAGGGGCTCCCCTACACTTGGGGAAATGCAAGAGAATATCAAACTGATGATAAGGAAGGATGATTCACCAGCTGCCCCAAAGCAGAAAACACAAAACAAGTCTGGGAAGACAGTGGCAGGCAAGAGTACTTCCATGAGCAGCAAACTACAAAACACTCCGCCGGATAACATGAACATTTGTTCTACCCCGAACACCTCGATAAGTCTACCACCTATGGACTACAACATTGTTGATGACATGAATAGAAATTGAGAAAAAATATGTTTGTTCAAGTTGGATAAGATCCAGAGTCAGTGAGATATCTTGCTGCGTGCACTAAGACAGACAACGAAAGATAGTGCAACCTCTACCAGCAAGGGAGCAAGCACACCTCGAAGATCACTTTCCACTGTGCTCAATACACTCTGGATGGAAGAATCACACTCACGTTGCCCACCATTCTTGCTATATTTTGAAATTTTCAACTGCAATGTGCAAAACTACTTGGTTGATTCTAGCACGGTAGCCAATGTCATGACGCTCTCAATTGCTAAGAAGATCAATGCACGATGGAGCGAAACATCCGCAAGAATCATCCAACATGATAGAACATCGGTACCAACCATTGGTGAAATGCGAGACGTGATCATCCGATTATCTCATGACAATCGAGTCCACCAATGCATCAACATCATTGTTGTGAACATACCAGAAGCATATGGCCTGCTACTTAGCAGACACTGGTCCAACAAGCTAGATGGATATTTTGCTATAGATTGGTCTCACATGTGGCTTCTGTACAAGGGAAAATGTAACCAAATCCGGGTGTTATCTGAGAGGTATATGAAACACAATGTCACTCCCTTTAATGGTGAGAACGAACCATTGGCCTTCGTAGAACTCATGTTTGGAAACTACCTCCTGGAAAAGACATTGGAGTCTTATCCTGCATGGCCATCTCCAACCTCATCAGACAAGCAATTGGGATTCCTTCCTCGCCCAAATGATGATAATGAAATGTGTACAATTTGTTTTCCTGATAGTAGCAGTAGTAGCAACAACGGTAGTAGCAGCAGTACCAGCATGCCAAATGGTCCATATACAAACAAGCTATGGGCCATGAGCCTTAACAAAATGGGAACACATTATGGCTCAAGGACAGAGTGTATCTCAGTCATCCAAAACAATGAAAAATGCATGATTTCGAGGTTTTTGAAGTTCGAAGGCACAAACAACAATGCTGAGTATGAAGCACTCATGCTGAACACACAAAGGACCAACACTATGAATGAACAAAGCAACCTAGGAACCTACCACGATCCGAAGATGGCCAATCTCGGTACAAGCTACACACTATAGTAGTGAAAAATCACTGACTGCTTGATCGAACAGTACTGGGATGGGTCTTCACGAGTAGAGGATGACCTGTGTACACACTACACGCAAGAAATCCAACATGATATTACAGGTAAAGGAGGAGAGAAGCAATTGTAACAAAGAATAGGTAACACATACATGTTGATTGCACTCCTTTCACCGAAAAGATTAACTAACATTTTAAGTGTTTGGATTACTTGCAAAGTTCATCATCATACTTTGTTTTCTAACTTAAATCCTGCACGTAAGAAATATGGGAAAATCCACTTACGCATTGACTTTAGAAAATTGAACCCCTCCTAGAATAAAAACAACTACCCCATGCCATCATCCGAGCCCATGTTGCACACAGTATCTAAAATAATGGTGTTGTCCTCACTTGAAGGTATTTTGGAATACCACCAAGTTCCAGTAGCGGAGCCTGGCGGACTTGCACTGGTCTACAAGAGGCTTGGCCCACACACGTATCATTTTCAATCACTGTGCATTAGGATTGACAACCTTCCTGCCAATAGCCAAGACATCAAAGATTATTTTCAGTAGGTCAGGTCGCACCCGTGCCATGTACATAGTCTGCTTGCTGCTTGTTGTTTCATTTGGTTTGTTTTGCTTATTATCTTGGCTTTTGCTTATTTTGATTTTTCTTACTATTTTTGTTCACGTTTGTTTTGTTTGTTTGAAATATTACTATTTTTGTTTCTGGAAATAAGTGTTGCCAACTACTAGGTCCTGGCTTTCGAATAGAGTATGTGGGTGAATTTTGAGGAAAATCATGACACTGAAACACTTAGCCAATATTATGTCCACCTTCTCTATGCTTGCTTGTAACTTTTGGTCGATGAAGTCTTGACAGAAAATATGAACACTCTGCAAGGGAAGTTTCGGTCAAACCTTGAACTTGTGTCAACACTGGGAAGCCCCATGCCTGTACTCAGCCTTCTTCTCTGTGTGTTCAAGCTCATCCAACTAGTAGAAATGGAGAAGGGGAAATCTAAATGAGCGAACCTATTTCAGAGGTCTTACATGCTTCTCTGAAGGAACAACCTCTTCTGCTTTCAATAAGTTGGGATCCCTCTTCTGCCCCAAAAATAATTAAGTGCATATGCACAGTCCTCTTGAAAAATATAAAGGGGAAAGAAGAGGAAGGCTTCCTGCACAGAGAGGTGAAGCATGCAACTCCACCAGGGTACTGACCAGGCTCACTGGCCATGGAGAAATGTATGTGTTCCTGCATGACTCCACCGCAGGACTTTCCAGGCCTGCTGGCAGTGGAGCAACCCCAGAGATGAAAACTTATACTCTGAAAATCTTCAACTCGCGAGCTAAACTACCCTTCCCCGATTCAAAACACTGAGATCTAAGCTAAAATTTTGATTTTGTTTAACTAAGTGGCAAAGTGTGAACCATGTATGTCCATGGGGTAAGTGGGGATATCGAAGTAACTTTCACAGTGATTTAATACTCCCCAAAGGACCAAGGAATTGTGCTAGAAATGAACAAAAACATAGAAGCTGGAGTTCTACCAGTGTGTCACCAATTTTTGTAGCTGCTACAACCACCCTCCAAAATTTTGGCCTGCACCAATTTCGGAGCCTCCATTGAAGAGTTTCACTTGATGATTGCACACACTCGAGTTCACTCTATGAGCTCGTGTGTCTTTACATCTGCCTTCCTTGCTCTTTTCATTCAAGTTCCTGTAAGTTGGTGTCTAAGTCATGCTTGCGACCATGTTCTGATTATGCTCAAAGTCCTCGCTTCGTATGTGCTTGTTGTGTTCACTATGAAAACATCTTTCGCACTCACATATAGAGTCAGATTCACTCTCGCTCAAGCATTATATCGATCAATGATGCTTAATCACCAGTGTTACACTTGTCACTTGCACTGTCGGTCAGTCATGTTGAACATGAGTGTCTGGATGGTTTGGGTCATTTCGTCATCGAGTCATGTGAATGTGTGTTTGTATGATCACCTATGCATCTTTCGATCGTTCACAAACTTAGTAATTTTGATGAAGTTATGAAAACTTGACTCCCCTCTGACAACCAGTCCCTCACCCTGCTTTTGACTCGATCGACTGTCAACCAGAATAGTGCAGAACCACCAAGCTAGTATTTTCAAGCTGAGCTGCCTGCAAGTAATTCAATCAAATCAAACGCTGGCCACCCAGATAGTCAGACCCGGTAGTCACCCCGGGATTGACTCCCCTAAAAATTCCATAGGGGTCACTGACCTCACCCACTCAACTGACTGAGGAAATTGCGCAGACAGGCCGGATAGACACCAAATGCCCGTCATGTCTCCCTCAGAAAATTGCGCAGCTTTCCCAGTCAGTCATCCCGACAGTCGACCAACTATTCATCTCAGAAATTGCGTAGTGTTCATGAGAAGGCCTTTTGCTACCCATCAGTAAGCTTAGCTTAGAAATTGCACAGAGATGATCAACAAGATGGCTTGCTAGCCTCAATGTAGTTTTCCTTGCCAACAGCCCCTAGCAGCAGACTGCTAATTCCCTCCAAGAATTGTGCAGTTTCTTCTGCCAGTGACTTCATTAGCCAACTAGCAGTTCCCTCTAGAAATTGCATAGTTTTAGCTGCCAGTGACCCTAGCAGCCAACTGGCAGTTTCCTTTGGGAATTACACAGTTTTTGCTGCTAGTCTCCTGGGTAGTTTCCCCAAAAAACTACACAATCCCTGCCTACTAACCCTCCATGCAGCCCGACTTGTTCCTCTGGAAAATTTCACAATTCTATCTATCCATCCCTACTGCCCGTTTGTTCAGAAAAAAGTGCAGAGCATGCCTGCCTTTCCTTCCAATAGCCCAGACTGTCCCTCCCAAAATTTGCGCAATTTTGCCTCCTAGCCGAGCCAAACCTCGTAGACAGTCACTATTGACTCAGATTGCCCGCCTCCATCACTTGGTGACTCTTGCACAATTTTCATCGGAAGTTCCCAGAGCCATCACCCCACTTCACAAAATTTCTTCCTCTCCCGGCCACCTGCATTCGAAATGATCATGTGTCATGGTAGACTAGGAGGTTTTGGATTTGATGTCATCTCATCATGAGTGATTGCAGGTACATGTACACCAACAAACGTGGAAAGATGACGAATGGGATGAACAAAGGGAGCACATGCAGAAGGATAGGTTCACCAACGGATGAACGAATGAATCATGCAAAGTGGACGAATGTGATGAACATGCACCTTCGCAAACAAATGAACCTGTCAAGCCTTCCAACATGCAAGAAAGGAATAACATGTTAAAGCTTCATCAAGCAAACTAAGCACCATAGAAGACTCTGCAGACTTCGCCATGTGGAGGTGAAACTATGATACACCATGAAGACATCCATCACCCAACAACACTCTAGCTCGACATGCACTCCAACAGCAACACAAATGTACTAACATTGTCATGTCAAGTCATGTCGAGTCACGTCATGAGTCATGTCACCCACATGACCACTATGGGCTCAATGTGATGTAACATGGAAGTCCAAGAGACCCACTTGTTGAACAAAGAGTCATGTAAGTTGAAAAGTCATGGAAGTCAAATGGTCATGAGGATAGTTGAACAGCCACAAGGGTCAGTTTCACCCTTGGCTATAAATACCGCCTCATTTGTACATGGAAAGGGCTTTTCACCTCAGCTCCTCCCACATAGGCAAGAGAGTCTGTAATATTTTCTTTGAGGAGTAAGTAGTGGCTCTTGTGCCCAGCACTCGGGGTTAGTGATGTATGGTGTAACGATGTGTCTTGGATCTTTCACTTAATTCAGAAGCCTGATAATAGGCCAACACATTTTCACACATGTATTGTATCTATTGTAAGACTAATCTTTAACACTTGTAATGCATGTTGCTTTAGCATGTGTTCTACATCTCAAATATTTCATTTGTTGTAATGCATAATCTATTAATGGAAATGTGTTGTATATGTTGTTAACGTTGTCTCGCCTGGGTAGACCGCTCTCTTAGACACCAGATAGACCTTTCACATGAAGCTTGCTGTAACAATTGTTGCACTTTTTCGGACTAATTCGTGAGTGTTGTACATGTTATCTTACCTTGTATGTTGTGACTGCCACATCCATGTGGACTGCTCCACTAGACGTTGTGATTTTCCTGTTGTGCAATGTGTTCCTAGTACTGTTGGGACTGCTCCCAATCGACTTGGAACTCACTCTCACCCTCTCCCTCGATAGTGAAAGAACCATTGGCACAAGTGAAATTTACACTCAACAAGCATGTGAACCTCACTTCTCGAAGACAAAGAAAACCACTCTCCCGTGTTGACAAGCAAGAGTTGAGGCAAATCCTTAAGACAATGGCAACCGAGCCATCATACTGGATGGGACTCCCACACCAAACAGTGTGAGGTCTAGTTGGGACTTCATATCGAGGTGATCCCCTGCATGTTGGCACATTCAACAATGTCAACATGTGCACAAGTTCCTATATGTAACATGTGCACCAAAGAGATCCAAAATTTTGAGCATTTCAGGTGAGATATAATTGCCATTCTTTGTTACTAATCATTGTGCATATATTTTATATAACAAGTTGGCATGGGAAATATATATAATATCAATACATATTGTAATTATTCACACCATATGAGGTTTCAAATTAGTCAACATGTGCCATATCACCCTCATTCATGGGATATTAAAGAATACTTCTAATTTCACTAGATATTGAAAAAACTCCCAAAATCCCTTTGTTGAACCCCCCTTTGCCACCCCCTAGCAATATATCTTTGTAATAAAAATAACCCTTATTCTTAATAGATATCTTGGTTTTTAACCAAACATCCCTTTTTATACCCATAATAACTATAAAACCCCCATGTCACATCCATCCCCCTAGTACCTATGATATATTGACTTTATTTTTCACAATTTAAAACACCCCTTTACAAAGAAACGTGGTAAGATATTGGTTAACAATAGGAATCCCCCATGGCACAACATAATATTTTGAAACAATAAATTTAATTATCCCCTATCCTTTATAGTAACATTCGTTTCCTGAAATTTCACACACCATGTTGATATTATAATTAATAAGTATCGATATATATGAATGAGAAAAATGCACCAGTGTAATTTTTTATGGCATGCACCAGTTAATGAGTTCAAAAGAATACAATGTGTGTGTGTGTGTGTGTGTGTGTGTATGTATATATGTTTTAAAAAATTTAATAAACTATCTTAAAATCAAATATGTTTTATGGTAATTTTTTTTTTAATTGCATTTTAACTAGAAGGAAAATACCTTCTAGCAAATGTTATAATAGAGGTTTTTAGTCTTATAAAATTGGCAAAAATTGTTAAAAAAAAAACCTCTAAAACATCCATTTGGGATAGCGAAGGTGGTAGAGGAGGATTTAGTAGAAATTCATTACAACTGAAAAAATCTGGGTGGCCAAAGGTTTTGGCGGATGCCTTTTTTTTGGTGTTCTTAATGGAACAAGTCGAACCAGTGTGCTACATACATAAAATCACCAAGTAACATACATAAATAAAATCGAGGCATTGAATGCAAAGAACACCAGTGTGTAATATATATTATACCAGTGCTACGAGATAAAAAAGCCTCAGGGCATTTTTCTAAGTAATAACATTAAGGCTCGCAAAAAATAATTGTGTGGTAGTTCTTTTTTTAAACTTTCAGCGTCGATGTGCATTGTTAGTACAAAGTCCCCAAACGTGTTAGTTATATAAAAGGAATGATGTTGTTAGTTTTCATAAAGCACCAGGCTGGAAATAATATTTTCTAGGACCGGGGAGCTAGTTCTATGAAGGCACTGGTGCGTTAAGAATTACAGTGCACCGAGGCATTAATCTCAGATACATCAGGTGCTTCAAGTTTTAAATGAACTAGTGCTCTCATTTCTTAAAAGGCACTGGGCATGCAAAAATATGTCGTCATGGTGCTTTTATATAACACAAAGCACTGGGGCTTTTTTGATGTTATAGATGCACTGATTTTTTGAATGAGGTTTTTTTCTTTTTTGGAAATATTGACCTGTGACAGTGCAATTATTGTAATTTTTAAAATATATTATTCATTGAAAAATAGACATATATATTATAACAATATTCATATAAATTAAAATTTTATTACAGTATTTGTATAAGATTTTTAAAGTAATTTGTTATATTATCATATATCACATCTCTTCAATAATATTTAATCATTCATATATTTAATTAGTGGTGTAACATTTCACATCAACATTGGATAACGCAATAGAATAAATTAAAATGGATTTTATTATATATCATTAAGAGGCTCTTTGTCATACAAAATGGGATTTTTATTGGTAACCCCTTGTCTTTCAATTGGGGCACTATGTCTATTACATTAAACAAAATGTTTGATTTTCACAGAAAATTCTTTCAAAAAATATAACAAATTGTATTTATATCCAAATCGATCATCATTCTTCGTTGGAATTGTTGTCTCTCTTCGAGCTACTTCCATGATTGGTTATTTGGAGGAATGTTTTATTGATTGCATCGATTTTTTTCTTCTTCTTTATCTTGTAGTTTCATCTACAAACATAAAAATGAAGTGTAATGAGTGTATCTACATTGGTGAGAATAATAAAAATATAAATAAATAATATACATCAATTTAAATTGAATAGCAATGTACCATAGCAATAAGTGACTCATAAATTTTGCTCATGGTTTCAAAACCAAGTATCATGCCTTGTTGCAACAAGTAAAAACCATGGTCAAAAACCCATGTAGAAGTTAATAAAGGAAAAATAATATGAACTTGGTCATGGAACATGTATTCCAAGCTGAATGTTGGGAAAAAAATCCTAGTGTGGGTGTTCATTTGGTTTATTATGGCTATGAAAATTGACAAAGGAAATGGAAAAGGCTTTGGAAAGGAAAAGTGACATTTATTGGCATTTATTTATGAAAATAATGGAAAATAGGAGAAAATGAAGGTGAAAGGTCATAGGTTTCAAGTGAGGAGAAAAATGAAGGAAAATAAGGGAAAATTGGAGAAACTAGAGGCATCATTCATAAAAGGCTTTTGAGGATCAGTTCATGGGATTTGTCAGTTTAGTTTTGTAGCTCTCATTCTATTCTCCCTCTCATACTCTTGGACACTTATATTTTTCTTGGAGAACTCTTAGTGGAGTGTGGCATACTTGGGATTTGGAGCAATAAGACAAAGGAAAGCAAAGAAAGTGCAAGAGGACATCATGATCAACAACTACAATGGATTTTTCTTGCAAGTAATGAGTTGCATGTATGATTCTCCTACTATTTTTGCCATGGATTGCATATGCATGTGGTTATTTGGTTATGATCTATAATTGGCATGGATGATTTCTTAGATTGATGGTGATTATTCCTAGCCTTACCATTTCCTAGATAGGCTTTGGTTGTAGGTTGAGTTATTAGTTCCTGGAAGCCTTGGTTAGACAAATGGTTTGGAAGCCTTGTAATAGCTTGGGTTGATTTATTAGTCCTGGAATCATTGGTTAGAAAAATGCTCTAGAAGCCCTTGGTGGGTTGATTTACTAGTCATGGAAGCCCTGGTTAGACAAACGCTCTAGAAGCCTGATGATAGTTGTGGGTTGATTTACTAGTTTTGGAAGCCTTGGTTGGAACAAACGCTCTAGAGCCCTAGAAAGCCTTCATAGAGTCCAATATGGTGATGGTTAGTGATGTTCAACCATGAGGTGGAATCACTGGTTGAGGGTTGAGGTGGTCCTATTTTGGTTTTGATTGATTTGTTTTATGATATCCCACATTCATGCTTGGAATATGGCATGGGGTGTCTAGTCAATTTAACATCTTAAATTGCTGTACATAAATTATCAATCCGGGAATCATAAACTGATGAAGTGTGGTGCACCATATGTGCTTAGTTAACCTTTTTCTTACTTTGTTGTTTTATAGTTTATGTTTTTTTTGGGGTTTTGTTCTTGTTGGTTTCCTAAAGTGTTTAATGCAAATAGAATTCCTATTCTAAGGTCTTAAGATTACTTTTAAAGGTCAAGTATGGATGTAGATTTCAAGACAAGGTTTATGTCCCTTATGGTAACTTCCAAAACTTAGCACTTCAAAAGATCTCAAAACATGCTATTGATAAAATTAACACTTGAATAGGAATGTAAATATGCAGCTACTTAAATAAAAAAAAGATGAAATACCGATCATGAAATCATTGTCTCTGCTACCCATCCAATTACAGAAATACAATCTAAACTATTGCACTCAAACAAACCAAAAATTTCAGACTAACGAAAGCAAGATCAATTTACTTCACTTATAATCCGATAGCTCGCCAAGTAGCTTTTTTGGGTTAAGCTATGGCTTCGGAGATAACGTCAAATAACATGAAGAATTGATATCTAAATTACCTACTTGCAGATTAACGAAAGCAAAATCAAATTACTTAACTTATAATTCGATAGCTCGCCAAGTAGCTTTTCGGGGTTAAGCCATGGCTCCGGAGATAACGTCAAATAACATGAAGAACTTGATATCTAAACTACCTACTTGCAGAATGAAAGTAAAATTAAATCACTTCATTTATAATTCGATAGCTCGCCAAGTAGCTTTTCAGGGTTAAGCCATGGCTCTGGAGATAACATCAGATAATCATGAAGAACTTGATATCTAAACTACCTACTTGCAGAATGAAATTAAAATCAAATCACTTCACATATAATCCGATAGCTCGCCAAGTAGCTTTTCGGGGTTAAGCCATGGCTCTAGAGATAACGTCAAATAACATGAAGAACTTGATATCTAAACTACCTACTTGCAGAATGAAAGTAAAATCAAATTACTTCACTTATAATCCTATAGCTCACCAAGTAGCTTTTCTGGGTTAAGCCATGGCTCCGGAGATAACGTCAAATAACATAAAGAATTTGATATCTAAACTAGATAACAACAACAAATAAATAAAACTTAAATCAAAGCATAATTGAAATTGAAAAGCTTAAGAAAAAGTTCAACAGAAAGGCAAATCTCATGTCACTATTTGATGCAAAAACATGTAAAGAAAAACCAATCTACAATCAACCGGTTGAACACACTTGCATGAATTAAAATTGCATGAATGGAAAATATAAACTATCAAACTTGAAAGCAATAAAATGACATACATGAATGAAATCAAAGCAAAATTACAAAATTAAATCTACTCTACCTTACATTCTAATATGCTCCATAACATCTACTTCACATCTCCTTCCATGTTGATAACATCAAAGCTTTATTCAAATACTTCAAAATTACAAAGTACAGCAAAGCTCTCCAAAGCTTTCCAAAGCCATCAAAGAAGAACTACAAACTCCAAGCTAAAGAACTACAAGCTAAGCTGAGCTAAGATTAACAAATGAAGGAGAGAGATTTCCTATTTATACAAAAAGATGAGAAGCCATCTCATTAATGAGAGTCCATGAATCTCTCCCTCTACCTCTAGAGTCCTAATCAAAATAGGAACTGATAAGACACATGTCTTCTTAGAGTTTCAATACAATTAGGAGATGTGACACATATCCTCATGATCCATGATTCTTTCCACTCAAATTCGAATTTGGCCTTATAGTGCCACACAAAGGTCTTCTAGAAGCCTCCTTTTAACCTACACGTCAACAATCTCAACCCACATGTTAGGTATAAGCATATGCACATTATTTTCTAATTTTTAACTACAAATTCACTTAAAAAGGTTAAAAATTAATAAAGTTTGGAAAAACATAAATGTGGCCCAATGATAATGAAAGTGGGATGAATGTAGTGACATAGTAGTGAAATGGAGGTGAAATGGAGGTTATATAATGGACATAATAGTGAAAGTGTAATGGAAATGAATGACATTTTCAAGACCCAACATACCCCCAACTAAAGTTATTGCATGTCCTTATGCAATATATATTACATTAACTCTTTTGATCATTGAGCTTTCGTTTAACTTTGCATGATATCATTTGATAACTTCATATTTCTGCAAAGTGTTTTACTTGAATTGCAACATGGTTGGTTCTTGTGTTACAACCATTTTTTTTTGTTGCATTCTATTTTGATCTTTGAACTTTGCATAATGATATTTTGATTATTGTTGCAAAATATATCTTTATTGAGTTGCATGATGGTTGGTTCTTGTGTAACAACCATGATTTTGTTTATATCCAATTTATCCTTTAAGCACTTTTTGAAGAAAAGCCATTGTATACTCATAATAACAATGTAATAGTTAATATATGTTGGAAGTATGTGGGCTCCTAAATATGATATGGACATGGCAAGATATGAATATAATGTATTTCCCCTCCGCATTGATGGTATTGGCAATTTTATGATATGAGGAAGAGAAATGTTTTTCCAACAATTATCATTTTAACTTTTTATGGAATTCTATGGTCAAAAGTTAGAAAATGACATACCTTAACTTACCCTTTGGAATGGATGAGTTGTATGTGTGGTGGCTGCAAAATTCTGATCATATTCTTCTTCAAGTGGCTGAACAAGAGGAGTCATGGATAAAGAGTTGAGATGACTTTTTATTGCTTCTACTAAAACTTGCTGAATCTGCTCCAAAATGCTGAAAATAATAGTCTTCATGTCTTCAAAACTCATTGGCACAATTCCTACTATGTGAAAAAAATGCTCTGATGTCAAACATAGCGAGAAATCGTTGACTTAGTGGCCATTAATGGATGCCACTAGTCAACACGAGAACTCTCACCATTGATGACAATGAAAGTCAAGATGCCCAAACACATCTTGCTAGGTACGAATGAATTTGCCAATGTCGAGTCACCTAGAAGATCTGATGAACAAGGGACATTAATGTATTTCCATTGTTTGTCAGCATAAGGACTTGCCATTAAGGCATGCAAACCTCAAGGTGTTTTTACAAAGAACTTAGACTCAAAGGACTATAGACTCAATAATTTGCATTGAAGCAGGGCTTATTTGTGAAATGAAAATAACAAGAAATGAAAGATGTGAATAAGCCTCTTGCTTTTATTTGTGGATTATGAATGGACAAAAAGAGATGGAAAGTGTATGTGAATGTAAATGGAAAGTATGAAGTGAAATGAGGTGAATGGTTTATTATGAGGTATAGATGTGATGGAGACAATAGTATCTGAAAGTTTTTCAAGTGTTTGGATCTGGTTTTGCATCAGCATATTTCCTCTTTGTTGCTGATCATCTTTTTATGAAACAAATTGGTCTCTTAGAGAGACACCATTCTCTTGTAGTCATGTGTCCTTCCTCTTGGAACCTGCAAAAAAACTAATACTTCTTCTATAATGGAATGTAAAATTATCAAAGGAGATAGATGGCCAATCTCTCTAGTTATGATATTTACATACAAAATTAAGAATTTGTATTAATGAAACAAGTTCTCAAAGGAAAAATAAAAAAAATGTATACCTGCTTTGGAATTAGTGCCTCAAGTTGAATGTTGCTTCTTTTCAGCAATTTATTTAATTATTTACCTTTCAAACTCTAATGATTGATTTATCATTGTGTAGATATTGTTGAGATATTTCCAATGATACATGAATCATCAAAATCTGATTTCGTATGAAAACGTTACGCTGATTTGAACATTGAGGTTTTTTTAGCTGGAAAACAGTTGCAGAATTGGACTTTAGTTGCGGAATGTGCACAGTTTCTGTAGTTAAAAATCTCGAATAAAAAGTTAGCCATTCATCTTTTATCATCAGTCCAAAATTAATCAATGCCTTCAGAAAAGTGAGCAAATAACTTATTTATTTCATTGATTCAAAATTATTTTTTTTCTTGACATGCGGCGACTTAATGATAACAAACACCTTTAATTCCCTTTGATTGGGGTCTTTTTCATCGACTTGGATCAAATGAATAGGACACCATCTATGTACTAACATTTTCCTAGCTACCCATGTGGTTCGTTTCGTCTCTTGACACCTATAACCTATAGAAGTATGAAAATGGTTGCAAAATTGCCAGTTAGCTGCGAAATCAAGTTGCATTCCATAGCTAAAAGATAGTCAACCATTAGTTTTCTGATTTAAGTTATTGGAAAAGAGATTTTATGCAGTCAAGTACCAGGGAGAAAGAGCCTAAGATCACAGCTGGTGCACAAGACCAATTATTCATGAGCTTCTTTGCGATTTTTCAAAAAATTTCTTCATTGTCTGCTTGAAAAATATTTTTTTTATAAATGGTATATGAAGCAAAACAATTTTAATAATGAAAATATTCAAGAGTAATGGAACTGTATGATCTTTTCAACAGCTTTGATGACTCCTTCAGTTCTGTTCTCACAATGAGACCCATTCTGCCTTTTTTATTGCGTAAACACCAATGTAGAAGATGGATATATGAAAACAGTGGTTATGTGGAAGCAAAACGGTTGTATGAATAGGAAATGAAGAATACCGTGGAGAAAACTGATGGGTATGGAACTGGAAAAATACTGAGTATGAAATGAAGATGGATTTTTGAAGCAAGAAGACTTGTATGAACGGAAATAGATGAAGGCTATAAAACTTGGTGTACAGATAGACTGTGTGGAGGCAGTAAACTATCAGTTTTGAAATTCAGCACGCAATTCTCCAACTTTTGTATGATCAGTAGCAAGATCCATTGGTACCAAGGTATAGTTCTCAAGGCCGCTGATTAAAATAATTCTAGAAACTGGATTCAGCTGTATGCTAATTGTTGATTTACTCAAATTGCTTAAAACCAAAGCATATAATCCAACCTAGCTGTAAGTGTAGTTTGACAAAGATGAGGTGGAAAATAGTCATGAGCTTGATTAGTGCTTTTTATGGGATTACAGTTTGATAGAGGTTGTTCCATTTCATTTTTTTTTACGTCATAATAGAATCAAACATGTACACATTTGTGTTTCAAGTTGAAAGCATAACAAGTGATCGCTCACCCGACCATATTTCTGGAAAAAAGGCCAGTAAACTCACTCTACAGCACCAGCTTAGGATCCCTTTCTTTTGACCCAGATCTTTGACCCAATTTAGCTACGAGTACCAAATATTGTGATGTTGTTTTAGCAAGTAAAATGCCGAGCATAGGAATAGTATTTAAACAGATCAATCAAGAAGAGTCGTATTCAATTGGGATACGTCATGTATCTTGCTGTTAAACTGAAGTAAAAGTCACGGAGATCGTTAGTCATTAAAGACAAGAGACGTGGTGTAAAAAAGATTAAATGCCAGCATACAATAAGTTCCCAAATTGGATTTGTTCTCTCCAAGCATGTAGAGTCAAAACAACAAACTATTCATCAATTAAAATTCGTTTTTCTTCACGCGGCATGCAAAAAGAGGCTTTAGAGAACCTAGAAATTCTCCCAAACCTCCACGAATTTCTTAAAACCGTTTCTGGGTTATTTAATTAACTCTTCGGCCGAAAAAACCCATGTTTTATGTTTTCCAAATTCGTTTTCATTTGGCTGAAACGTGCAGTTAAAGTTTGACATTTTTACTGTTCTGCGTTTTTTTGTGAATCACTGCATTCGGTTGTAAAATAAATTTCGAATTTTTTTTAGATGCAATCACAGCACAAGAAATGGAAAATGAACCAGCCAGTCTCAGGAAATTCTTGCAGAGATTTTACAGCTGCGATAACTCCCGCAAAGACTTTAGAGAGTCCTTTGGATGATTGTTTGAAGCCCGGTTGAATGCATACTTTGAAGTTTGGGTTTGATATCGGACGTGGTCACAAATAAAAGATCAGAGCCAGCAAACAAATCTAACAAATTGAACATGGCATTTGGTAAATGACACTTTGCAAATTTGTTAAAATGCCACCGCACAAATGAAACTCGTCTTGCTTACACATAAAATTGGATTTGTCTCTCACCATTCTTCTTTATAAATCAACGTTTTTCTATTGAACTAAAGCTCAGATGATTTGCACAATTGGATTTTAATTGACAGGTATTGATGAAGTCCTAATCACAACAATGGATCGGAATCTAATGGCTCCCAATTTCAAGTAGCAAAGGCTTCAAATTAAATGTGCTAAAAACAGGACTTTGACTGAGGTCATAAGCTGGTTTTTTATCAATCTGGGCTGGGTGACTAGGATAAGATCAATATTGGGACAATTTTGGAGATGCCCATGTGGTCGGTTTATTCATTTGAAATTAGCTGCGCAATTCATAGTTAGCTGCGGAATCAGGCTGCATTCCGCAGCTAATTTGTAGAATCTTATTAAAATAGGACACAGTGTTTTGAGGACCACTACAGACCATAACCAATCAATCTTGGACAGTTGAACCTATCAAAGCAGTTTTTTTTTTTTATTGAATCAATTGAAATGATGAAATTTATTATGTCTCATTTTTTTTTTACATAACAATCCTTTTTCTGATCCTCCAGATCACACAAAGTGCAGGAAGAGAGCATACTCAAGAAATTATTAATTTTTTTTTTAGATGTAAGAAATAAGGTCTCCTAATTACACTTGCCCGGAAACGACACCAAAATGTCTAGTCAATTTAACGTCTTAAATTGCTTTACATAAATTATCAATCTGGGAATCGTAAACTGATGAAGTGTGGTGCACCATATGTACTTAGTTAACCTTTTTATTCCTTCGTTGTTTTATAGTTTATGTTGCTTTTGGGGTTTTGTTCTTGTTGGTTTCCTAAAGTGTTTAATGCAAATAGAAATCCTATTTTAAGGTTTTAAGAATACTTTTAAAGGTCAAGTATGGATGTAGATTTCATGACAAGGTTTATGTCCCTTATGGTAACTTCCAAAACTTAGCACTTCAAAAGATCTCAAAACATGCTATTGATAAAATTAACACTTGAACGGGAATGTAAATATGCAGCTACTTAAATCAAACAAAAGATGAAATACTGATCATGAAATCACTATCTCTGCTGCCCATCTAATTACAAAAATGCAATCTAAACTATTGCACTCAAACAAACCAAAAATTGCAGACTAACGAAAGCAAGATCAATTTATTTCACTTATAATCCGATAGCTCACCAAGTAGCTTTTCGGGGTTAAGCCATGGCTCCAGAAATAACGTCAAATAACATGAAGAATTGATATCTAAATTACCTACTTGCAGATTAATGAAAGCAAAATCAAATTACTTCAATTATAATCTGATAGCTCGCCAAGTAGCTTTTCGGGTTTAAGCCATGGCTCCGGAGATAACGTCAAATAACATGGAGAACTTGATATCTAAACTACCTACTTGCAGAATGAAAGTAAAATCAAATCACTTCACTTATAATCTGATAGCTCACTAAGTAGCTTTTCGGGGTTAAGCCATGGCTTTGGAGATAACGTCAAATAATCATGAAGAACTTGATATCTAAACTACCTACTTGCGGAATGAAAATAAAATAAAATCACTTCACTTATAATCTGATAGCTCTTCAAGTAGCTTTTCGGGGTTAAGCCATGGCTCTGAAGATAACGTCAAATAACATGAAGAATTTGATATCTAAACTACTTACTTACAGAATGAAAGTAAAATCAAATTACTTCACTTATAATCTGATGGCTCGCTAAGTAGCTTTTCCGGGTTAAGCCATGGCTCTGGAGATAACATCAAATAACATGAAGAATTTGATATCTAAACTAGCTAACAACAACAAATAAATAAGACTAAAATCAAAGCATAATTTAAATTGAAAAGCTTAAGAAAAAGTTCAACAGAAAAGCAAATCTCATGTCACTATTTGATGCAAAAACATGTAAAGAAAAGCTAATCTACAATCAATCGGTTGAACACAATTGCATGAATTAAAATTGCATGAATGGAAAATCTAAATTATCAAACTTGAAAGCAATAAAATGACATACATGAATGAAATCAAAGCAAAATTACAAAATAAAATCTACTCTACCTTACATTCTAATATGCTCCACAACATCTACTTCACATATCCTTCCATGTTAAGAACATCAACGCTTTATTCAAATACTTCAAAATTACAAAGTATAACAAAGCTCTCCAAAGCTTTCCAAAGCCATCAAGGAAGAACTACAAACTCCAAGCTAAAGAACTACAAGCCAAGCTAAGCTAAGACTAACAAATGAAGGAGAGAGATCTCCTATTTATACAAAAAGATGAGAAGCCATCTCATTAATGAGAGTCCATGAATCTCTCCCTCTACCTCTAGAGTCCTAATCAAAATAGAAACTGATAAGACACATGTCTTCTTAGAGTTTCAATACAATTAGGAGATGTGACACATATCGTCATGATCCCATGATTCTTTCCACTCAAATTCGAATTTGGCCTTAGAGTGCCACATAAAGGTCTTCTAGAAGCCTCCTTTTAACCTACACATGTCAACAATCTCAACCCACATGTTAGGTATAAGCATATGCGCATTAGTTTCTAATTTTTAACCACAAATTCACTTAAAAAGGCTAAGAACTAATAAAGTTTGGAAAAACATAAATGTGGCCCAATGATAATGAAAGTGGGATGAATGTAGTGACATAGTAGTGAAATGGAGGTGATATAATGGACATAATAGTGAAAGTGTAATGGAAATGAATGACATTTTCAAGACCCAACAGGGTGACTGGCTGAAAGAAAGATTTGGTTCAACCTCGTCTATTGTTGGGTAGTTTGTGGAAGAAACATACATGGTTGGCCTATGAAATCATCAATAATATATCTTTCTCCTTGGTATTTTATGGGAAAATATACTTGTTTATATGTGGTTCAAATGGATGTTATATCTTTGATATTTTTGTTGGTTATATGTTGGTTATGAGTGAGTTTTATGACTTGTATAATGTATGGCTCTCATCATGTTTTGGTTAATCACTGAATGTAAAATGAATATATGTTTTAATAGATGGTAATGAAATTATTGTGATGAGGCATCAATGCTTCTTAGCGATTCTCAGATAAGTGTGAGACCCATATGCTCAGATATGTTGTTTTAATGTGTAGAATGCATATTTGTGACATGTTTGATGAAATGTTTGTCATGGATAGTAGGGGTTCATTCAAGTCCCTGTTGAATTATTTGCATTGTATTATTGTCTCAATTTTATTTTTCAATTCTGGAAGTTTCGTGGAGTTATGGGTAGTAGCCTGACTCCTGGCCCTGAAAAAGTGGAACGAAATTTGGAGTCACTAGCATAGAACTACCCGGAAAAGTCCCCAGTCACAAGCACGCCTTACTGTGGGAGAAACTAGAAGTCCTAGTCACATGCATTCCCATGTCATTGGAGCAAATAATGCTTTAATGCAGTAAAATTTCAAGTTTTCACAGGGGTTGGTCACCTAGAAGGGTTAGATGGCTCTTGGGGGTTTTGTTGTATGTGTAGAAGGGCAGGTTGGTTGTGTTCCATCTGTTCCACTTCCTTAACTGACACAAAGGAAGTTGAATCATATCATAGTAACTCTATGTCACGTGTTTACCCTAGTTGGACAGTTACTTGGGTAGATGTGGGAAGAGGATGTTATAAAGTGGTATCATAGCATGGTTTCGTTCTCCTTGGGTGATGTCTAGTTTTCATTATCCTTGGATGAATGTATTGTCTTATGTACATGTCAGTTGCATATAGGTCCGTGTGCTTTTTGTATATGTGCTTGTTGTGTATGCATGGCAGTGGTCATGATTGCGGTGTTTTCACCTTATGAAAGTTGATGGTGCCATTGTTGAATTTATTTTTCGTGAGTGTATTTCAGTCGTGCATTGGTTATGTGTGTCAATGTTTATATGTTGTTATGCATACATTGACTAGATGATGGTCGTTGTGCATGAAGTCATGGTATGTGGTCAAAATATTCATGCACTGATAACTTGATAATCACTGAAAATATGCTTATATGTTGACATGATTATGTTTATATATGTATTGTGCTAATATGGTCAATCTTGCAGATGAGATATCCTTCCTGAACTATACTAAGGTATGCTAGTTTGTTTATGATTTGGTTTAGCTAACATAATATACCTTGCAAGAAGAAGAGATCAAAGATTGATAGCAAGATGGTAGACTACAAAGATTCTCCCTATGAATCAGATGAGAAGCGTGGCGTTGGGAACTTTTCTAACTTAGCAGACACATTGAGGAGTTTGAAGGAAGAAATAAGGAGTTGCAAAGAATATAATGGAAGAATCATGCAGGCACAGGAGGAACAAGCAGAACTCAATGCAGTAATTCTTCAGAGTTTGTCAGAATTGCAGAGGTAGGGACCACTCTGGATCATCTATGGATAGGAGGATAGGACTAATGGGGCCTATAGTAGTAAATATCACAGTGAGCACAAGTCAGATGGAGACGACACAATCAGGGATGGTAGGTTCTTGCATGTACCGGGCATGAGAGGTGATGGAAATAGGTAATATTCTAGTTATCGTTTTGATAAGTATCATGGTCATCATTGTTATGATCCTTATAGGAGGAGTGATGGGGGATATTTTATAGATGAGTTCAAGAAAGAAAAGACACCTAAATTTGATGGCGAAATTAAGAAATCATAGGATGCATAAACATGGTTGCTTAGAATGAATAAGTTCTTAAGGTTACATGATTACTCAAAGAACATGAAGACCAAAATAGATACGTTTAGTATTATAGGTAAAGTAGATATATGGTGGGAAGATGTAAAGAATGTCAGAGATATTTATGAGGAGGAGTTGACTTAGAGTGAATTTGAGAGACTATTCAGGAAGAAGTATCTATCCAAGAGGTACTATGATGATAAGGAAAAAGAGTTTTATGAGATAAAAATGGGCTCTATGATTGATGACGATTATACTAGCATATTTCTGGAGTTGTTGAGATATGTGCCTTACCTAAAAGAGGAGAAGGCCAAGATTCAGAGATTCATCAGTGGGTTACTGGTAGCATAAAAATATAGGACTGTTTTTGATGAACCTATATAATTAGAGGAGGCCACTTAGAAGCTAAATATTTTTTACAACCAATAAAAGTGCAGATCTGAGACTAAGTAGGGCTGGAAAGGTAACAATAAGAATAAAGGGAAAAAGGATAAGAAGCAAGAAAGGCCTTGGGACACAGGTAACAAAGAGATTGCAACATCACATAAGTTCAATGCATTTGACAAAGGGTAGGGGTTTCAATTTGAGGAGTAGAAAAAGGGTACAGGTTGGAAGCCTTTATAGTGTTGGACTTGTGGCAAAGATCATCGAAGGAGATATTTCTCACAACATCAGGATGGTAGACCGCATATCTACATTTCTTAGGAAGCAAAGGCAATGGGGGATGTTAGACAGAGTGCTCCTCGGATTTATGCAACATTTGATAATAGTCAAGAAAATCACTGAGAATCTATCACTGAGACGGACAGTAAGCTTTGTGATCAAGTTGTTTCTGTTTTGATTGACCCTAGATCTAATTATAATTATGTTAATCTTGACCTAGTGGATAAGTGTGCCTTGAATAAACAAGTGCATGCAAAATATTGGTTAGTGTAGTTTGTTGGGTTGTGTTATATTCTTTCCACGACTAGCCCACGTAGTTAACTGGGGGGTTAGAGGGGCGGTGGAGCCCCCTTTCATTGAACTGATTGCATAGCAGGGGGGTCACAGGGGGTTTGAGGGGTGTAGGTAACCCCACTCTATGGGGTCCAGGGCAGCGCCCCAGAAATTTTTTGTTTTGGAACCTATGTTAGGTTGGGCGGACCCACCTATGGTTTTGTGCATGATTTTCACACATGTTTTTGGACGTGATGGTTTTTGGTCCATGGTTTTGGACACAATGGTTTTCAGTCCATGGTATTGGATGTTTCGGCATGTATAAATATGTATTATAACATTGAAAGGAACATAATGAAAAATCAAGCTAGTGGTCTCGGTTTTGGGATTCAGGGGAAAATCTTTGTGTATATGTGTTTTTATGTGTTATGCTCTCGCATTGTTTATTTTCTGTGTTTTAGAATTCGTATGCAGGTAATTTGTATATGGGGTTAAAACCTACATTTGGTATCAGAGCTTTTTTGGCTTCAAGGGGACACCTTTGTTGCGGAGGGGTTTCGCTCAAGCCTATGGTAGACCCTGTTCAATGGGAGATCTGTGAGATTGATTCTGGTGGTGAAAGAAGATGACAAGTAGTGGAAAGATAGAGATCGAGAAATTTAATGGTCAGAGTTTTGAGTTGTGGAAACTCAAGATGGAGGATATGTTGGTGGATAAAGATCAGTGGATCGCAGTAGATCCAGGTACTAAACCAACGAGAGTGTCCGATCAAGAATGGAAGAATTTGGATCGGAAGGCAAAGAGCACAATACGATTGTGTGTCTCAAATTTAGTATTGCTGAATGTCTCAAGGGAAGCCAAGATGAAGGCTTTATGGGACAAGTTAGGGACTTTGTACCAATCTAAGTCTCTGGTGAATAAACTGTTCCTACGCAAAAAGTTATATAACCTGAGGATGAAAGATGGAGACTCAGTGACAGAACATCTGAACACATTTAATACTATGGTAAGTCAGTTAGCATCTGTTGATATTAAAATTTTAGATGAAGATAAGTGCATTAGTTTGTTGTGTTCTCTACCAAATTCGTGGGATAGTCTGGTTATTGTAATAGGTAGCAATGCAACTGCCTTGCAGTTTGATGAAATAGTCTCATCCTGGCTGACGGAGGAGATGAGATGAAAAAATATGGAGAGCCAGAATGGTGATGCCTTTCTGTACGAGGATGGTCCCAAAACATAAACAAAAATAAGTCATCGATTGGGAGATCTAAATCTCCAGGAAAACCTGTAAAGGTGGTGTGATAGAAATCTAGAAAGGAAGGGCACCACAAAAGGGACTGTAAATCGAAAGCTCTTGATAAAGGAAAGGGATATAATGATGCTCCTTCTGCAGAGGAGAAAACCACCTCAGATGAAGGTGGGGATGTGTACTTGGCTTCTTCAAGTACACATGTAGATCATGAGGCATGGCTGATTGACTCAGGTGCATCCTTTCACTTCAATCCCCATAGAGAGTGGCTCTGTGAGTATGAGAAACACAATGGTGGTGATGTCTTCTTAGGGGATGATAGGAAGGCTAGAATCGTTGGTCGCCGAAAAGTAAAGTTGAAGTTGCAAGTTGGAATGGTTAGAACACTTCCAGGTGTTCTGCATATTCCTACATTGGTCAGAAATCTGATTTCTGTAAGCAAGTTGGATGATGTAGGTGTAAAAACAGTGTTCAAGAAGGATACCTGCAAGATGGTTTGGGGAGCACTGGTATTGATGTGGGGAGTTCGGATTGGAACTCTGTACAAGCTGCTAGGTAGCACGGTTGTTGATGGGTGCAACAGTTCTGTGGTTCCTAAAAGTGGAGCAGAAAATCTAGTGGTCTCTAGAGAGAATACCATGCTATGGAATCAAAGGCTTGGACATATTGGAGAGAAGGGCCTTCAAATACTCCATGGTAAAGGTATGGTAGAAGGTATGAGTAATAGCTCTTTGGATTTTGATTTCTGTGAAAATTGTGTATATGGGAAGCAGAATCGGGTGAGTTTCCCCTCTGGTGGTAAGAGGGCAAAACATATATTAGATCTTGTGCACAGTGATGTGTTTGGACCTGTGAAGGTTCCATCACTGGGTAAGTCCATGTACTATGTATCATTTATAGATGACTTCTCAAGGAATACATGGATATATTTCCTTAAGAAGAAATCTAAAGTTTTTGACAGGTTTAAAGAATTCAAGGCTCTGGTGGAAAACCAGACAAAGAAGAAGATAAAGGTGCTAAGGATAGATAAGGGTGGAGAGTTTTGCAGTAAGGAATTTGAAGAATTCTGTAAGAAGTGTGGTATAGCACGACATAAAACTACTCCATATACACCTCAGCAAAATGGAGTTGCAGAAAGAATGAACAAGACGTTGATGGAAAGGGAAAGAAGCATGCTCAGTGGTGCCAGGTTAAGACAGGAATTCTGGGCAGAGGCAGTGGAGACAGCATGTTACCTGGTCAACAGATCACCTTCATCAGCGTTGGAGGATAAAACTCCACAAGAGGTATGGACTGGTAAGAAACCCTCTCTTTCATGTTAGAAAATTATATATTACGGAGCAATGGAACACATAAAATATTGCAGAAATATAAACACAGAAAACGCACAAAACAAGAGAGACACAAATATACGTGGTTCACCCAGTTTGGGCTACGTCCACCCCGAACAGCCAGTCCTTCCTTTTCTATTATCCAGCAAAATGAAGAGACACAACCTACAACAAAACCGCTGTAATATCCTCTGTTTTCTCTCACAGTCTCACCTCTCTGTTTCTCACTCACAGAATACACATCTATTTCATAGCCTCAAATACAATGCCCTCATACAAAGAGAGGGGTTGCCTTCTAGGGAAAAATACCCTAAACTAAACATAAGTTCTACCGTCAGATCATCCGCCTAATGAACGGCCCAGATTGACTAGAAATTACTATACTTTTACAAGGAAATTTTACAACTGTTTTTAGCTTCGCCCCCCCCCCCCGGACCCCCCTTGCATCGAATATTTTACGGGCGGCGTTGCCGCCCCATTTTGAACTGGGGTCCAATGTGGCGGTACCATAGAAGATAATCAGGCTCCACACCCAACATTTCACATCTGAGGGTATTTGGATGTGATGAATATGTACATGTTCCAAAGGAGAAACAAACCAAGTTGGATAGTAAATCTGAAAAGTGCATCTTTATTGGGTATAAGGATGGTTTAAAGGGTTATAAGCTTTGGAACCCAGTAACAAGGAAGGTTGTGTACAATCAAGATGTGGTGTTCAAAGAGGTGAAATATGTTATTAGACATGAAGTCCAACCAAAGGAACCTGAGAAGATAGGGTTTGAGCTAAAGGAGGAAGAATCAGACTCTACAGTAGAGGATGAATCAGAAGATGAAGAGCCACAAACTCTGGCTGTGAGAAGATTAGTTCAAGAAAGAAGACAGCCAGAAGGTATAGTCCATTTGCTTTCTGTTCAAATTTTTCTTTATCTATTACTGATGATGATCCCAGAACTATGAAGGAAGCAGTAGATTCAAAGGATGGAAAACTCTCGAAGGAGGCCATGGTTGATGAAATGGCATCTTTGCACAAAAATGAGGCTTGGGATCTAGTGGAGTTGCCACTTGGAAGGAAACCCATTGGTAGCAAATGGGTGTTCAGGAAGAAGAAAAATTCAGAAGGAAAGGTGGAGAAATACAAAGCTCAGTTGGTAGCAAAAAGGTTATTCAGAGGTGTTGGGAATTGATTTCGGTGATATTTGTTCTCCTGTTGCCAAGGTAACTTCTATTAGATTACTTTTATTTGTTGCTGCTGCTTTTGATTTTGAGGTAGAACAGATGGACGTGAAGACAACATTTCTTCACGGGGATCTGGAAGAGGAAATCTACATGAAGCAACCTGAAGGCTTTGCGGTGAAGGGTAAGAAAGAACTGGTATGCAAGTTAAATAAGTCTCTATATGGGTTAAAACAGTCACCAAGGATGTGGTATCAGAAATTTGATACATTTATATGGGGATTTGGCTTCACCAGAAGCAAAGCAGATCACTGTGTGCATTTTAAATTAATTGGTGACCGTTGTTATCGGGAATAGTGTCTATGCAGAGCTGCTAATCCCACTAAGGCTGGTAGCTACCTTAGAAACAAACACACTAAAAACTACTTTCATTTTCCTTTATGAGAAATAGATAAGAGAAGAATAAGGAGACCAACCTCTGTCTTGTGCTTGGTTCCTTGCTCGATTCCTCTCTCTTCTGGTAGGTCTTTGCCACTAGCTTCCTTGTCTACCCACTTCAAAGAGTACCTGTAGAATCAAAGAAGCATAACACTATCCAAGAGCATAGATCTATTATCATAAACAATATAGGATCAGATGTACATTGACCATACAAATGCATAAATCATCAATCATACAAGAATATGGAGGAAAACTTGAATAGTTTTATTGATAATCAAGAAAGGGCAAAGAGAATTACAACCGATTATTCTGACCCAGCATCATCCTCTCAGCAAGTAAGCCCTTCTTCACCTCATGAAAAGCTTAGATCACCCAACACTATGATATTGCACCAAGAAACCAACAACACTTCCTTACAAGATACAAAATTCCAGCCTCTGGATCTCTGGGATGAGGGATCCATATATAGATGTCTGCAAGGGAGGTGAGTCAGCTTTTGAGATTTGATTAGTGTCTTCCCTCTGATAGTTCTTGATTCCACTTGGAGATTGATGATCTCTTACTCATCCCTGGTCAAATTCAGAGAGGCAAGTGTCACAGGAGAAGTTTCTGGAAGATTCCATGCTTCTCCACCTTGCGGATTGACCCTGCCATTTGTCCCTTCTCGCCCATCGCACCCCATAGAAGGGATTTTTGACATGCATCGCACCTACTGTGTGTATTTAGGTGGGATGCAATGCACTTTGCCTATGGAGCAGGTGAAATGGTCCAGTTTTGACCAGTTCTGAGTAGTTTTTCATGGAGAACTTCTGGGAGATGTTGTAATTAGTTGACCTTGTTCTTCTAGGGGTTGGAACAACACCTTTAGGGACTTAGGAGCCCTTGGTTTATGGACATTTATGCTTGGGGTTGCAGTGCCCAAAAATGTCTATAACAGTTGCCCCCTAAAGCATGAGGTCGTTAATCTTTTGATGTCGGGTGAAATGCTTTATCATGAGGATCCGAAGTTTTTTCGAGCTGGGAGGTGACCTGTAATAAGATACAATACAATACATTATCTTCATTTTATTTTCATGATCTAGCTGAGGCGGGCATTCCCATGCTCAGCTTTATAAATTCATTTTCATGTACATAGGACAGACAATCGTCTGAGTGTAGACTGATGATTCTGGTAGAGCCATCATCCCTTAGATTGGATGATTATCTATGCAGCAATGATGTACATTTGATGTCTTTATTTTCCTGAATATATATCGCAGCCCGAATGGATGAAACTAGATCCGGGGTCTTCAATCTCGTTCGATCTTCACTCAAAGTACAAGTCGATCCATGTGAGAGATGTTCTGGAGTCGAACATGGAAAGACATCGCCTGATTACCAGCCAATGATGTAAGCTGTTAACAGGCGCGAGAGGAATCACCGATAATGATAATGATCCTCAAGGTACTGCAGTAAAATCCATGTGGTGTGAATAAGGGACTTGGTGTCGAACACCATGCAAAATCTTTCGGTCGAAGGCCATTGATATAAACCTGTCACCGGAAGTGAGAAACTTGCCATTGAGGCATGCAAGCTTCAAAGTACTGAAAGGGTTGTTCCTAGATCGACTTCTTGGATAATGAGCTGATGTCGACAAAAAGAGATCTGTCATAGGAGGGCCTTAGTGAATCCCACATCGATGACACGAAACGGAGCAAATGATTTTAATGGAGGTGAAAACAATCTGGTGATATACGGTTCAGGGTGGCGGTCATGAAAGAATGGAGCGAAAATGTATTATAGTGGGTGAGACACAGGTGGATTCTCTGAGCGACTTCTCTTGAACATATCGGCGAAACTGACATGATGGATTGGTAGCATTAACCCCAAATGTGGATGGTGTGATGGAACCATGGTGATGTGACCAGTGAATGGAACAACCCAACCCGACTCGGATGCGGAGTGAAAGTGTCATGTTCAAGAGTGACTTGCTACCAACAAAGTTTCTTTAAGTTTTCTTCCCAATTTTTTCCCCAGTCATTGCTGACCAGTACCTCTTTATTTTTGTCAAGCTTGAGGAGGATAAAATATGCTTGTTCTATAATTTTCCCTTTGGGCAAACCCATCGCTATGTTTTAACGAGCCTAGCGATAGTGAAACTCATTCTTGTCTGTTATGGACAAGTTTGTCGCTATTAGGTTTTAACGAGTTTAACGACAAAGATAACTCGGTCCTTTTCAATTTTAGAGAGTCTGAAAAGGAACGTAAAGGAAACTCCAAAAATCCTTTTTCGTCATCTAATCCCTTAAGTCCTGAAAAAGTATAAAATAATACGAAAGGGATGAATTTTTGGTAATGTTAACGAGCCGAACAAGACAAGCGCTCGATCTTTTTGTGTAATAATCCCTCAGGTCCAAAAAGATTAAAATCTAAAGGAGGGATAGCACTTCCGGTCACTTTAATGAGCTGGAGAGGCCAATGGCTCGGCAATCTTTTCATATTTTACGAGTCAGTTGAAAAGAGCTTAAAGGAGACTCGTTTTTTGAGGAACGAGTGATAGATTCGGGTAGCAGCTGATTCTAGGTAAGGTTTGGAATTTTCCAATCACGGCAGTGTCACAAGGATGGCTAACAAGATCACTCTTCGTAGTTGTTCCTCAAAAGGGGTAAACAATCAAGTGGAGGTGAATGATCGGCCAATACAGAGTGAAGGTGATGATGAGAACACAACCAAGGCTTCAAAGGCTGAAGTAATACATTCATGATGGTTATTTATCAGAAATTGGTTCATTTTTTAATGAGCTTAAACGCTGGGGGAAACACTTGCTCATTGCTTATTTTTATTTTTTAACGAGCTTGAATTCCGCGTTAAAACTGCTTGATTAATCTAGTCACATAATAAGGACGTCTCATATATAAAAACGACATTATTTCAAAGCTTTGTCCCACATCCTTTCTTTATGCAAGTTAGGAAATGACCAATCCTACGAGTTTAAAGGGTTAGAGGGCCTATAAATTTAAAAAATAAATGATCTCTCTTCGCTTGCATGCCAAAAGGGTTGCATGCCCCCAGGTATAGTGAAATAGAGTTTCAAGGTTACCCCTCAATTTGCAGACAAAACATTTGTTTTATTGGGAAAGGCCTACCTTTTCAGGTTACCCCTCAATTTGCAGACAAAACATTTGTTTTATCGGGAAAGGCCTACCTTTTTCAGGTTACCAAAGATTGTTCTATTTGTGCCACAAACAAAACACTTCTTCGGCGATGTCTACCGAAATAGACAAAGGTGAGTGGCGCAGACGCCTCCACTCACATAACTTTGACGAGGGAATCTTATTCTAGTCTAATCCCCTTTTCCTAAACGGACGGGTGTGTCAGACTAGTCAGATATCCTTCGCGGAAACCTACCCTATACCTAAAGTTTTCCTGTCGAAACAGGCTAGGGTGCATGCCCCCTGGGTTTCAGTCATGCCCTCCGAATCACTCGCGCTCATCAGGAGGACGGACTGGGGATTGATGAGACATTCCTTGTGTGAAAAGACCATTCAGGGTTGGTATATGACTATTTGCTATGTGTGAACCGGGGAATGAAAGTTGGTCTACGAGCTTGACCACTCTTCCTTCGTGCGGAAAACACATTACTCTAAAGAGTGAGGAGACAATGGCTCCCATGCAATAAATATAGTCTCGTCCAAGGAATAGATTATAATCCAGGGGTCCTTGGACTACCATTACGTTCATGTGAACAGTTTTCCTTCTCAATGTTATCGGCACATCAGGAAGGATCCCTAACGGTCGACTGGTTCCTTTGTTAAAGCCTGTTATATTTCTCATCTCAGGAAAAAGCGATGGCAAACCAAGCGCTTTCCAAGTAGTTGAGGAAAGGATACTCATAGAAGCCCCCTCATCTATGATGGTACCGGCCATAACCATTCTATATACTTGAGCGATGATTCGGAATGGTACACTAGCCGGTAAACGGGGTCTGCCTAGTAGATTCCAGTCAAAGGAAACAACCAGGTTGCTTGGAGGTGGGACCGAATAGACGGTCGGGTATGAATCTAACGAACTTCCTTCCTGCGGTAAAGGAACGGGTAGACTGCCCCCATGTTCATCGGAGTCTGTGTTTACGAAGAGAATTTGAACGGTGTTGTTCTTGTTCTCTTCGGTGATTGTATCATCTGAAGATTGATCCTCTGAAGGCACGACCGGGTCAACTACCGCCTCGACCTTTTGACTTTCGTCTGGTATGGATTCAGATGGTTTATCTTCAATGATAGACATTTCGGCCGACCACAAGGGCGTGTCAGCTGGATTTTCAGCTAGTGACGGACTCGGCAAGAGTTTCTTGTATCCAGGAGGAAGCCGTAATGGTGAAACTGGACGTCGTCCAAGACTCTTTTAGCTTCATCTAAGAAGGGACAACGGTGGACAGCATGATCGCCTTCACACAATTTACAAGGAAATTTATACTTTCCTTTTTGTCCAGGGGCTTCACTTTCACTAGTTGATGGTGTATGCTCAACATGATCGTCAGAGGTTGATGACACCGGATTGTGCAAATGAGGAGACCAGTCCCTTAAGATCCAAGGGATGCAAGGAAAATCTCGATGGTAGTGGTCTCCTTGAAAATGACACATGGCGATTTAGGCCTGGTCGGTGCAGTGTGTGGATTTTCACTAGACGATGCTTGGTTGCCCCTTTTCGCCTTTGGCTCCTTCTTCTTCTTCTCTTTCTTCTTCTTCTCCTTCTTCTTCTCAGTTACTTGATTTTGGGCTTTACCAACTTCATCAAGCGAAGAGGAAGGAGGAGAGGAAGAATTGGATGAAGTAGAGGGTTGGGGGGTAACTCTAATATCGTTTAGTTGCTGACTTGATTGTTCAGGAATTACGGTGTTCTGAACGACAGAAGTCGAGAAGAGCCATACGGGCAAGCCGATTGTCAATCCTGGAAGAGACAATGTGGCCATATGGGGTGCACCAACATCTCCCCAAGAGGAGAAAGGAATAGGATTTCCTCCAAGGGGAACTCCTTGGTTGGTGGACTCCATTTTTCTCAACTTAAGATCAACGTAGGAAAGGTGATGATTATTCCGTTTAAAATAAATTTTAGACGCTTTGACACAACTTGTTTTTTCAATTTTTAAGAGTCGAGAAAAAACAAAAGATGACTCTAGTCGCCTTCGATTTTTAATGAGCCTGAAGTGACAAGTGCTCAGATGGACCTTTTCCATTAAGGAGTCTGAAAAGGAACGAAAGGGACTGCTCTGGAAATCTAGACAGAGGGATTACCAAACCAATCACAAAACTGCAGAATAATTTTTATGGTACGACAGTCAATCTTCCCAAATGCTATGTTCAGTGCATTGCGATCGATAGGGCGGTAGACACGGCTTCCTATGGATAAAGGATAAAGCCTATTATGGTCTCCCAAAATATACTCGACGGTACGTGGGAGCACAAGTTCGTACTGGCACTTATCGTCTCAAAGTGGAGGAATCACCCAACCAACAGTGAAAACAACAGTTACCAGGCTTTACGACGCCGGAATACATCTCTAGCCTAGACTTCTAGATGTTGTGCGTTAGGTTCCAAAGCGTTTTTAGATTCATTAAATTTATTTTATAGTTGATCTTTCTTAAGAAATTTTCCTTTTAGGTTCACCGCGTGATGTAGATGTACAATTCCTAAAATGTAATCTAAGATGATAAACAGTCGTTTAATCTTCTTTCTGCAATGAAAATCCTAGCTACTAAGGAAAGAGAGATGGCGTTATTTCAACAAAGAGCATAGAGCACACACTATGTGCGTTGTCCTAAATCAAACCAACAAACAATCTAAATGAAAATGCACATGCATGTATTTGTTTCCAGCCTTCTTAATGTGTGAATGATAAAAAGAAAGCTAAGCGCAAATCTGAATTATTTTCCAAAGCGACAATTACTAACAAGTTTCTTTTCAAAACAAAATGAGGACAATGACAACACTTTGCGATTTGGAATTGAAAACTTGCTTTCGACACTAGAAAAACTACTAATTCAGATCAAATACAAGAGTAACAGTGTAATCAACTATCAAGAACAATCAGATTCTCTTCTACGACTAAAAACGACACTTGCAACACTTTCAAATCAAGAAACGACAGTACAATTACGCTACTTCTTTGTAAAGGAGAACTGGAAATGACTCAAAAATACATAAAAACATTTACAGTTCTTTGCACAATGGAGGCAGAATAACAGCAAGGAAAGGGGTTTCAAACAGAGGTGTACTGACTACAGGCAGCAAAACTCTTGAATAGAGCTGAAAAGAGTGAACACAGAAACCAAAATTTAGGAACAAGGCCTTGTCTGATCAGCGCACCTGTAACACAGTGAAACTGAAATGCAACGCACCTACTACACTCGGGAAGTGCGCTGCATTTGAAGTTCATAGAACAGACAGTGCACTGGACCAGGGACGAGACTTTGATTGGATTCCGGGTCACAGTTTGCAGTTCAGTTCAGGGATTTAGGCCAAGCAAGTGGTAATCAGTAAATCAATCACAGGGGTAGATCTAAGGAGGTTACTAGAGCCACCACGAGGGCAATTAGAAAGCTTGTAAATCAATCGTTTAATTCATAAACAAAACCCGGAGATTGACTGAAGCAGCGTTGATCTACTTTGCACTTGCATAGCAAATGCAGTTCGAAGGCTAGCTGGCTTGACTTCAGGCTCCGTCTGTAAGTTTATAAAGTAAACAAATGTAGATGAACAAACAATCTACTCGCTCCCCAGCGGAGTCGCCATTTTGTTATCGGGAATAGTGTCTATGCAGAGCTGCTAATCCCACTAAGGTTGGTAGCTACCTTAGAAACAAACACACTAAAAACTACTTTTGTTTTCCTTTATGAGAAATAGATAAGAGAAGAATAAGGAGACCAACCTCTGTCTTGTGCTTGGTTCCTTGCTCGATTCCTCTCTCTTCTGGTAGGTCTTTGCCACTCGCTTCCTTGTCTACCCAGCTTCAAAGAGTACCTGTAGAATCAAAGCAGCATAACACTATCCAAGAACATAGATCTATTATCATAAACAATATAGGATCAGATGTACATTGACCATACAAATGCATAAATCATCAATCATACAAGAATATGGAGGAAAACTTGAATAGTTTTATTGATAATCAAGAAAGAGAAAAGAGAATTACAACCGATTGTTTTGACCCAGCATCATCCTCTCAGCAAGTAAGCCCTTCTTCACCTCATGAAAAGCTTAGATCACCCAACACTATGATATTGCACCAAGAAACCAACAACACTTCCTTACAAGATACAAAATTCCAGCCTCTGTATCTCTAGGATGAGGGATCCATATATAGATGTCTGCAAGGGAGGTGAGTCAGCTTTTGAGATTTGATTAGTGTCTTCCCTCTGATAGTTCTTGATTCCACTTGGAGATTGATGATCTCTTACTCATCCCTGGTCGAATTCAGAGAGGCAAGTGTCACAGGAGAAGTTTCTGGAAGATTCCATGCTTCTCCACCTTGCGGATTGACCCTGCCATTTGTCCCTTCTCGCCCATCGCACCCCATAGAAGGGATTTTTGACATGCATCGCACCTACTGTGTGTATTTAGGTGGGATGCAACGCACTTTGCCTATGGAGCAGGTGAAATGGTCCAGTTTTGACCAGTTCTAAGTAGTTTTTCATGGAGAACTTCTGGGAGATGCTGTAATTAGTTGACCTTGTTCTTCTAGGGGTTGGAACAACACCTTTAGGGACTTAGGAGCCCTTGGTTTTTGGACATTTATGCTTGGGGTTGCAGTGCCCAAAAATGTCTATAACACCGTGTTATTTATTTGGTCTTGTATGTGAATGATATGTTGTTGGTTGGAAATGACAAAGAAATTATTCAGGATTTGAAGACCCAATTGTCCTCCAAATTCGACATGAAAGATCTTGGTACTGAAAAATATATTTTGGGCATGGAAATTAAAAGAGATCGAGCAAAGAGAAAGCTCTGGTTAAGCCAGAGGAAGTATGTTGAGACAATATTGCAGAGATTTAATATGCAGGATAGTAAACCAGTGAAGGTTCCTATTCCTATAGGTGTAAATTTATCTGTTGAACAGTGTCCCAAGACACAAGAAGAGGAAGAGGACATGTCCTGTGTTCCATATGCTAGTGCAATTGGTAGCCTGATGTATGCAATGGTATGTACTAAACCAGACATTGCACATGTAGTGGGAGTATTGAGCAGGTTTATGTCAAAACTAGGAAAGGTGCATTGGACAACAGTGAAGCGGGTTTTCAGGTATTTGCGTGGAACTAGTGATTATGGTTTGTGCTACTAAGGAAGACCAGGATTGGACAGTGTGTTGGATATTCATGGCTTTGTTGATGCAGACTGGGTTGGAGATCTGGATCAGAGAAGATCTACAAGTGGGTATGTGTTTAACCTATTTGGAGGTGCAGTTAGTTGGATGAGTAAGATACAATCTGTAGTGGCATTATCAACTACAAAGGCAGAATACATGGCAGCCACTCATGCAAGCAAGGAAGCAGTTTGGTTGCAGAGATTGTGTTCAAGTATGGGTTAGTACATGGAGCTATAAGGATAGACTGTGATAGCCAAAGTGAAATTTTCTTGGCGAAGATCCCTGCATATCATTCAAAAACAAAGCACATTGATGTTCAGTATCACTTTGTGATGGATATGATAGAAGACAAAAAGGTGTTTCTGGTAAATGTGGACACCTTGAAGAATACTATAGATGCATTGACAAAATCTGTGAGTTTTGAGAAGTTCTCTTGGTGTAGAGAAACAATGGGTGTTGCAGTGCTGGATAAATGACTAAGCTCTCTTGTGGCCCCCTGTGGAAATAAAACAACAAGTGGGAGAATGTTGGGTTGTGTTATATTATTTTCACGACTAGCCCACGTAGTTAACTAGGGGGTTAGAGGGGCGGTAGAGCCCCCCCTTCATTGTGCCGATTGCATAGGGGGGGTCACAGGGGGTTTGAGGGGTGCAGGTAACCCCACTCTATGGGGTCTAGGGCAGCGCCCTGGAAAATTTTGGTTTTGGAACCTATGTTAGGTTGGGCGGACCCACCTATGGTTTTTTGCATGATTTTCATGCATGTTTTTGGACGCGATGGTTTTCAGTCCATGGTTTTGGACGTGATGGTTTTCGGTCCATGGTATTGGATGCTTCGACATGTATAAATACGTATTATAACATTGAAAGGAACATAATGAAAAATCAAGCTGGTAGTCCCGATTTTGGGATCTAGGGGAAAATCTCTGTGTATATGTGTTATGCTCTCGCATTGTTTATTTTCTGTGTTTTAGAATTCGTATGCAGGTAATTTCTGTACGGGGTTAAAACCTACATATTTGGCTATAGATACAAAGAATTGAGTTCCTCATTGGGTAATAGATTATGCATTTGAGTTGAATGGTATGTCTAGATCAACACTTGAATGCATTTTCGTTGGGTTTGTATATCATTCTTTTGGGTATGGATTGGTTGTATCTCCATAGGAACAAAGTGGATTGTTATGAAAAATATATTAAGTGCTTGGATGGAAATGGAGAACAAAGAGTCTCACAAGTTAATAAGAAAACAACATCAGTTAGAATGGTGACAACTATGAAGGCAAAGTGTAGTTGCAGGAAAGGGTGTGTGTTATTTGAAGTACATATTTCTAGTGACAAAGGTAAGGAATTTGAGGATGTGGATGTCTTGAGTAGGTACTTGGTTTTACAATAGTTTCAGGATGTGTTTCCAACAAAGTTTTCAGAATTACCACCCCATAGGTAAGTATACTTTTCTATTGAGCTGGTACCATGGGCAACACCAACATCAAAGGCACCATAATGGAAAAGCACTATAGATTTGGTAGAGCTGAATTTGTAGTTGAAGGAAATTCTTGACAAGGGATACATTAGGCCAAGCATATCTCCATGGGGTGCACTGGTATTGTTTGTAAGGAAGAAGAATGGTACTGTCAGGTTATGCATTGATTATAGGTAGTTTAACAATGTGAGTATAAAGAACAAGTATTTGTTATGGAGGATTGATGACTTGTTCGATTAGTTGAAAGGAGAAGAAGTGTTCTCAAACATTGATTTGAAATCCAAATATCGTCAGGTACACATCAAGGAAGAGGGAATTTACAAGACAAATTTCCAGATGAGGTATGGCCATTATGAGTTTTTTGTTGTTCCATTTGGTTTAACTAATGATCCAACTACTTTTATGTGCTTGATGAAGAGTGTGTTGCATCCTTATCTGGAAAAGTTTTTTATTGTATTCATTGATTATATACTGGTATATTTTAAGAATGAGGAAGAACATATTGAACATTTAGCAACAATATTGATATTGCTGAGAGAGCATCAGTTATCTGCCATGCTTAGAAAATGTAGTTTTTTTTCGAAAGAGGTACATTACTTGGGACATGTTGTTTCCAAGGAAGGAATAGCAGTAGATCCAGAATAGATGAAGGTTATCATGGAGTGGGAAAATACTAGGAAAGTGGACGAAGTAAGATCATTTATGGGGTTAGCAGGTTACTATAGGAGGTTCATTAGGAACTTCTCTTGCATTGCATATCCTATCACGTCCTTGTAGAAAAAAGGTAATAAGTTTAAATGGATAGAGGAATGTGCAACAAGCTTTGAACAATTAAAGAAGTTGTTGACAACCGCTCTAGTTCTAGAGATTACAGACCCGAACAAAGAATTTGTAGTAGTATAAATGCTTACAAGAGAGGGCTTGGTGGAGTTCTTATGCAGGAAGGACATGTAGTATATTATGAGTCATGGAAACTGAATGAGCATGAGAAAAATTATCTAACACATGATCTTGAGTTGGCAATTATCATCCATGCATTGAAAATGTGGAGGCACTATCTTCTTGGTAGGAGGTTTGTATTGATGAGCAATCACAATGAGTTGAGGTATTTATTTCACTAACCAAATTTGATTTCTAGATAAGCTAGATGGTTGGCCATGATTAGTGAGTTTGAATTTGAGATCAAGTACATTAAAGGTAAAGAGAATAGGGTTGTAGATGCTCTTAGCATGTGGATATAGTTAAACCACATAAAAGCCATGAGTTCTTATGGGACAAATCTACAGGATCAAATATTACAAGAAGGTCAGTAGGATAACAAGTACATGGAGCTCAGACATAGGTTACAACAGAGTATAACCACAGGTATAGGTGCACAGGATGTGGACTATCGTCTTACAACAAATTGATTTGTCAGATTTAGGGACAAGATATACGTGCCAAACAACAATGAGCTCAAGAAGACTATCTTGAGGGAGTTTCATGCAAAATTGTATTCAGGTCACCCGGGATATGAGAAGACATTGAAAATGGTGAAGAATTTATACTATTGGTTGAACTTGAAGAAATAAGTGGAAGAGTTTGTGGCAAGATCCTTGGATTATCAATAGGTAAAGGTAGAGTGTAAGCATCCAAGTGGGTTACTATAGCCGATTTCAATTTTGGAGTGGAAATGGGAAGTCATTTCCATGGATTTCATCATAGTTTTGTCAAGGACATCTAGATAACATGACTTGATCATGGTTGTGATTGACAAGTTGACGAAGGTAACACACTTCATTCTAGTGAAGTCTACATATTCAGCTAACGATGTAGTGTAGGTCTTCATCAAAGATGTAGTGAGGTTGCATGGTGTTCGAAAGAAGACTGTGTCATAAAGGAATGCTAAGTTTACTTCTAGGTTCTGGAAAGATTTATTTGTAGATTTTGTTACAGAGTTGGCCTTCAGCACAACTTATCATCCGCAGACAGATGGACATAGAGAGAGGGTCGAAAGGATATTGAAGGACATATTGAGGATGTATGTGATGCATCAACAGTGAAAGTGGGAAGCATACCTTCCATTGGTTGAGTTCGCTTAAAACAATGGGTATCAGGAGTCACTAAGGATGAGTCTGTTTCAGGCACTCTATGGGTGGAGTGATACTCCTATTAGTTGGAGTGATCTAGTTAATAGGGTATATATAGGACCAAATATGTTGGCAGATAGGGAAAGAAAATGTAGGTAATCATGAATAATATAAAGGCGGCACAGGACAGACAGAAAATTTATGCAGATCAGAACAGGTTGTTTAATGAGTTTCGAGTTGGGGAATAAGTGTACTTGTGCATCAAGCCTAGGAAGTGTTAGGAAAAATATTGAGCAGTGGGTGGGGGTGGGGGGGAATCATTATTTTCAAATTCAATTTCTCATTTTTATTTGTAGATGTGATTATGATAAAGGAAACTAACATATGTACATAGATGTTAATTAAAGAAACCCGCATGTATCCAGATAACTTATATGATCATTAATTCCATCATGTGTGCAATATTAATCAATGCATAATTAAATCATTATTCATCAATTAATCAATAAGTATGAGTAGTTAAGATGTATATAGAACATCAAAACACAAAAACCATATAAACACTAGTATTTTTAGTTGGAAACCCAATATGGGAGAAAACCACTGTTGTTGTCATATCTATATTCCTCTTTTATTAAAAGAAATATTCTTACAATATTGTGCTAGCGCAGACTCTAACCAATACATAGGATCCTACTTGTAGAAGGCTACAACCTTCTTTTGTTTTCTAGCTCCTATTGGAAGGGAGCTACAACCCCCTTTTTAAATACTGCTATCCTCAGCTCTTGGTGGATAACATTTTAGAATGTTTCAAACTGGATCCACACCCAACTATTCTAAAATCAATTACTCAAATATTGAACCAACTTAATCATCAAATCAACTAATGTTACCAATTCAACTAGATCAAACTAAATCATAACATATCATGCCAATGCATAGCCACTCATCAATATATTGAGCCAAACATTTTTACCCATCATAGAAACCAGCTGCTGCTAGTGCAAACAATGATCAAGCATACATTAGATTTTATATGCTATTCTTCTTAATCATACCTGTGTATGTACGCACTTCTCCTAAAGAATATTAGCATATAGGTCTCCAAACACTGATACCTAGATCTAAATCACTTACACATTGAATCAACGATTGTATCACATACTAAACCCATCATGTATCATAGAATCTGTTATGAAACCAGCTCACAAAAAGATAGAAAAGATAGATCAACACCTTAAAATTCAGCCTCTTTGGGGGGGAACCTCCTTTACATTACACAAATGAACAATTCTTAAATAATACAAATGACGAGACCTCATTTCTATATATAGGAGTCTAAGGGGTTATAATATAATCAGAGCCGACATAACAATAATAATGTAAGGGCACAATAATAACAATAGTGGGCTTCCATGCGGCACAATAATAACAATATGGGGACTACATGGGCACAACAATATAATAAGGGGGTTGTACTAATAACAATAAGGGGTTACACTAGTAGTATAGGGGCCTAACATTCCCCTCTCCTTCAAAAAGTGTTGTCCTCAACACTTGAGTAGTTCTTGATGCTTCTGTATAAAATTCTTGTCCTCCCATGTGGAATATTCAGTGGGTAAGTTCTTCCACTTGATGAGATACTCTAAAATTGATCGATTTCATAGCTGTTGGGTTCTTGTTTTTGTGACTGCTCTAGGTTCCAATATGATTTTTCCTTCCTCTTCAAGTTTTGGAAATATTGTTTGAATTGGGATCTTCTGCAACTTTTGAATGAGTGGCCATACTTCTTCGTCATTCTTCCATTCATCCCTTGCTTCGTTTATCCAATCTAGTTGGATAATAGAAATAGCACAAAAAAATGCCTCCACATCCTCATTCTTTCTTCAGAGTGCATATGCAACAAAATTTTTCTTCCCTTTTCTATAGATGATGTCAAAGTCATAACCCAACATATTTGTGACCCATTTTTTCTTTTCTTCTAAAGATAATAGTTGTTCTAAAAAGTATTTAAGACTATCATGATCCATTTTTACCTTGAAGTGTCTTCCCATTCGGTAAGGTCGCCATTTTTGAAGTGCATGTAGTATTGCCAACATTTCCTTCTCATAAATAGCTTGCTTGAGATGTAGCAGTAAAAATACCCAATCACCTACATCAAAATATTTTTCACTAAGATGTTGATCGGCTTGTTGTTTCATTTGATTTTGCACCAAAGTGGTGTTATCCTTTAAAAGTTGGAGAACTTGTTGTTGATGATCAATGTGATCTTTCACTGCTTGAACATTTTTCTTCTTGATATGTCCTTCTATCTTGAGAGTTTGAGGAGTGGTAATTTCTTCCAATGCTTTACCAGATATGGTCAGATTCATTTCTTGATGCTCGATGGGACCTTTCACTTCTTGAACATTTTTCTTCTTGATATGTCCTTCTATCTTGATAGTTTGAGGAGTAGTAATTCCAGCCAATGCATTACAAGATATGGTTGGATTCATTTCTTCTTTCTCGATGTGATCTTTCACTTCTTGAACCTTTTTCTTCTTCATATGTCCTTCTATCTTGAGAGTTTGAGTGGTAATTCTTGCCAATGCTTTACAAGATATGGTCGGATTCACTTCTTCTTTCTCTGGGGTTAGGTCCTGGCATATATCCTCTTCTTTTGATGTTTCTTTATTCTTTTCTTCCTCCTCTTCATACTCTACATAAAATAATTTCTTCTCAGCACACTTATGACCTTTAGTGCATTTTCTATCACAATTGTAACAAAGTCCTTTTTCTCTTTTTTCTTCCAATTGTTGTGGTGTAAGCCTTGTAGGTTGTGGAAGGCTAGGAGAAGAAACACTTCCATAATTATAGTCATGAGTGGTGGGATTCATTGTTTTCATAATTTCACTTTCAATTTTTCTTGCCAACTCGAATGCCTCCTCCAATGAATCAGGTTCCCAAAAACAAACCTCATGTTGAATGTTATCCTTTAAAGTCCCTATGAAGACATCAATCCTTTGCTTCTCTGGAATATAATTTACCCTTCTATTCAATTTTTGAAAGTCTTCAATGTGCTCTTCCATTTAACCCTTTTGTTTGAGATTTATCAATTGGCTAAAGAAGGAGTTTCTCATTGTATCCTCATAATTTTCTATCATTTCTTCCGTGAAAATCTACCACGTGACAAGTGGTTTATGAGAACAAAGCCCTTTATACCATAAAAATTGATTCGGTTCTAAATAATTAGATGCAATACATACCTTTTGTAAGAGTGGTAGACCATGTAGATTAAAATATTTCTCCATCTATAGTATCCAATTTACCAAATCCTTGCCATCAAACTTCCTCATCTCACTTTTTCTTGATTTTAGGAGCTCGATCTTGAAATGACTGTAACTCTATAATTTCAGATCTTCCAATTTTGAAATTGCGATCTATAGTAGCCCTTTGCGTCCTCTTTCCAATTCCACCAGTATGATCCAAATTGGATTCTCCAAGGAAGAGTTATGCCAAATCTCCCACGGTGACCTGATTAGAGACTAGTTCAGTAGAGCGAACTTGTATGATGTGACACGTGTCACTGTTTCGACCTTTGGATCTAAAAATGTACACAAGAAACTACAATGCATCCTCTTTCTGTAACTTCTTATGAAATTTCAATCTGATGCTCAGAGAGAAAGTTATGACGATTTTCCCCAGGTCACCTGTTTGGAATGTATTTTGGGGGTCTGCAAAAACCCTAAATTCCTCAAACTATATCTCCGAAAATATAGCGAGACAGGATCTGAAATTCGGAGCCAAGGTTCAAACCGACTTTGTCTCAAATGGGTTTTTTTCTTAGCTTCTGAAAATTTGTAGCGAAATAGTTATATTGAAAATCCCAGATGACCTATTTGGAGCAGCAAAACCCTAGAATCCACAGCTCTGATACCAAATGTTATGAAACCAGCTCACAAAAAGATAGAAAAGAATGATCAACGCCTTATAATTTAGCCTTTGCGAGGGGGAAACCTCCTTTACATTACACAAATGAAAAATTCTTAGATGATACAAATGACAAGACCTCCTTTCTATATATAGGAGTCTAAGGGGTCATAATATAATCAGAGCCGACATAACAACAATAATGTAAGGCACAATAATAACAATATTGGGCTTCTATGGGGAACAATAATAACAATATGGGGACTACATGGGCACAAAAATATAATAAGTGGGTTGTACTAATAACGATAAGGGGTTACACTAGTATTATAGGGGCCTAACAGAATCAATAATAGATCATCATACAATAACATCATCACTAGTTAACATTCCATTCCATAATCAGCTCAACCCAACCAGTACTATCAAACACAAATTATTATGAGAGAGATATCATTGAAAAACAACATCAAACATAATAGATCTGATCAATCATCATAAATAGTTCATACCGTAAAACGTTAGCAGTTGTATACAATTCTTATAAAGAACACATGCGTATGTACATGCTTTTGATACTTGACACCTGCGTACAGATCCTAAACTTTTGCAGAAAGTATACGCAACCCCCATGAAGTAGATCCACGTATGTACACAACCTCTCTGAAAAAGACCTACCTACATATCTGTAATCACTGAATGACGCCTTTGCTACAACCATAAAATGTACTTCACAACCCTTACTTTCACATGTTCATGTCAAAGTATCATTACCATCATAAATATATCATTTTTAGTCATAATCATAAAATATCAAGCAAGCATGTTTATTAGTCACTACAATGCTTTTAGATGTATCAAATATGAAGCTCCTTCATGCTCCTTGGTGCACATTTGTTTCATATCAAACCATTCATCAATAACCCATAAATTTCACCCCTAACACCTTGATATCCATCTCCTTATATAACTTATGCCTTAGCCAATACCTTAGGTCAAGCCCTTGGAAATGTCGATGGTATAATTTGACAGGATCAAATATCCATTGATGCGCTCATTATTATGCACCAATACCATGGTAATGAGCTCTAGCATTGATAATACCATGATGATGAAACTGTATGTGACTTCTCTTCACCATACCCACGTATGTACATGGTATTTCCTCACACGATCCATGTATACTTTCTGAAACATCACCTTTATCATTCATCTATCTCTGAAATGATATTCCTTTGTCCATTCTTTCTATCATATTTGTACCAGCTTGTATAACCATCTTGCTACCATTATATTGACATCTTTATCAAGTAGGTTTCCATCAAGGTCAACACATTAGTCATAATGCCAACAATCTCCCCCTTTGCACTTGATGGCAACCACTTTTGTGTTTTGTTACCACCACCTGTACATCAGTAAACATTATTACCAATATTCTCTCCAATATTTCTTCCTCAAACACCAAGTTACTCTCCCCCTTTGACATCAAGGGAAAAGGGGTGAACAATGTGAAATGAAGGCTTCTTTCTCCCTGTATAGAGAGGATAACTATGGAGTGGATTATGATAAATATGAGCACTGACCATGCTCCCCCTCAGCATATGGTGAATCCTCTATAAGATATAAATATAAGTACAGGAATCTATGACTCAACCAATTTAATATAGCCTTTTCTATTACCAAGGACTTATGCTTACATCAGTCACCCAACACAGTGGGGTTACATATTTGACTCAACATTACATCAAGTGCCAAAAATAATGGGATTACTTACATAATTGAATTGACTCCAATGATTTAATATTATAATTATTACATCATAGGTCTTTACATGACCTTTACATTAAGATATTGATATGACATTTATAACTGAGACCAAAGACCTCAATAGTAAGGTAGAAACATCATGAGAATTGTCAGAAACCATGATATACCATATAGGATCCTGCATCATCATCATGTATCACCAACATATGGGAGAACCAAGGACATTTCAAGATTTCGATCATGTACCTGTACATCTTGTGCCTATAAGGTAAAGCAAGATTTCGATGATGGACTTGTATTCTGGTTGATTGACTGAAGGAGAATCATCATTTGACTTACCATAGGTGTATATACTGGCGTACAAGCTTCCATTCTATACTTTTTTCAAGTCCTTTATTTGAGAGAGAAAGATACCATCCTTTGTTTGTTGAACTTGAAGACCAAGAAAGAATGTTAGTTCACCAAGTAGTGACATCTCAAATTCTCTCTACATAACTATAGCAAATTATTGTCTCATAGAATCTACATTACTTCCAAATATGATGCCATCTATGTAAACAACAATTATCAAAAGTTTGTCTATATCAAATTTTATATATAGGTTGTTATCTTGAGAACCATTTATGAAACCTTATTGTTGAAGATACTTGTCAAGATGATAATACCATGCACGAGGATCTTGTTTTAATCCATAGAGAGCCTTCTTAAGTTTGCAAACGATATTCTTATCATTGACTAGGATGAAACCTTCAGGTTGTTGAATATAAATATCTTCTTCTAGATCCCCATTTAGAAATGCATATTTAACATCCATTTGAAATACTTTGAAGTTATGAAAGATTGAAAGAACAAGAAACATCCTTATGTCTTCAATTCTAGTTACAGGTTCAAATGTTTCTTCAAAGTCTATTCCTTCCTATTGAGCATAAACTTTGCATACAAGTCTTGTGTTGTTTCTAATTACTTCCTCCATTTTCATTTAGTTTGTTTTTGAACACACATTTTGTCCCAATAACATTTCTATCATGAGGTCTTAGTACTAGTTCCCATGCATGGTTCTTTTCTATTTGATCAAGTTCTTCATTCATTGCCTTAATCCAACATTCATATTTTCTTGCTTGATTTACACTTTGAGGTTCAATTGTGGATAGTAAGGCTAGATAACTAGAAGTTCCAGCCATAGTACTTCTATTTTGTACTCTAGTTTCCTTTTCACCTAGAATTGGAGATTCTAGATGATTTTTACGAACATACCTTGAAGGAGTCTTTTTTTATGCTTATGGGCTTTCAATTCATCCTTCTAATGCTTCACTAATTCCCTCTCCTACAACATTTTGGTTTGTTGTAGGAACAAGTTTGTCATCTCTTGGTGGTTCTTTTTTTATACTTGTGGATGCTTCATCAATCACAACATCAATGCATCCAAAAATATTTTGAATCCTTTTATTATAGAATTTATATCCTTTTCTTCTAGAGGAGTATACAAGGCAAATTCCTTCATCATCTCTAGATTCAAACTTTCCAAGGTTATCATCATTATTCTTTATGTAACATTTTCTTCAAAAAAATCTAAAATCTTTGATAGTTGGAGGCTTACCAAACCATAGTTCATAAGGATTTTTATCACTATTTACCCTAATATAAGATCTATTTGGGATATTCACGATTGTATGTGTTGGTTCCCCCATAAGGTATGAGGTGATCCAGACTCATAAAGCATGACATGTTCCATTTGTTGGATTGTTCTGTTCACTCTTTTTGCCACTCCATTTTGTTGAGGATTTTTACTTACCTAAAACTACCTCTTGATGCCATGTTTTTCACAAAAGTTGAAAAACTCATATGATATAAACTCTCCTCCTTTATAATATCTAAGAAATTTGATTTTTAATTCTAACTCATTCTCTATTAGAGCTTTGAAGACTTTAAATTTATCAAATGCTTCATCTTTATGTTTCAATAATCCAATCCAACATATTGCAGTAAAATCATCAATGAATAATATGAAGTATTGTTCACCCTGAGGGGACTTCTTTCTTATAGTACCATATAAATTAGTATGAATAAGTTCAAGTGGCTTACGTGAGGTACCTTCTTTGGAATTAAAAGTAACTCTGGTTTTCTTACTGAATTTACAATTATTTGCATTTGGTATTTTATTGTAGAGAGATGTTAGGCAAGTCACGAACTGCTCCCATTCTGTATGACTTATGTAATTGAGTGAATCTTAGATGACCTAATATTTTGTTCCAAAGCCATCTTTCTTCAGATTTGTTTAGGTAAAAATTATCTTCACTACCTTCCAAGACATAGACATTACCTGGATTTCTTCTTCCCTTTATTATGATCTTACCTGTATCGAGATTTTGTACCACAAAATTATTTGATCTGAGAAAAACTCATGCCCTTGGTCATACATTTGACTAAGACTTAACAAGTTATGTCTTAATCAATCAACAAACAAAACATTTCCAACTTTAACCTTATTCTTTAGAAAAACAATTCATTTCCCTTTGATAGCAATATGTGAAATGTTATGTTATTTTCTTTCTTTATTTCATTAAAGGACATAAACTTATCTTTATCACCTATCATATGCTTTGACCATCCACTGTCAATGTACCACATATTTTCTTGATCTCCTGCATACAAATCTAAATGATAATTTTCAGATTCTATGGTTTTATTTTTCCATACCTTAGATGTTGTTTCCTTTTGTTCATGCTAAAGAGTTGATCTCATTACGATTTTGCATTCAATCTTCTTATGCCTGAAGTTATTGCAAAAGGAACATTCTATTTCATCTTGGAGAGGTAAGAAAGAATTGTGAGAATATTTATTTAACCCAATTTCATTGTTTTGTTTCCTTACTTCTCTAGTCATGATAGTTGTATAAGCGAGACACTAAGCAACCTTATGACCAAAATTATGACAAGTGAAGCATTGACCATTGACGTAGAAGTTCCTGGGAGTATAATACCTTTTTGTGTAGTTTCCATTTTTATTGTGGTAAGAATATTTTACTCAAGAGACATTTTATCCCTCATTCCTTTGTTGGGAGTTGGAATTTTGAGGGTTGCTTCCCTTTACTGCATTGAGATATCTTCTTGTACTTGTTTCAGAGGATTTTATAGTCTTTGATGATCATCCATTGTATCCAAGGCCTGCTTTTATTAGAGGAAAGCGTTATACTTTGATGATTTCTTCTAAGGTCTTAGGTCCTTTAGAAAATATAAGGTTTAGACCTTTGTTTTCTCAAGTTCCTTTCTTAGACTTACTATTTCTAGTTCTAATTTTTAATTATTCCTTTCCTTCTCTAGAATTTGTTTCTTGAGTCTCTGTTCTGCTAATTTATCTTTTTCCAAGAAAATTTTAAGTTGAGTTATTTCTTCAATGAGATTATCTATTTCTTCTAGGGCATTCATAAAAACATCATCAAACTCATAAATACATTTATCTTCAAATTCCATAAGTAATTTATATTCTTGATCAGACTCACCTTCTTCACCATTTGAAATACCATCACTATCTTTGTGTGTGTAGAAACTTTTCTTGTTTTCAAACCTTCCTATAATATTTACTTTTGTAGAATTATTTCCTTTCTCATGCTTTTATTTATAAGGGAATTTAGAAGCATAATGACCAGCTTTTCCATGGGAAAAACAATTGAAAGGAAGCTTACCCTTAAATATGTCAGTTCCTACTTGGAGTTTCTTTACGAAGTTCTCCTCTTCTTCATTTGATATGTAGTCTGATTCCTTGAGCTCCTAATTTTTCTTTCCTTTATAAGTATATTTGAATGTTTCCTCTCTGATGTCTGAAGGACCCCATTTTCTCATTTCATAGGCTATTAAGATCCCATGAAGTTGTTCAATAGTAATATTCTTCAAATCCTACATTTATTCAATGGAAAAGACTTTTGAATCAAATTTGGAGTTAGAGGTCTTAGGTTTTTCTCAAAAAGCATTGAATCTTTTACTTCGTCACTAACATTTATCATTGAGTTAACAATATCATCTACCATAAGAAAGAAACTTGTAATAATTTCATCATTATGGATTATCAGAGTTTCATATAGAATTATAAACGTTTGAAGATTGGCACTCTTTACCTTGGTGTCACCTTCATAACTCTGGATGATCTTATCCCATATAGATTTTGAGGTATTCAGCTACATGAACTTCACAAATTTTTATTATGCAAAGCTACCCAAAATATCATTGACAACTTTTGCATTGGTCTCATATTGCTTCTTTCATGCTTCTCTGTGGGAATGGATGATGGATACTAATATCCTCCTTGCACGATTACCCAAACATCAACTCTAAGTGACTGCAGATATTCTCTCATTCTCACTTTCCAGAAAACCAAGTTTGTTCCATTAAGAAATGGTGGTCAGACAAAGGATACTCTCTCTTGATTTCTCATCTTGATGAATGTCCCTTCAAGCGATCAATCTTATTCTGAAGGACCTACTATGATACCAATTGTTAGGAAAAATATTGAGAGGGGGGGTCAAGTGATATTTTCAATTTCAATTTCTTATTCTGATTTGTATATATGACCATTAAAAAGGAAACTAGTGTATGTACGTGACACTTGCTTTAAAAAACTTGCTTATATCCAGATAACTTATTTGATCTTTAATTCCATCATATGTGCAGTATTAATCAGTGCATCATTAAATTATTAATCATCAATTAATCAGTAAGTATGAGAAATTAAGAAGTAGATAGGACATCAACACACAAAAACCATATGAACACCAATAATTTTAGGTGGAATCACAATATGGGAGAAAACCACCGTTGATGTCATATTTGTATTCTTCTTTTATTAAAAGGAATATTCTTACAATCTTGTGTTGGCGTAGACTCTAACCAGCACATGGGATCTTACCTGCAAAGGGCTACAACCTTCTTTTGTTTTCTAGATCCTACTGGAAGGGAGCTACAACCCTGTTTCTGAATACCACTATCCTTAGCTCTTGGTGGATCACTTTTTAGACTATTTCAAATTAGATCCACTATAAACTATTTTGAAATCAATTACTCAAATATAGAACCAACCGAATCATCAAATTAACTAATGTAACCAAGGCAACTAGATCAAAATACATCAGAACATATCATGCCAATGCATAGCCACTCATCAATATACTAAGACAAACATTTTTACCCATCACATAAACAAATTGTTGCCACTGCAAACCTTAATACAACATACATCAGATTGTATATGTCACTATTCTTAATCATACATGTGTATGTACATGCTTCTCATGAAGAATAACTGCGTATAGATCTCAAAACATTGATACCTAAATCTGAACCACTGTCACACTGAATCAATCACTGTATCGCATACCAAACCCATCATTGATCACAAAACCAAATAAAGATCATCATAAAACAACATCATAAATAATCAACATTCAATAATTAGTTCAACACAACCAATACTTTCAAACACAAATTATTATGAGAGAGACATCATTGGCAAACAACGACAAACACAACATAACTTATCAACCATCATAAACAGTTCATACTGAAAAACAATAGGAGTTGTACACAATTCTTATAAATAACACCCGTGTATATACGCCCATTTGGTACTTGAAACCTGCGTATAGATTGTGAGCATTTTCGAAATGTATATGTGATCCCCCTGAAGTAGATATGCATATGTATGCGACCTCACTGAAGAAAACATGCATACTGATATGTAATAATTGAATCATGCCTTTGTTGCAACCATAGAACATACTTCACAACACTTGTTGTCACATGTTCATGTCAGAGTATCATTACCATCATAGATCTATCATTCTTAGTCATAATCATAAACGATCAAGTGAGAATTTTTATTAGTCACTACAATGCTTTCAGATCTATCAATTCTGAACCTACTTCATGCTCCTTGGTGCACACATGTTTTAGATAAAAGCATTCATCAATAACCCATAGCTTGCACCCCTAACACCTTGATCCCCATCTCCTTATATATCTTAGGCCTTAACCAATACCTTAGGCATATCCCTGAGTAATGTCGATATGGTATTCTTTGACGGGATCAAATATCCATTTTTGTGCTCATTACTATGGGCCAATACCATGGTAATGACCCCTAGTATTGATAACACCATGGTGCGAAAACTGTACGCAACTTATATTCACCATACCCATGTATGTACACGACCTTTCTTAAGAGGATCCATATATAATTTCCTAAACATCACCTTTATCATTCCTCTATCTCTGAACTAATTTTCCTTTGTCCATTCTTTTTGTCATATATTTACCAGCTTGTATAACCATCCTGCTACCATTATGTTGACACCATTATTAAGTAGTTTTCCATTAAGGAAAACACATTAATCATAATTCCAACAGGAAGAGCTCCTTGCGGATTAGATCATGTACCAAATTTTCACCTCAGTTTTGTGTAACTTTCAATATTTTTGAAAGGACTGGACCAATATCCTATCGACTTGCACTGCCTCCGACAGTGAAAGTCCATGAGTTTTTCCATGTGTCATTTCTTAAGTGTTAGGTCCCTATAATACTAGTGTATCCCCCTTATTTTTATTGTTAGTGTATGCCCCTTATTGTTATTGTTGTGCCCATGTAACTCCTATATTTTTATTGGTGTGCCCCATAGAATCCCACTATTGTTATTGTTGTGTCCTTACATTATTATTGTTATGTAGGCTCTTATTATATTGTGACCCCTTATACTCCTATACATAAAAAGGGGGTATTTTCATTTGAATAATACATTATTCATTTATGTAATATAAAATAGGTTTTCCGTTCAAAGAGGATAATTTTAAGTCATTGATCTACTATTTCTTCTATTTTATGATCCGGTTGCATAACATTTGGTATCAGAGCTTTCAATTCTAATGTTTCGCTATTGTAATCAGGTCATCATGGAATTTTTTCTATAAACTTTTTTCTGTGAGTGTTCAGGAACTGAAAGGCTTGCCACAAGGATATGAAATCTTGATGAAATTTAGGTAAAAATTTTAGATCTTGGTTCACTATATTTTCAGAGATATGGTTCGAAGAAGTTAGGGTTTTTGCATGCTCCCAATTTCGTCTCAAATAGGTGGCTGTGGGAAAATCATCATATCTTCCTCTACGAGTGTCAGATTTGAATTTCATCAAAACTTTCTAAAATTTCATGGATTGTAGTATCTTTTGTATCGTTTTTAGGGCCTAAGATTGAAACAATGACACGTGGCACTCGATACAAATTTTCTCTACTGAACTAGTCCATAATGAGGTTATCGTGGGAGATGGGACATAAATTTATCTTGAAGTATCCAAATTTTGTCTAACTTATGGAATTTAAAAGAAGACTCAAATAGATACCACAGGACCAAATTTTAGACCTTGGAGATCCAATTTTATAGAGATACAATAGATTCAATATTGAGCTCCTATAAAGCTAGAAAAAGGTGTGTATTTTTTTAAAATTGGCATAAGTTTGTTTGAAAAATTAGTTTGAAGTGATTCAAGGGGCATAATAAAGAATAAATATCATTGTTTAATTCGAAAATGACTCGAAACAAGAAAGTGTAAACACCTAGTAAGAAACTAGAAAGCTCTACTATGATGCATGAAGAAGAAGAAGAAATGAAACATGATATATCAAAATGATGAGACCAAGTGCAACAAGTTTCGGTCTCATAAAGAGTAACCAAAATGAAATGGAAGATAAGATAAATGGCTTGAAAAATTGTATGGAAGTTAATATGGATGGTATAGAAGAAAAAATGAAAGGAAACATGGAAGAATAGAATAATGGTTTAAAATAAAGCATGGAAGGTTTGAAGGAAGGTTTGACAAAGTTGCTACAAGAAATGATTCCTAATGGAAAAAGGGTATTAGATGAAACTCATGATGAGAAAAAAGGGAATGTTAATCATGATTCCATAGACTTTAAATTTTGATTGAAGACTAGAAATATTCCAAAGATCAATATGAGGGAGTTTGATGGCAAGGATACGGTAACATGGATACTGTAGATGGAGCAATATTTCGATCTCCATAATGTGTAAAACACACAAAAGGCACACATTACAACTTTATATTTAGAACCCAACCAATTTTTATGGTATCAATGGATTTGTTCTCGTAAACCACTTGTCACTTGGTCAATTTTTACGGATGAAATGATAGCACATTATGAGTATACAAAGAGCAACACCTTCTTTAGCCCATTGATTGATCTCAAAAAAAAGGATTCAATGGCGGAGCACATTGAGGACTTCCAAAAATTGAATATCAAGGTAAATGATATTCCAAAGGAGCATAGGATTGATGTCTTAATAGGGATCTTAAAAGATGACATACAACACAAGGTTTGCCTTTGGGAACTTGATTCATTGGAAAAGGCATTTAGGGTGGAAAGAAAAGTTGAAAGAAAAATTATGGAAACAAGGAAGTCTACCATTCACAACTATAAAGATGGAAGTGTTCCTGCTCCTAGCCTTACACAACATACTAGGTTTACACCACAACGATTGAATGAAAAAATAGAAAAAGGGCTTTGTTACAGTTGTGATCTAAAATACACTAAAGGTCATAAGTGGGCCAAGAAGAAATTATTTTGCATAGATTGTGAAGAGGGGGAAGAAAAGGAACAAGAAACCTAAAAATAAGAGGATATACACCCAAAACCAATGTCAGAGAAAGAAGAAATTAATCCTACCATATCTTGTAATGCATTGACAAGAATTATCACTCCTCAAACTCTAAAGATAGAAGGACATATCAAGTATAAAAAAGCAATAGTGTTGATTGATTCATGTAGTACCCATAATTTTATTCATCTTAAGATAGTGAAAGAATTGAATTGCTTCCTATATCCAGCACCAGAGTGTCAAGTGATTGTTGAAAATAAGGGAACTATAAATTTCTCTAGAAAGTTCCATAATATCAAGCTATCCATGGGGAAATATGTATTGAATAGTCCAATGCTTTCCATGCCAATGGGTGGTGTTGATGTTGTACTAGGAGTCCAATGGTTACAATATTTGGGGATGATAGCTTTTACTATTCAAGAAAATTTCTAAATTTTTTTGGGAAGAAAATGAAGTTGAATTAAGGTGTATCACAGTAAAACCAAGAAATGAAATCATCTCTAATGACATGAAAAAATTTCTAAAGAAAGAAAAACAAAGAGTAATTGCACAATTATTCTCACTAGAGGTTCAAACATCAAAATCATATATTTCTCTAGATCTCCAAAAAGTCTTAGACAATCATTACAAGGTATTTGAGACTCCCAAGGGCCTCCCACTTATTTGTAATCATGAACATGCTATTCATTCAATTATAGGAAGTGTTCCTCCAAACATCAGGCCTTATAGATATCCCTATGCCCAAAAGAGTGAAATTGAACATATGGTTCCAGAAATGCTAGAGGCTGGTATAATTCAACCTAGTCAAATTTCTTTCTCTTCTCTAGTAGTATTGGTGCAAAAGAAGGATGGATCATGGTGCATGTGTCTGAATTATTGGGACCTCGGCAGGCTCACTATTAAAGATAAATTTCCCATTCCTGTCATTGATCAATTGTTAGATGAATTACATGGAGAAATTTACTTCACGAAGCTGGATCATCTTTTAGGATATCATCAAATTAGAATGAATAATGAAGACATTTTGAAAACAACATTTAGAACTCACGAGGGTCATTATGAATTTTTTTTCATGCCTTTTGGCCTTACTAATGAACCTTCCACATTTCAAGATTTGATGAATTCCATTTTCAAACCCTTCCTTAGAAAATATGTGTAATTATTTTTTGATGATATATTAATCTACAACAAGTCTTGGAAGGATCACGTTCAACATGTTGACAGGGTGCTCAAATAATTGGCGGAGAAACAATTATATGCAAAATCCCCTAATTATTCTTTGGAGGACAAAAGGTGGAATATTTGGGTCATATTGTGTCTCTTGAGGGTGTTAAGGTAGACCCTAACAAAATTAAAGGCATTAAGGAATGGAAAATCCCCACAACCATAAAGCATCCTTAAAGATTTATCGGGTTGATAGGGTATTATCGCAAGTATGTTACAAATTATGGTATAATAGCAGCACCTCTAACATCATTATTGAAGAAAGATGCATTTTCTTGGACTCCAGAAGCAACTAAATCCTTTGAATATATTAAAGAAGCAATGTGCCAGGTAGCATTCTTAGCTACATCAAACTTCACAAAAAACTTTATTGTGGAATGTGATGCCTAAGGAAATGGAATTGGTGTTGTTTTAATGCAAGAAGGAAGACCCATTGCTTTTTAGAGTCATCCAATCAAAGTAAAGCAGTTACACAAACCTATTTATGAGAAGGAAATGTTGGCAATACTACACGCACTAAAGAAATGGAAACCTTACCTAATGGGAAGACACTTCAAGGTAAAAATAGGTCATGATAGTCTTAAATAATTTTTGGAAAAAAAAATATCTTTAGAAGAGTAGCAAAAATGGGTCACAAAGATGTTGGGTTATGACTTTGAAATCATCTACAAAAAATGGAAGTAAAATGTTGTTGGAGATGCACTCTCAAGAAAGGATGAGGATGTGGAAGCATTTCTTTGTGCTATTTCTATTATGCAACCTGAGTGGATAAGAGAAGAAAGGGATGAATGGAAGAATGATGAAGAGGTGTGGACACTCATTCAAAATTTGCAACAAGATCCCAATACATCAGATACATTTAGCTGGAAACATGATTCATTATGGTACAAAGATCGCTTATATCTTTGTAAGAATTCATAACTCAAGCAAAAGATTCTATTAGAATTGCATACCCCCCCCCTAAGAGGGCACTCAAGAGTTTTAAAAACTTACCACAAAGTCAAGAAGATTTTTTTTTGAGATGAACTTAAATCCAATATTCAAAAGTTTGTGGCATAATGTTTGGTTTTCCAACAAAATAAAGTCAATATAATTAAGACCTCGAGTATATTACAACCTTTAGCCATTCTAAGTCAGCGTTGGGAGGAGGTCTCAATGGATTTTATCATAGGTTTTCCCAAGTCTGAACGAAAGAGTGTCATCATGGTGGTAGTTATTATACTTACGAATTTTGTACAATTTTGTGCATTATCTCATCCTTTTAAATCCATTGCAGTTGCTACTGCATTTATGGAAACAATTCAAAAGCTTCATTGAGACCCAAAGATTATTGTAAGTGAAAGAGATCCCATTTTCCCTGGAAATTTTTGGATGAAATTATTTTCTTGTCTTGGTACTCAATTAGCTCATAGCTCATCTTATCATCCTCAATATGATGGGAAAATTTAGATAGTGAACAAATGTTTGGAAGGATGTCTTCATTGCTTTGTATTCGATAAACAAACACAATGGGTCAAGTGGTTACCTCTAGATGAATGGTGGTATAACACTTCCTTCTATACTGCAGAAAAAATGACTCCATTTATTACACTTTATGGATATCATCCACCATCCCTCACATCATCTTTAAGAGAAAATTATAAGGTTCAAAAAGTGGAAGATCACATCAATAATCAACAACAAGTTCTCCAACTCTTAAATGATAACCTCATTCTAGTGTAGAATCAAATGAAACAATAGGCAGATCAACATCACAGTGAAAGAAGTTTTGAAGTAGGTAACAGGGCATTATGAAACCAGCTCACAAAATATAGAAAAGAAATATAAACTACTTAGAATTCAGCCTCTTCCAGGGGGAAAACTCCTTTACATTACATAGATGAACAATTATTGGATGATACAAATGAAAATACCTCCTTTCTATATATAGGAGTCTAAGCGGTCATAATATAATCAAAGCCGACATAACAATAATAGTGTAAGGACACAACAGTAACAATAGTGGGCTTCTATGGGGCATAATAATAATAAGATGGGGACTACATGGGCACAACAATATAATAAGGGGGTTGCACTAATAACAATAAGGGGTTAGAATAGTAGTATAGGGACCTAACATGCCCCTCTCCTTCAAAAAGTGTTGTCCTCAACACTTGAGTAGTTCTGGATGCTTCTGTATAAAATTCTCATCCTCCCATGTGGAATCTTCGGCAAGTAAGTTCTTCCACTTGATGAGATACTCTGAAATTGATCGATTTCATAGTTGTCAGGTTCTGTGACTACTTCAGGTTCCAATATTATTTTTTCTTCCATGTCAAGTTCTCACAATATTGTTTGAACTAGGATCTTCTGCAACTTTTGATTGATTTCCCACCCTAATTCATCATTCTTCCATTCATCCCTTGCTTCATTTATCGAATTTGGTTGGATAATTATACCAACCTCTAGCATTTCAACAACCATACATTCAATTTCACTCCTATAGGAATGTGGATATCTATAAGGCTTGATGTTTGGAGGAACACTTCCTAGAATCCAATGAATAGCATGATCATGATCATGAATAGGTGGGAGGCCTTTGGGAGTCTCATATATCTTGGAATGATATTCCAAGACATTTTGGAGATCTGGAGAAATATATGATTTTGATGTGGGAACATCTAGCGAACATAATTGTGCAATTACACTTCTTCATTCTTTCTTTAGAAGCTTTGCCATTTTGTTAGAGCTGATTATATTTCCTGGTTTCCCTATGATACCCCTTAATTCAACTTCCTTTCCTTCCAAAGAAAATTTCATGAAAAGTTCTTGAAAATTAAAATCGATTGTACCGAAGGATTGTAGCCATTAGACTCCTAGTACAACATCAGCACCACCCATTGGAATGGAAAGCATTGGGCTATTCAATACATATTCTCCCATGGATATCTTGATATTATGGCACTTTCCAAAGAAATTTATGGTTCCTCCACTTGAAACCATCACTTGACACTTTAGTGTTGGATATAGGAAGCAATTAAATTCCTTGGCTATCTTACAATGAATAAAATTATGGGTACTGCTCAAATCAATCAACACTATTATCTTTTTCTTCTTGATATGTCCTTCTATCTTGACAGTTTGAGGAATGGTAATTCTGGCCAATGCATTAAAAGATATTGTTGGATTCATTTCTTGATGCTCAATGTGATCTTTTGCTTCTTGAACCTTTTTCTTCTTAATATGTCCTTCTATCTTGAGAGTTTGAGAAGTGGTAATTCTTGTCAATGATTTACAAGATATGTTTGGATTCATTTATTCTTTCTTTAGGGTTGGTTCCTAGTATATATCCTCTTCTTTTGGTGTTTCTTGATCATTTTATTCCTCCTCTTCACAATATATGTAAAATATTTTCTTCTCAGCACACTTATGATCTTTAGTGTATTTGCTATCACAATTGTAACAAAGCCCTTTTTCTCCTTTTTCTTCCAAACATTGTCTTGTAAACCTTGCCGGTTATCGAAGGCTAAGAGAAAACGCACTTCCATATTTATATTTGTGAGTGGTAGGATTCCTTGTTTCCATAATTCCGCTTTCAATTTTTCTTTCCCACCTGAATGCCTTCTCTAATGAATCAGGTTCCCAAAGACGAACCTAATGTTGAATTTTATCCTTTAAAGTCCCTATGAAGACATCAACCCTTTTCTTCTCTGGAATATCATTTACCCTTATATTCAATTTTTGGAAGTCCTCAATGTGATCTGCCATTGAACCCTTTTGTTTGAGATTTATCAATTGGCTAAAGAAGGTGTTACTCTTTGTATCCTCATAACGTGATATCATTTCTTCTGTGAAAATTGACCAAGTGACAAGTGGTTTATGAGATCAAAGCCCTTTCTACCATAAAAATTGATTCAATTCTAAATATAAGAATGCAATATGTACCATTTGTAATAGTTGTACACCATGTATATCAAAACATTGCTCCATTTGTAGTATCCAATTTACCGGATCCTTGCCATCAAACTTCCTCATATCACCTTTTCTTGATTTTAGGAGCTCGATCTTGAATCTATTGTATCTCTGTAATTCCGAATCTCTAAGGTCTAAAATTATGTTTTGTGGTATCCCTCTGAGTCCTCTTTCTAACCCCGCAAGTTTGATCAAGGTTGGATTCTCCAAGGAAGCGTTATGTCAAATCTCCCACAATGCCCTGATTATACACTAGTTTAGTAGAGCTAAATTTTACGAAGTTCCATGTGTCACTATTTCAACCTTATGCCCTGAAACCTATATACAGAACACTATAGTTCGTCATCTTTCTATAACTTCTTACAAAATTTAAATTTGATGGTCAGAGAGAAAGTTATGAAAATTTTCCCAAGATCACCTATTTGGGATGTACTTCAGGATCCTGCAGAAACCCTAAATGTATTGGACCGTATCTCTGAAAATACAGTGTAACAAAATCTAAAGTTCAGACCCGATGTTCAACAAGTTTCAGCTCAAATGGGTTTTAATTTCAGAGTCTACAACTTCATATCAAAACAATTATAGTGAAACTTCCACGATGGCCTATTTGAGATGGAATTCTGGAGCTTGCAAAAACCTTAACTTCCTCAGATCAAATCTCTGAAATTATAGCGAGAAAATGTCTGAAATTTGGACTCGAGGTTCAACGAGATTTTGTATCAAATGCGTTTTTGTTTTAGCTTCTGAAACGTCATAGAAAACAGTTATAGCAAAAATTCCACGATGACCTGTTTCAAGCAGTGAAACCCTAGAATCCAAAGCTCTGATACCAAATGTTATGAAACCAGCTCACAAAAAGATAGAAAAGAAAGATAAACATCTTAGAATTTAGAATCTTTGAGGGGGAAACCTCATTTACATTACACAAATGAACAATTTTTTGATGATACAAATGAAAAGACCTCCTTTCTATATATAGGAGTCTAAGGGGTCATAATATAATCAGAGCCGACATAGCAATAATAATGAAAGGGCACAACAATAACAATAGTGGGATTTTATGGGGCACAATAATAATAATATGGGGACTACATGGGCACAACAATATAATAAGGGTTTTGCACTAATAAAAATAAGGGGTTACACTAGTAGTATAGGGACCTAACACTGGGTATTTTTACAGTTGCAATCATGCAAAAAAATGTCCCTCAATAAATCTAAGAAGCATAATAAATTATCACCCAAGTACTACGATCCTTACGAGGTGTTAGAAAATATTGGTACTATGGCATACAAATTGGAGTTTCCTACATCTTCCCGAGTACATCAAGTTTTCCATGTTTCACACTTAAATAAAGTTATCGGTGAAAAGCTTCTCATTCAAACAGTGTTTCCAAAACTTGACGAAGACGGAAAAATCATATTTTGGCCTGAAGAAATCACAGAAACAAGAACCCAACAACTACAGAATCGATCAATCTCAGAGTATCTCATTAAGTGGAAGAACTTACCAGCAGAAGATTCCACATGGGAGGATGAGAATTTTATACAGAAGCATCCAGAACTACTCAAGAGTTGAGGACAACACTTTTTTGAAAGAGGGGCATGTTAGGCCCTATAATACCAATATATCACCCTTTTTGTTATTGTTGTGCCATGTCACCTCCATAATTTTATTGTTGTGCCCATAGAAGCCCACTATTTTTATTCTTGTGCCCTTACATTATTATTGTTATGTAAGCTCTAATTATATTGTGACCCCTTAGACTCCTATATATACAAATGAGGTGTTTTCATTTGAATCATCAAAGAATTGTTCATTTATGTAATGTAAAAGAGGTTTCCCCCTCGAAGAGGATAATTTTTAAGTCATTGACCTATCTTTTCTTCTATCTTATGAGCTGGTTGCATAACTTTAAGAAGTACATTAAAGATGTTGATCATGTGATTCACTGGTCTCTATTGTAGGTGGTGCTAGAAGTAGAATTCCAGCCAGAACCTCAGTGCAATTTTCATAAATATGCTCATGCTCTAGAACTGAATAATCAAGCAGGTTAAACTGCAGTGGTAGCACTTTGGGCCCGATGAAGCTACATGGGTGATGGCGGATCAGATGCAAGATATGTATCCTTCTCTATTCATTGGCTGAGTGAATGTTTTGGTATATGTAATGGGTATATTTTTTTGGTACATGATTTGGTATGATGTTTTGGTATATGTACATATGCATATGGATGTAAATACCACCATGAGTTGTGTTATAAATCTCACATTGGTTGCTTCTCAACAGATGTTCATTGTAAATACTATAACGAGCTAAGTTATAAATCTCCATGGGCAGTATGTTTTTCTTTTGGCAATCCTATTGGTTGTAGGTTGTCATTAAACACTGAGTATGGTGTTCCCCCAATGAGGATAATTCTGTAACAACCCTGGTCAAAAAGACATGAAAAAGTTATTAAATGAAAAATAACAATACCTTGGTCATGGGACAAGTATTCCAAGTTGAATGTTGGGAAGAACATCCTAGTGTGGGTATTTATTTGGCTTATTATGATTGTGGAAATTAGCGAAGGAAATGGAAAAGGCTTTCAAAAGGAAAATTGGCATTTATTGGCATTTATTTATGAAAATAATGAAAAATAGGAGAAAAAGAAGGTGAAAGGTTAGAGGTTGCATGTGAGGAGAAAAATGAAGTAAAATAAGGGAAAATTGAAGAAATTAGAGGCCTCATTAATAAAAATTCTTTTGAGGATCACTTCATGGCTTTTTATCAACTCATTTTTGGAGATCTCATTCTATTCTCTCTCTCTCATTCTCTTGGACACTTAGATTTTTCTTGGAGCACTCTTAGTGGAGTGTGGCATACTTGAGATTTGGATAAAGAAGGCAAAGAAAAAGAAAGAAAACACATGAGGACATCAGGATCAGCAACTACAACACATTTTTCTTGTAGGTACCGAGTTGCATGTATGATTCTCTTACTAGTTTTGGCATATGATGGCAGTTATTTTTTTATGATCTATCATTGGCATGGAGGATTGCCTAGATTAATATTAATTATGCCTAGCCTTACCATTTCTTAGATAACCATGGCATTTTGGGTTTTATTTTTATTTTCTGGTTGGTTTTCATGTACCTTTGGTTGTGGGTTGAGTTATTAGTTCCTAGAAGCCTTAATTGGACAAACAATCTGAAAGTTTTGTAACAACTTGGGTTTAGTTACTAGTCCTATAAGACTTGGTTGGAAAAACGCTCTGGAATCCCTTGGTGGATTTATTTACTATTCTTTGAAGTCGTGGTTGTTAAAAAACTCTGGAAGCCCGATGACACTTGTGGTTTGAGTTACTAGTCATAGAAGCCCTGGTTAGAACAAATGCTCTAGAGCCCTGATCAGCTTAGGTGGAGACCAATATAGTGATGGTTAGTGATGTACGACCATGAGGTGGAATCAATGGTTTAGGGTTGAGGTGGTTTGACCTATGGAATCCCTTGTTATGTTTTGATTTATATTTTTTATGAGATCCCACATTCATGCTTGGAATATGGCACGTGGGTGATTGGCTAAAAGAAAGATTTGGTTCAACAAATTCTATGGTCGGGTGGTTGTGGAAGTCCCATACCTGGTCAGCTATGAAATCATCAATAAGATATATTTATCTTTGGTATTATATGGGGTAATATACTTGTTTATATGTGGTTTATATGGATGTCATATCCTTGATATTTATGTTGGTTATATGTTTGTTATGAGTGAGTTTTATGATAGTGATAATGTATGGATCTCATCATGTTTTGGTTAATCATTGAATGTACAATGAATATTTTTATTAATAGATGGTAATGAATTTATTTTGATGAGGCATAAATGCTTCTTAGTGATTCTCAAATAAGTGTGAGACCCCTATGCTCAGATCTGTTATTTTAACTTGTAGAATGCATATATGTGACATGTTTGAAGAAATGTTTGTCATGTCTAGTAGTGGTCCAATCAAGTCCTTGTTCAAGTATTTTCATTTGAATCATTTTTTCAACGTTATTTTTAATTTCTAGAAGTTTCATGGAGCTATTGGCAGTGGCTTGAGTTCTGGCCCTGAAAAAGCGACACATAATCTGGAGTCGTTGGCACAGAACTACCTGGAAAATTCCCCAGCTGCAGGCATGCCTTATTGTGGGAGCGAATGGAGGGTCCCATTCATATGCATTCCATTCCATGGGAGTGAATGAGGCTTTAATTTAGTAAAATGTCAAGTTGTCTCATGGGCTCGTCACTTAAAAGGGTTGGATGGATCCTAGGGGTTTTGTTGCATGTACAGAAGGTCAGGTTGGTTGTGTTTCGTCAGTTCCAATTCCTTAAATGACACATACAGAGTTGAATCATATCATAGTAACTTTTCATCACATTTTTACCTCAATGGCCAGTTACTTGGGTAGATGTGGGAGGAGGGTGTTACACAACAAGTCTTCTCTTGGTGTAGTTCCATACTTTGTTTCCTGCATGTTTTAAACTCCATTACAAATCATAGATTTAATATAAATGATTTTTTTAGTCTATTAATTATAAACTCAGAGAATTAAAACACATAGATACTTACAAATTCCATAATTAATTTTTTATATGCCAACATATACTCACAACCCTTATTTATCCCAATGTCAATCAATTCTTCCGATGGCTTTTGTTTGTATGTTGGCACCTATTTGAAGACATTCAAGGATGGTTGTTGTAAAACAACTGAAAATATATGAAAATGCAACCTTGAGTTGTTATAAGGAAATAATAACAATTACTCACAAACTTTTAAATCAACCCTTTTCTTCCTTGTCATCCTATTTTATGTGTTGCATGAGTTCCACCTTGTTTTCTTTTCTGCAAGAAAATACTTGAAAATTAATATTTAATACTAAATTATTTTTTTATATGTAAAAATTCAATCATGATTACATACATTTGAAGCATGGTGTTGTTGAGATGGCTCCTCTTGTGATGCAATTATGTCCATTTTTTTTACCATCTCCTTATACACTTTTTTGGACGTTCCTATAGGCATGTTTCGCATATCAACACATTGATCATTTGGGATTTTCGTAATCTTCCTGAAAAAAGTAACAAACTATTTTTATAATGATATGTGAAAAGTAGATATAACAAAATAGATATTAATAAATTAATGGCTTGTAGTAATATATACATATAATTTTAGAAAACCATTTTATACAATTAGGAATATTACCTTTCGAATGATTCTTTCTTGATGTTCTCTATTTTTTCTATTGAAATTATGACGTGTCTCATTAACCATTTCTTTGGAAATGCTTCATGTTGTTTAGATATAATTTTGTTCTTCGAATCAGTGGATTGATTTTTGTATTGTAAGTGCAAAGTACGTCAATACGTTTGTTCCACTAGATCCCTCATAGTTCTGCACAATATTTTCCCCCTTTTGTTAACCTCCAACACCATTCCAGATGAGCTAATGACCAATTCATCGTCATTTAAATGTTCCATAATTTTTATTTTCCTAAAAGAACATTGATCTTTTCCTTTGTTGTTGCTCCTTGTAGAGCATTAAACATATATGAATTAATAGATTTCTTGAAACATGTTATCTCATATTCTAAAGTATATTATTAATGACAATAGAAAGAAAAAAAAACTCATATTGAATGGTATTTTTTCATTCGCTTGATTCATCATTCTGCAATTTTTCTATTAGGCTTTTACACTCTTTTGCACTTAGGTTAACAATAATCTTATCAACCTTGTTCATTTTGTAACTCTACATGACACACACTAACCAATACATATTAGTTAAACTTATATATATCTCAAACATATTAATTTTGTAAAGAAATTACAAAGAACTTTCCTTCTCTACTTTTTTTGATGTGCTATCATGTGTCGACCAATATATTTGTTACTTGAGACCTTTTGAGACATTTTTTTTATCAATATACAGCTTGTAGAATTAAATGTAGAGGTCACTAAATATACTTTACAAATAAATCAAATAATATTCAGCCAAAAAAACTCTGGTAATTTGTGTGTTTATCTAAATAAACGTGTTGGTGTGTTTAGACCATTAAACGCACTAGTTGTTTAATTATTCAGGTGCACCATCATGGAAAATTAATTTTAAAATTTAATTTTAAATTATTACTGTGCAATATGTAAGGATAAACACAATGAAATGTTTTAATGGTGTCATTTGAAAGAGGCGCATCATTGCGTTATATTACACTGAGAGCAATGATTAACAAACTAGACAAAATATAGAGTGTTCTAATATGTCAGTGTGTTGTATTAATCAGGGAGCATCGGTGTGTCATATTAGAGAGGGTGCACCATGGAACATATAGCTTTTTAAAAGAAAAATTTGCAAATGACTGATAAGATTTGGATCTAATTCAATAATTGGTTCTCCTACTTTACATGTCAAATGCCCTATATATAGTAAGTACACAAACCCATTAAATCTAAAATCCTTAAATTGAAAAACCATAATTGTGAAGTGGTAGAGGAAGTTAAACCCTAAGGTGAAATTTTGCAAGACGAAGCAAGGGTTTAAGGTAAATATTGAAATTTTTTTTTTTTCTGAATTTTAATTAAATTTAAATAGGAAAGTAGATTGTAAAAATTTTTACTAGTGAAATCTATAGTTAATTTTTTATTATATAAGGTTTTTTATTTTTCTTTTGAATTGTGAATAAATCTAATAGAAATTGTAAAATATTTTAACAACAAAATTTAATATTTTTGCAATCTAGGGTTTTGAGTGAAACACCATGCCTTTCAACTTCTGATCTTTTGGTGGATCCAAAATATTTTGCAGCTTCACAGTGCTCTCAATATGTCTCTCTCGTAAATCATCTCTCTTTTAATTAAACCCTAACAGAAATTGTAAATTATTTTAATAGTAAAATAAAACTAAAATTAAGAGATTTATGGTATATTTTTTACTAAATCACCATACCTTTCAGCTTCTGATCTTTCGAATACTTTTGTTGCTCAAAAGTATTATGTTGTTGCATAATGCTCGTATTATGTCTCTCTTGCAAAACACATACTTGAAATTTTGGGTAAAATAATGAAATGGTGAATAACCTTTTACTATTTAAAACACTTTATGAAATTAGATTTCGAAAAATTGATTTCTATTCATTTTTTAATTTTAAGAAAGAAAAAAATCGCACTTTTGTTTCAATTTCTCCGCACATTGGTGCATTCAATAGTCAAATGTACTAGTGTGTTTATTAAAAAACACATCGACATTACTAGGATGGATTTTCAACGCAACGACATGATACAATATTTTTATTATTGTTGAAATCCCGAAACAGTGTGATTAATTTTTTTTACGCAACAATGTGGTTTTTATTTGAAAGCATTAGTGCTCTAATTGTTATAAGAGCACCGAGTTGGTTGAATTTGTTTTTATTTTTTAAAATCAAGAAACATGTTTGTATCGGTGTTGTATTTTCTTAAACGCATTGGTTTTTTTCATAGAAGAGCACCAATATGATAACATATCTTTTTTGGAATGCCAAAAAACAATGCAACTATTATTTTAACGCATTAGTGCTGATAATGTTTTAAATGCATCGGTTCACTTTGTTCTCATAAGCACACTTGTTTGGTTTAAAAGTTATCCAAAATTTTAATTTCACATAAAATGGAATATTAATCTGAAATTATCCTTTAAATGCTCCCACATGAATTACAATAGTTCATAGTATACATTTTCTGCTTAAAGTTGCATTATCCTTGAAAAATGGTTTGAAAACTACATTGAAACTCACATTGTGGTTATATGGTTGTCAAGATTAATTTTGGATAGGGACACAAATTTTTATTTCTGATTTTTCTCAAATGCAGGGACAAAATTTCAATAATATTGCAAATGGCTAATTGCTCAAATTCCAGCTCGTTCCATATTATTGATCAAATTATTTCGCGAAGTTCTCCCTTTCCATCTCCAATAAGTTCAATTTTATTTATATTGTTATTATCTAATTGAATTTATTTATTTTTAATCCATGTCAATTTGATTAAATATGTATCCAAATTTGTAGGAACTTGATTCTAAATTGAGTTTAGATGCAGAAAATATTACTCCATATTTTCAAAAACGTCGGAAGATCTTATAAGGAGCAGTATATCGCAAGCACTACAAGGAAAATACCTTCTAGTAGAGGTTATAAAAAAGGTTTTTAGTGTTATGAAATTGGTAAAAGCTATCAAAAAAACATCTACTAAAACATTTGTTTATGGGAACGAATGTTTTAGTGGAGCTTATAACGGATCTTCATCACAACTGAAAAATTTGGGCAGTCAAAGGTTTTAGCAGATGTTAACTTTTTGGTGCACTTTATGGAACAAGAATCCCTAGTGTGCTACTTATATAAATGCAACAAGTTTTATACATAATTAAAAGCACCGAGGTGTTTAATTGAAAAAGCATGAGAAACTAAAATGTATACCACCCTGGTGCTTACAAAAACAAAATCTCAGTGCATTCAACTCAAAGAGAACTAGACATTGAAACATATATTGTTTCGGTACTTACATAAAAAAAGCCACGACTGTTCTTTCATGAAGAAATGGCTTCGAGGAATGCAAAAAATAATTTCAGTTCTAGTGGTTTCTCTTAAACATGCAACACCAGAATGTTTTGTTTACATAAATGCACTGGTGCATTTGTTATATGGAGTATCGAGTGGTGTTAATTTTAACAATGCGTCAGGAATGGAAATAATATTTTGTAGAACGAGGGGTGTTCGTTATATGATAGCACCGGTGTATAAAGAGTTACAATGCATTGGGGCATTAATTAAAAATAATATCGGTGCTTGAAGACTTGAAAGCCCTAGTACTGTCATTTTTTGAAAAAGAAATGACTATGCTGAAAAATGACGTCACAATGATTTTATTTAAAGTAAATCACCGGTGCATTTTTATGTTATGGACTCACCAGTGTTTTTGTATGAGATTTCCTATTTTTTGGAGACATCAACCTGTGACAGTGCAATTATTGTAATCTTTTAAATTTGTTATTCGTTAAGAAATCGACATATATCTTATAACAATATTCATATAAATTAATATTTGACTAGTGCATTTGTATATGATATTTGCAATAACTTTTTATATTATCACATTTCACATTTATTCATTCTAATATTTAATCATCCATATCTTTAATGAGTGGTTTAACATTTCATAATGGTATTTTTTTTCCTAAATTTGACTAATTCTATTAATGTAACAAAAATGGTACAAGGAGGCACCAACCTCTGTAGAGCAAGCCTCAAATTATGCCATGTTTAATAAAAAATAACGGAAAGAGACTGCTCGCACTGGGGAAACCAGTCCAAAACTAGAAATGTTTGCTGCCCATGTAGGGGTAATAGCCTGTAGTGCCAGAGTGGAATATTTTTTCGAGCAAACATCAAAATTAACAACAATTACATAAAAGAAACAATAGAATAGACCCCTAAGGTTGGGAGTCGGGAATCCAAAACCTCAAAAAGACTTTGACCAGCTAGGTGTCATTAGTAGGAGGAGGTTCTTCCGCTATCAGACACCTGTCCTCCATGTCATCTTCCGTGTCCTGTTGATCTCTCGAACTTGCTTCCATGGTCTTGAAGCGGCCTGGATTATTGCGTCCTTGAGCTGCGTCTGTGCGGTCCTGAGCTTCTTCATGGCTTCTGTGCATCCCTGAGCTGCTGCAAGGGGCTCTTCTTTTGTCGGTGTTGGTCCACTCCTGAATATTGTGAGCTGGGACCTCATAGCTCTGAGGCTCCTCTCTAAATGCTACCGAAATGGTTGCAATTATGCATGGACGTTCCAACATGTAGCGAAATTGGAATTGGGTTGAATGACTGGGATGCAGAGATGAGATAGAGGGCAGGAGGGTGTGGAGGATCTTCAACATGTCGAGAACCTGCAGTCTGAGCTCATCCCTAACCACTGCACGTGGCTGGATAATGTTCTATGAAATGAGCCATCGAGGGGGAGGAATATTAAGAAGGGGTCGAGTTAGAGAGGGACAGGGAGGGGGGGTGAATTTCTCTTTGTCTGCTACTGCCCCTCCTACAGCACATCCTATGACACAGACGAGGCATGCTCACCTGGTAAAAAATGAGCAGTCGAGGACGAGGAGGAGCGGTGCCAGGGATTGAATGACCAATGGGAGCAGGAGGACCTGTAATTCGTGGTGTATAACCAAGATTCAGGGCCGAAGAATCAGTTCGAAGGCAGAAAAGAAGACTCTGCGAGTAATGGGTACCATCTACCATCTCAATGTAGCATATAATTTGGCAGCGCCTCCCCTTTGTCATGCGTGAGCTCGGCTCTACAGCAGCAGGAAGACAATTGCACTTCAAAGGAAGCGGAATAGGGGGAAGGCGGTCCGAATAAGTCATCTTAAGAATCAGATTGAGGTTTCCTCGGCCCGCGCAGTGCATTAAAACGCCATTAATGTCAGCAGTGATCTTCTAGGTGGAAGCGTGGGTGGCTAGGTGGTCGTGTCACTTGCCAACCCAAATTCGCTACATAGTACCAGCGCTCTTAAACACCCGCATCTGGGACATTTCATAATGATATTGGATAACAAAATAAAATAAATTAAAATGTATTTTATTATATATCAATAAGAGGCTCTTTGTCGTACAAAATGGAATTGTTATTGGTAACCCCTTATCTTTCAATTGGGACACTATGTCCATGTTTAAATTAAACAAAATGTCTTATTTCCACAAACAATTATTTTAAAAGGTACAACAGGTTTCATTGATATCCAAAAGGATCATCATTTTTTTTTGGAATTGTTATCAATGCTTGAGCTACTTCCATGATTTGGGTTATTTGGAGGAATTTTTTGTTAATTGCATTGCTTGTTTTCATCTTCTTGATATTGTTCCATCTGTGAACATGAAAATAAAGTGTAATGAGTGTATCTACATTGGTCAGAATAATGAAAATTGAAATAAATAATATACATCAATGTAAATCGAATAGCAATGTAACATAGAAATAAGTGGCTCAAAAACTTTTCACATGGTTTCAAAACCACATCACATGCCTTGTTGCAACAAGTCTTTTCCTAGCATAGTTCCGTACTTTGTTTCCCGCATGTTTTAAACTCCATTATAAATCATAGATTTAATATAAAGGATTTTTTTGTTCTATCAATTATAAACTCAAACAAGTAAAACAACATAGATACTTACAAATTCCACAGTTAATTTTTGATATGCCAACATATACTCACAACCATTATTTAACCCAATGTCAATCAATTCTTCCGACGACCCTTCTTTGTATGTAAGCACCTATTTGAAGACATTTAAGGATGGTTATTGCAAAACAACTCAAAATATTTAAAAATTAAACCTTGAGTTGTTATAAGGAAATATTGAAAATTACTCACAAACATTGAAATCAACCCTTTTCTTCCTTGTCATCCTGTTTTTTGTGCTAAATGAGTTCCATCTTGTTTCTTTTTTTGCAAGGAAATACTTGAAAATTAATACTTAATTCTAAATTAATTTTTTTATATGTACAAATTCAATCATGACTAAATACATTTGAAGCATGTTTTTGTTAATATGGATGCTTCAGTGATGCAATTATATCTATTTCTTTGATCATCTCCTTATACACTTTTTTGGACATTCCTACTGGCATGTTTCGTACATCAGCACATTGATCATTTGGGATTTTCATAATGTCCTTGAAAAAAGTAATAAACTATTTTTATAATGATATATGAAAACTAAATATAACAAAATAAGTATTAATAAATTAATGGTTTATAGTAATATATACATATAATTCTAGAAAATCATTTTATACAATTAGAAATATTACCTTTTGAATGATTTTATTTGTTGTTGTATGTTTTTTCTATTGCAATTCTGACATGTCTCACTGACCATTCCTCTGGAAATGCTTCCTATAGTTTAGATATCATTTCGTTCATAAAATAATTGCATTGATTTTCATATTGTAAGTGGAATATACGTCTATATGTTCATTCCAATAGATCCCTCATAGTTCTGTAAAAAAAATCCCCCTTTCATTAACCTCCAGCACCACTCCAGATGAGCTAAGAACCATTTCACCATCATTTACATGTTCCATAATTTTTATTTTCGTAGAACGGCATTGATATGTTCCTCTGTTGTTGCTCCCTGTAGAACCTTAGACATATATGGATTAATATATTGTTTGAAACATGTTATATAATATTCTTAAGTATATTATTAAAAAAAAAACTCATATTGAATAGTATTTTTACATTCACCTGATCCATGATTATGTAATTTCTCTATCAGGCTTTTACACTCTTCTGCACTTAGATTAGAAACAATCTTATTGACCTTGTTCAATTTGTGGCTTTGCATGACACACACTAACTGATACATATTAGTTAAACTTACATATAGTTCAAACATATTAATTTTGTAAATAATTTACAAAGAACTTGCCTTCTCTAATTTTTTGGATGTGTTGTCATTGTGTCGATCAATATTTTTGTTACTTTAGACCCTATGAGACATTTTTTATTTATATATAACATGTATCATTCAATACACAAGCCAATAGATATATCTTACAAATAAATCAAGTAATTTTCAACAACAAAAAAACTCTGGTAACTGGTGTGTTTATCTAAATAAACGCATCAGTGCGTTTATGAGATTAAATGCACTGGGATTTTAATTATTCAACGTCATCCTGGAAAATTAATTTTTAAAATTAATTTTAAATCAGGATGGTGTTATTTGTAAGGCTAAATGCACTGCATGGATTTAATGGTGTTATTAGGAATAGACGTGTCGGTGCGTTCTATTACACAGGGAGCAACGATGAATATACTCAAAAGTGTTATAATATATCGGTGCATTGAAATACTCAAGTAGCCCCGGTGCACTATATTACATAGGGTGCACCATAAAACATATAGTTGCTTTAAAAAGGAAAGGAGAGGGCTGACTATATGATTTATAAGGCTACGCTTAGCGTAATGATTTAACAGTTCTATTAGGAACAGGCATGCCGGTGCATTATATTACATCGGGTGCAACGATGAAAATATTGGATAGAATCTAAAGTGTTATAATATACCAGTGTGGTGTTCTACACAGGTAGCCCCAATGCGTTATGTTACATAGGAGGAACTGCAAAACATATGGTTGTTTCTTAAAATCGGAGAGGGTTGACGATGCGATTTGTAAGGCTCAATGCACTGCAATGATTTGATGGTTCTATTAGGAATATGTGTGCCGGTGTGTTATATTACATCGGGCACAACGATGAACATACTAGACACAATTGAAATTGTTATGATTCATCATTGTGTTGTTTTACTCAGGGAGCATCAGTGCATTATGTTACATATGGTGCTTCGCACAACATAAAGTAAGTAAACAAACCCAATAAATCTAAAATGACTAAATTGAAAAACCCTTATTATGAAGTGGTAGAGAAAGTTAAACCCTAATGCGAAATTTTGTCAGAAGAAGCAAGGGTTTAAGGTAAGTATTGATTTTTTTTTGTTTTTTTTTTCTAAATTTTAATTAAATTTAAGTAGGAACAGAGATTGTAAAAATTTTACTAGTAAAATTTGTGGTAATTTTTTTAATATACAAGCTACTTAATTTTCTTTTTTTGAATTGTGAATAAATCTAACAAAAATTGTAAAATATTTTAATAGTAAACTTTAAGATTCTTGTTATACAGGGTTTTGAGTGTATTGTCATACCTTTGAACTTATGATCTTTCAGTGCATCCAAAATATTTTTCAGCTCTGATCTGATCTTCTCTTGTAAATGATCTCTCTTTTAATTACACCCTAATAAAAATTGTACATTTTTTTATTAGTAAAATAACAAATTTAAAACTTAATATGCGTGTTTTTGAGTAAATCACCATACCTTTTAGCTTCTCATGTTTTGAATAGTTTTGTTGCTCCAAAGAATTATGTTGTTGTTGCATAGTGCTCCTGGTATATTTCTCTTGCAAATCACTCCCTTGAAATTTTGGGTGAAATAATGAAATGGTGAATAACATTGTACTATTGAAAATATTTTATGAAATTAGAATTCAAAAATCCAATTGCCTCTCATTTTTAAAATTAAAAAAAAAAAAGGTTTATTCAATTTCCCCGCACATTAGTGCATTCGATACTCAAGCACACTGGTGCATTTATATAAAAATCACATTGACATTTTTGGGGCACCATATTTTTTGGATGCGCTGACATGATTAAATATTTTATTTTTGTTTTCCAAATCCTGAAAAGGTGTAATTATTTTTTTAATGCAACAATTGGTATATATTTAAAAGAGCACCAAGATAGTGTAATTCATATTTATTTTCTAAATCTAGGAAATAGTTTTGTACCAGTGTTGTTTTTTATTTAAACATACTAGTGTGTTTTTATGTGAAAGAGAACTGATATGATAACTTATTTTTTGTTTTTTCGAAATTCCCAAAATTGGTGCGCTTATTATTTATATGCACCAGTGTGCTTATTACTTAAATGGGTCGGTGCGATTTATTTTGATTGACACATCGATGGGGTTTAAAAGCTATCTAACTTTTTATTTTCACACAAAATGGCATATTAATCTCAAATTATTCTTTAGGAAACATCCACATGAATTACAATAGTTCATAGTATACATCTTCCAGTTAAAGTCATCTTGTTCTTGAAAAATAGTTTCAAAACTATATTTGAAATTCATATTGTGGTTATGTGATTCTCGAGATTAATTTTAGATGTTCAAACAAATTTTTATTTCTAATATTTCTCAAATACAGGGACAAAATCTTAATAATATCAAATGGAAAATTATTTATATTCCAGCCCATTCTATATTGTTGATCAAAGTCCTTCATGGAGTTCTCCCATTCCATCTCGAGTTAGTTCAAATTTGATTTTACTTTGATTATCTAATTTATTTTTTGGTTTAATCCATGTCAATTTGAATAAAAAAGTGTGCAAATTATTTGTAGGATTTGGATTCAGAATCAAATTTAGATGCAGAAAACATTACTCCATATTATTTTCAAAAACGTTGGAAGCTCTTATTAGGAGAAACATATCACAAGTAGTTGGTAGAAGAAAATGGAATATCACATCATCGTGCTAATTGGAACATGGCATCTTTTAGCCCCAACCGTGAATTAACGATGGTAATAATTATTTTGCATATTGAAATTTCAACAAACCAATTTCATTGTCTTGCTTACGAATATCATTCATATTATACCAATGATGTTCAATATTTTTTGAAATTAGGATTCTAGTGATGATAAGCGACCCACCTACCATATTCTAGTGCACTCCACTACAACTTCAAATCGAGAGAAGATTGTGTTGAAAATTCAACAAGATGATGGAGCTTAGTGAAAAGAAGTCACCTTCACTAAGTGGGCCCGCAGGCTATTTTTGGCGCAAAGTCTATTTTTAGACATATAGATCATGGTCTATGAGTTGCAGGATGCTATTTATGGATGATTGGTCATGTTGGTAAAAATAGATGGACCTCTATTTTTAGACATATGGGCGGAGTCTATTTTTAGATTGCCAGTCGAAAAATAGAACAGTCGAATATTATTAACTCTTAATAATATTTGGACTATAAACATTATCTTATCCTCTTGCAGCACTTTAGTTCGAACTAAGGATGTGGCACATGCAACTGCCAGAAGGAAATACGCTTTTCCTATGGGTTAGTTGAGCTATTGCATGATGGACTTCAGTTCGAACTCAAGTGATTGAGTTTGGTGGAGTTGATTGAGGAGTTGATGGAGTTGTGTTCAGTTTGACTTAGTTGAACTAGTTGTATTTAGTCTAACTAACAAATAAACTAGTGATGAGTGGTGTGAATTAATTATTAATTAATTCACTAATTATTAACTCATAAATCAACTAAAGAATACATCAGTTAACTCAGTGCATGGACAGTTCAGTGGAGACAAGTGTTAGAAGTGGGTGAAAGGGTGAGACTACTATCAGTTGTGACTATAGCTATGCATGAGATTTGTACAATCATTGATTGAGATTGCCAATGAGGATTGCATAGTACAAACCAAGGGAATTCGAACTTGGATCAAATCTATTCTAAACTTGGATTGGCAATAGAGGCAGGCAAACAGTGGAGGAGATTTGAACCCATGACTTGTACAGATCTGAGCTAGTTTGTGTGTAGCATGTGGAGATAGTATTGAGTACTTGTGAGAAGTATTGTACGATGTATTGTTACATGTTCTCTATCATTATAATATACAGATAGTCGGGGTTTTCAGCTGTATGCTTTCCCCATTACATACTGTGTTGATATGTGTGATTGATGTTTCAATGTGCGCATGCGATTGTTTTTTTATTCCGCAAATTGATGATCAATGGTAGAGGAGGTTATGTATTATGCATGCATTCCACAAATAGCGTATAATCAGGATAATCTCTGTGAATAAGTGTTATATTATTTTAATTTCTACATGGTATCAGAGCGAAGTTGATCATCAGATCTATTATTCAGAAAGTGATTACATTTTATTTCTTCAGGCAGAGTTTGTAATCAGGTCAGGTAGCCTCTGGATTCATCCTTCTTTTGGAAGGTGAGATATCCGGCAAATGCCCATAAATTCAATCTTTGTATGAGAAATACTTTGTTCTCATAAATTTTAGATCAGAAGCGGTTGAGTTTTGAGCTGGTGGAATTCGAATTTGCAGCAGTGTTTTCTTGGTGTCAAAGTTGAAATGTCTTTCAACGGATTGTGATTAGAGTATGCCCTTGAAGGCAGCTCGAATTATATTGCATGGAAAGATAGGATGGAGGCGGTGTTAGATGACAATGGGTTGAAGGAGTTCATAGATGCTGAAGTCCCAAAGCCTACTGATGCTGCTCAAGTTGAGGCTTGGAAAAAGAAGACAACAAAGTGTGGTGGAGGGTAAGTTGCTGATCATTGTACTTTACGTAGATGATTGATTTTGACAGGAGATGAGTTGTTGATACTTTCATGCAAGGAGGATCTTGCTAGAGAGTTTGAGATGAAGGACTTGGGCCTCCTTCATTATTTCCTGGGATTGGAAATTTGGCAGCGCAGTGATGGACTATTTGTTTCTTAGGGTAAGTATGCCCGGGAGATACTGGAGAAGTTCAACATGCATGGCTACAAGCATATTGATACTCCTCTTCCTGGAGGTTGGAGGAAGGAGGATGCTACTTCAGCGGAAGTAGTGGATGCCACTGTTTATCGACAGTTGGTGTGGTCGCTTACGTATCTGGTCAATACATGATCCGATATATGCTATGCTGTTAACCAGCTTTCACAAGGTATGGTTCAGCCAACCAAGATCTTCTAGAAGGCAGGCAAGCATGTATTGCACTATCTCAGAGGCACACCGAGATATGGATTGTGGTACAGACAGGAGGATGAGGTGAAGCTATGTGGCTTCACGGATGCAGATTGGGCAGGGAGCCCAATGGATAGAAAGAGCACATTTGGAGGGATCTTCAGTATTAGGTCAACAGTAGTTTCTTGGTATAGCAGGAAGCAGAGATCCGTGGCACTCAGTTCAGCAGAGGCCGAGTATATGGCAGCAAGTTTGGCTGCATGTGAGGCTATATGGATGAGGAAGATTCTGGTCGAGTTTTTCAGGTCACACTTGGAGCCTAATGTGATTTATTGTGATAACCAGAGTTGCATTAAACTCTTAGCTAATCCAGTATTTCATGATAGATCCAAGCACATCGACATCAGGTACCATCATATCAAAGATTGTGTGCAGCGGAGAATCATGTTACTTTCATACATTCCCACGGAGGATCAGGATATTGATATCTTGACGAAGGTGCTCACCAGGAGCAAATTCGAATACCACAGAGGCAGGTTAGGGGTTGCAGATAATCCATATCTTGTTGAGGGGGAGTGTTGAAAATGCAACAAGATGATGGAGCTTAGTGAAAAGAAGTCGCCTTCACTAAGTGGGCCCACAGGCTATTTTTGGCGCAAAGTCTATTTTTAGACTATGTCAATTTTTAGACATATGGATCATGGTCTATGAGTTGCAGGATGCTACTTATGGATGATTGGTCATGTTGGTAAAAATAGATGGACCTCTATTTTAAGACATATGGGCGGAGTCTATTTTTAGACTGCCAGCCAAAAAATAGAACAATCGAATATTATTAGCTCTTAATAATATTTGGACTATAAACATTATCTTATCCTCTTGCAGCACTTCAGTTTGAGCTACGGATGTGGCACATGCAACTGCTAGAAGGAAATATGCTTTTCCTATGGGTTAGTTGAGCTATTGCATGATGGACTTCAGTTAGAAATCAAGTGATTGAGTTTGGTGGAGTTGATTGAGGAGTTGATGGAGTTGTGTTCAGTTTGACTTAGTTGAACTAGTTGTATTTAGTCTAACTGACAAATACACTAGTGATGAGTGGTGTGAATTAATTATTAATTAATTCACTAATTATTAACTCATAAATCAACTAAAGAATACATCAGTTAACTCAGTGCATGGACAGTTCAGTGGAGACAAGTGTTAGAGGTGGGTGAAAGGGTGAGACTACTATCAGTTGTGACTATAGCTGTGCATGAGATTTGCGCAATCATTGATTGAGATTGCCAATGAGGATTTCACAGTACAAACCAAGGGAATTCGAACTTGGATCAGATCTATTCTCAACTTGGATTGCGCAATAGAGGCAGGCAAACAGTGGAGGAGATTTGAACCCGTGACTTGTTCAGATCTGAGCTAGTTTGTGTGTAGGATGTGGAGATAATACTGAGTACTTGTGAGAAGTATTATACCATGTATTGTTACATGTTCTCTATCATTATAATATACAGATAGTCGGGGTTTTTAGCGGTATGCTTTCCCCATTACATACTGTGTTGATATGTGTGATTGAGGTTTCAATGTGCGCATGCGATTGTTTTTTTATTCCGCAAATTGATGATCAATGGTAGAGGAGGTTATGTGTTATGCATGCATTCCACAAATAGCGTATAATCAGGATAATCTCTATGAATAAGTGTTATATTATTCAAATTTCTACATGGTATTAGAGCGAAGTTGATCATCAGATCTATTATTCAGAAAGTGATTACATTTTATTTCTTCAGGCAGAGTCTGTAATCGGGTCAGGTAGCCTCTGGATTCATCCTTCTTTTGGAAGGTGAGATATCCAGTAAATGCCCATACAGTCAATCTCTGTATGAGAAATACATTGTTCTCACAAATTTTAGATCAGAAGCGGTTGAGTTTTGAGCTGGTGGAATTCGAATTTGCAGCAGTGTTTTCTTGGTGTCAAAGTTGAAATGTCTTTCAACGGATTGCGATTAGAGTATGCCCTTGAAGGCAGCTCGAATTATATTGCATGGAAAGATAGGATGGAGGCGGTGTTAGATGACAATGGGTTGAAGGAGTTCATAGATGCTGAAGTCCCAAAGCCTACTGATGATGCTCAAGTTGAGGCTTGGAAAAAGAAGACAACAAAGTGTCGAAGGATTCTGTTGGAGGGTGTGAAGGATCACATTGTATCGAGCCTGCATGGAAAGGCTTCTCCATACTTGATGTGGAAAGCATTGACAAATTTATTCCAAAGCAAGAGCGATAAGAGGAAGTTGGCACTCATGGAAAAACTTAGAAACATTAAGTGTGAGAAAGGAGACAATATGCCCAAGTATCTCACAAAGTTCACCCGATGTCGGGATGAGCTGGGAAGTGTGGGGGTGACTGTCTATGATGAGGACTTGGTGAGCTTGGCTCTCCTTGGTCTTCCGAAGAGTTGAAATTCCTATCAGGACTCTGTCAATGGTTGGGAGAAATTTCCAGGATGGGAGAGACTTTGATCGGATCTTGTGCAAGAGGAGATCAGGCGGAATACCAGGGACGAATCTTCATCAAAGGCATCTGATGAAGAAAATTGCGCTTTGGCTGCCAAAGCAAAGAAGGGGAAGAACAAGAAAGCTTCTCATTCCGGTGCGAAAGGCAAGAAGCAGGACATGTCCAAGGTTAAGTGCTTTCACTGTCACCAGCACAGACATTATGCCACAAATTGTCTACATAAGAAGAAAAATAAGCAAGCCACTGGATCTGCAGTGGGAGAGGCCTTAACCTCGCAGTTTGAGCTAGATTTTTCACTGATCGCATGCTTGGTATCAAGTGTGATGGGATCAGTATGGTTCTTGGACAGTGGTGCGTCTTTTCACATGACAGGAGATCGAGATTTGTTTTCTAATCTGGATGAGAAAGATCTTGGAGTGCACATCGAGATGGGCGATGATGGTAGATACAGTGCGACCGGTATCGATACCATTTCCTTTGAGAGGGAGTCTAGTAAACACTTCGTATTGAAGGAAGTGATGCATGTTCCAAGATTAAAGAAGAATCTTATCTCTGTGGCAATATTAGAAGACAATGGATATGATGTTGTCTTTAGCGAGGGAAAGGCTTTCCTGCGCAGTAAGACAACTGGAGAAACCCGGAAGATAGGGGTTCGAGTCAAGAACGTTTATCAATTGTATGTAGATGGTTGCGCAGAAATGGCATGCAAGGCAGAAGGAGTGGTGAGCCAGGATGATGGCGAGCTGTGGCACCAGAGATTGGGCCACCTTCACCATGGAGCCTTGAAGATACTACAACAGATTTCTACTGGGCTTCCTAAAGGCACTCTTGCGTAGTCAGATCAGTGCAAGGGGTGTACTTTGGGAAAATTTGTGAAAGCCACCTTTCATGAGAAGGATAGTCATGCCACGGCGATCCTTGAGAGAATTCACACAGATGTGTGTGGACCTTTCTCAGTAGCTTCGACAACAAAGAACAAGTACTATGTGATCTTTGTTGATGATTTCTCTCGAAAGTGCTAGATCTTCTTCATGCAGAAGAAGAGCAAGACATACTCAATGTTTTGTGAGTTCAAAGCACTAGTCGAGAAGGAATTGGGGAAGAAGGTGAAGGGTCTTAGGAGCGACAATGGTGGTGAATTCATCTCTGGCGAGTTCAAGGAATTCTGCAGTGCAGAAGGGATTCGAAGGGAGCTCATAGCTCCCCATAACCCACAACAGAAAGAGGTTGCTGAGTGGAAGAACAGAACGATCGTGGGTGCTGCATGGGCGATGTTGCATGATCAGGACCTACCCCTTCACTTGTGGGCGAAGGCATGTAATACTGAAATATATGTGCAAAACCGTTGTCCTCACAAGATACTTGGCATGAGTACACCCGAGGAGGCTTATTCTAGTAAGAGACCTGATATTTCCCATTTGAGGATTTTTAGTTCTCTTGTTTACATGCATGTGATGAAGGATGCCAGGAAGAAGCTAGAGCCGATCGCAGAGGTTGGGATATTTGTGGGGTACACTGATACGCCCCACAACTATAATGTGTATTTGCCAGATAGTCGCAAGACTGTTGTGCAACGGGATATAAAATTTTAGGAGGAGAAAGCCATGAAGTGTTCGCTTGAGAGGGAGCCACACTTGCATGCAGATGAGGGGCTATTAGTTCCTAAGGATGAGCTTCAGGACGTGGATCAACCACAAGATGAAGTTCATGGAGTGGAAGAGACCACTCATGCAACGCCAACCATCAGAGGGTGAAAGCGTACTATAGAAGCTGAGCGATTGGCTCAAGATGCAGAGAAGGTTGTAGGACCACCTACAGCACAGTACAGACAGAGACAGTCACCTGATCGATACACTAAATACATGGCTCTTGTGAGCAAATGTGTCGTGACTGAGCCATTCTCTTTCGAGGAAGATGTTGAGGATCCCGCATGGGTAGATGCCATGGTGGAAGAGTATGATTCGATTGTCAGAAACAATGCATGGGAGATTGTCCCAAGACCGGATGGGAAATCAGTGGTGGGTTCGAGATGGATCTACAAAGTGAAGCAGGCAGCTGGCAAGATTTGTTGCCCGAGGCTTCTCACAGATAGAGGGGATCGATTATGATGAGACCTTTGCACCTGTCGCAAGGTATTCTTCCATACGGACGATTCTTTCTCTCTCAGCACAGATGGGGTGGCACATCCATGAGATGGATGTGAAGACTACGTTCCTCAATGGAGTCATTGAGGAGGAGGTGTACATAGAGCAGCCCGAAGGTTTCGAGATCTTCAACATCGAGTCGCATGTGTGCAGGCTCAAGAGAGCACTGTATGGTTTGAAACAAGCACCTCGTGCTTGGTACACACGGATAGACAGTTATTTCACTGGACTTGGATTCTCCAAGAGTGAGGCGGATCCTAACCTATACCAGATTGTGGTGGAGGGTAAGTTGCTGATCATTGTACTTTATGTAGATGATTGATTTTGACAGGAGATGAGCTGTTGATACTTTCATGCAAGGAGGACCTTGCTAGAGAGTTTGAGATGAAGGACTTGGGCCTCCTTCATTATTTCTTGGGATTGGAAATTTGGCAGCGTAGTGATGGACTATTTGTTTCTTAGGGTAAGTATGCCCGGGAGATACTGGAGAAGTTCAACATGCATGGCTACAAGCCTATTGATACTCCTCTTCCTGGAGGTTGGAGGAAGGAGGATGCTACTTCAGCGGAAGTAGTGGATGCCACTGTTTATCGACAGTTGGTGGGGTCGCTTACGTATCTGGTCAATACATGACCCGATATATGCTATGTTGTTAACCAATTTTCACAAGCTATGGTTCAGCCAACCAAGCTCTTTTGGAATGTAGGCAAGCATGTATTGCATTATCTCAGAGGCACATCGGGATATGGATTGTGGTACAGACAGGAGGATGAGGTGAAGCTATGTGGCTTCACGGATGCAGATTGGGCAGGGAGCCCAATGGATAGAAAGAGCACATCTGGAGGGATCTTCAGTATCAGGTCAATAGCAGTTTCTTGGTATAGCAGGAAGCAGAGATCCGTGGCACTCAGTTCAGTAGAGGCCGAGTATATGGCAGCAAGTTTGGCTGCATGTGAGGCTATATGGATGAGGAAGATTCTGGTCGAGTTTTTCGGGTCACACTTGGAGCCTACTGTGATTTATTGTGATAACCAGAGTTGCATTAAAATCTCGGCTAATCCAGTATTTCATGATAGATCCAAGCACATCGACATCAGGTACCATCATATCAGAGATTGTGTGCAACGGAGAATCATGTTACTTTCATACATTCCCACGGAGGATCAGGATGCTAATATCTTGACGAAGGTGCTCACCAGGAGCAAATTCGAATACCACAGAGGCAGGTTAGGGGTTGCAGATAATCCATATCTTGTTGAGAGGGAGTGATGAAAATGCAACAAGATGATGGAGCTTAGTGAAAAGAAGTCGCCTTCACTAAGTGGGCCCACAGGCTATTTTTGGCTCAAAGTCTATTTTTAGACTATGTCTATTTTTAGACATATGGATCATGGTCTATGAGTTGCAGGATGCTACTTATGGATGATTGGTCATGTTGGTAAAAATAGATGGACCTCTATTTTAAGACATATGGGCGGAGTCTATTTTTAGACTGCCAACCAAAAAATAGAACAGTCGAATATTATTAGCTCTTAATAATATTTGGACTATAAACATTATCTTATCCTCTTGTAGCACTTCAGTTTGAGCTACGGATGTGGCACATGCAACTGCTAGAAGGAAATATGCTTTTCCTATGGGTTAGTTGAGCTATTGCATGATGGACTTCAGTTAGAAATCAAGTGATTGAGTTTGGTGGAGTTGATTGAGGAGTTGATGGAGTTGTGTTCAGTTTGACTTAGTTGAACTAGTTGTATTTAGTCTAACTGACAAATACACTAGTGATGAGTGGTGTGAATTAATTATTAATTAATTCACTGATTATTAACTCATAAATCAACTAAAGAATACATCAGTTAACTCAGTGCATGGACAGTTCAGTGGAGGCAAGTGTTAGAGGTGGGTGAAAGGGTGAGACTACTATCAGTTGTGACTATAGCTGTGCATGAGATTTGCACAATCATTGATTGAGATTGCCAATGAGGATTGCGCAGTACAAACCAAGGGAATTCGAGCTTGGATCAGATCTATTCTCAACTTGGATTGCGCAATAGAGGCAGGCAAACAGTGGAGGAGATTTGAACCCGTGACTTGTTCAGATCTGAGCTAGTTTGTGTGTCGCATGTGGAGATAGTACTGAGTACTTGTGAGAAGTATTATACCATGTATTGTCACATGTTCTCTATCATTATAATATACAGATAGTCGGGGTTTTCAGCTATATGCTTTCCCCATTACATACTCTGTTGATATGTGTGATTGATGTTTCAATGTGCGCATGCAATTGTTTTTTTATTCTGCAAATTGATGACCAATGGCAGAGGAGGTTATGTATTATGCATGCATTTTGAAAATAGTGTATAATCAGGATAATCTCTGATAATAAGTGTTATATTATTCAAATTTCTACATGGTATCAGAGCGAAGTTGATCATTAGATCTATTATTCAGAAAGTGATTACATTTTATTTCTTCAGGCAGAGTCTGTAATCGGGTCAGGTAGCCTCTGGATTCATCCTTCTTTTGGAAGCTGAGATATTCAGTAAATGCCCATACAGTCAATCTCTGTATGAGAAATACTTTTTTCTCACGAATTTTAGATCAGAAGCGGTTGAGTTTTGAGCTGAAGGAATTCGAATTTGCAGCAGTGTTTTCTTGGTGTCAAAGTTGAAATGTCTTTCAATGGATTGCGATTGGAGTATGCTCTTGAAGGCAGCTCAAATTATATTGCATGGAAATACAGGATGGAGGTGGTGTTAGATGACAATGGGTTGAAGGAGTTCATAGATGCTGAAGCCCCAAAGCCTACTGATGCTGCTCAAGTTGAGGCTTGGCAAAAGAAGACAAAAAAGTGTCGAAGGATTCTGTTGGATGGCGTGAAGGATCACATTGTATCCAGCCTGCATGGAAAGGCTTCTCCATACTTGATGTGGAAAGCGTTTACAGATTTATTCCAAAGCAAGAGCGACCAGAGGAAGTTGGCACTCAAGGATAAACTTAGAAACATTAAGTGTGAGAAAGGAGACAGTATGCCTAAGTATCTCACGAAGTTCACCCAATGCCGGGATGAGATGGGAAGTGTGGGGGTGACTGTCGATGATGAGGACTTGGTGAGCTTGGCTCTCCTTGGTCTTCCAAAGAGTTGGCATTCCTATCAGGACTCTGTCAATGGTCGGGATAAATTGCCAGGATGGGAGAGACTTTGGTCAGATCTTGTGCAAAAGGAGATCAGGCAGAATACTAGGGACAGATCCTCATCAAAGGCATCTGATGAAGAAAATTGTGCTTTGACTGCCAAAGCAAAGAAGGGGAAGAACAAGAAAGCTTCTCATTCTGGTGTGAAAGGCAAGAAGCAAGACATGTCCAAGGTTAAGTGCTTTCACTGTCACCAGCACGGACATTATGCCACAAATTGTTCGCAGAAGAAGAAAAATAAGCAAGCTGCTGGATCTACAACGGGAGAGGCCTTAGCCTCGCAGTTTGAGATGGATTTTTTGCTGATCGCATGCTTGGTATCAAGTGTGATGGGATCGGTATGGTTCTTGGATAGTGGTGTGTCTTTTCATATGACAGGAGATCGAGTTTTTTTCTCTGATATGGATGAGAAAGATCTTGGAGTGCACATCGAGATGGGCGATGTTGGTAGATACAATGCGACCGGTATCGGTACCATTTCCTTTGAGAGGGAGTCTAGTAAACCCTTCGTATTGAAGGAAGGGATGCATGTTCCAGGATTGAAGAAGAATCTTATCTCTGTGGCGATGTTAGAAGACAAGGGATATGATGTTGTCTTCAGTGAGGGAAAGGCTTTCCTGTGCGGTAAGACAACTAGAGAAACTCATAAGATAGGGTTCAAGTCAAGAACCTTTATCAATTGCATGTAGATGGCTGCGCAGCAATGGCATGCAAGGCAGAAGGAGTGGTGAGCCGGGATGATGGCGAGCTGTGGCACCGAAGATTGGGCCACCTTCACCATGGAGCCTTGAAGATACTGCAGCAGATTTCTACTGGGCCTCCTGAAGGCACTCTTGCACAGTCAGATCAGTGCAAGGGGTGTACTTTGGGAAAATTTGTGAAAGCCACCTTTCACGAGAAGGATAGTCGTGCCATGATGATCCTTGAGAGAATTCACGCAGACATGTGTGGACCTTTCTCAGTAGCTTCGACAACAAAGCACAAGTAATATGTGATCTTTGTTGATGATTTCTCTCAAAAGCGCTGGATCTTCTTCATGCAGAAGAAGAGTGAGACATACTCAAAGTTCTGTGAGTTCAAAGGACTGGTCGAGAAGGAATCAGGGAAGAAGGTGAAGGCTCTTAGGAGTGAAAATGGTGGTGAATTCATCTCTGGCGAGTTCAAGGACTTCTGTAGCGTAGAAGCGATTCGAAGAGAGCTAATAGCTCCCCATAACCCACAGCAAAACGGGGTTGTTGAGCGAAAGAACAGAATGATCGTGGGTGCTACATGGGCGATGTTGCATGATCAGGGCCTACCCCTTCACTTGTGGGCGGAGGCATGAAATACTGCAGTATATGTGCAGAACCGTTGTCCTCACAAGATACTTGGCATGAGTACACCCGAGGAGGCCTATCCTGGTAAGAGGCCTGATATTTCCCATTTGAGGATTTTTGGTTCTCCTGTTTACATGCATGTGACGAAGGATGCCAGGAAGAAGCTAGAGCCGACCGCAGAGGTTGGGATATTTGTGGGGTACACTGATACACCCCACAACGATCATGTGTATTTGCCAGACAGTCACAAGACTGTTGTGCGACAGGATATCAAATTTCAGGAGGAGAAAGCCATGAAGTGTTCACTTGAGAGGGAGCCACACTTGCATGCAGATGAGGAGCTATTAGTTCCTACGGATGAGCTTTAGGATGTGGATCAGCCACAAGATGAAGTTCATGGAGTGGAAGAGACCACCCATGCAGAGCCAACCATCAGAGGGCGAAAGCGTACTACAGAAGCTGAGTGACTGGCTCAAGATGCAGAGAAGGTTGTAGGACCACCTACAGCACAACGCAGACAGAGACAGTCACTTAATCAATACACTGGATACATGGCTCTTGTGAGAAAATGTGTCGTGACTGAGCCATCCTCTTTCGAGGAAGCTGTGGAGGATCCTGCATGGGTAGATGCCATGGTGGAAGAGTATGATTCGATTCTCAGAAACAGTGCATGGGAGATTGTCCAAAGACCGGAGGGGAAATCAGTGGTGGGTTAGAGATGGATCTACAAAGTGAAGCAGGTAGCTGACGGGAGTGTGGAGAAGTACAAGGCAAGATTTGTTGCTCGAGGCTTCTCATAGATAGAGGGGATTGATTATGAGGAGACCTTTGCACCTGTCGCAAGGTATTCTTCCATACGGACGATTCTTTTTCTCTCAGCGCAGATGGGGTGGCACATCCATGAGATGGATGTGAAGACTACATTCCTCAATGGAGTCATTGAGGAGGAGGTGTACATAGAGCATCCCGAAGGTTTCGAGATCTTCAGCAGTGAGTCGCATGTGTGCAGGCTCAAGAGAGCACTGTATGGTTTGAAACAAGCACCTCATGCTTGGTACACACGGATAGACAATTATTTCACTGGACTTGGATTCTCCAAGAGTGAGGTGGATCCTAACCTATACCAGATTGTGGTGGAGGGTAAGTTGCTGATCATTGTACTTTATGTAGATGATTTGATTTTGACAGGAGATGAGCTGTTGATACTTTCATGCAAGGAGGACCTTGCTAGAGAGTTTGAGATGAAGGACTTGGGCCTCCTTCATTATTTCCTGGGATTGGAAATTTGGTAGTGCAGTGATGGACTATTTGTTTCTCAGGGTAAGTATGCCCGAGAGATACTGGAGAAGTTCAACATGCATGGCTGCAAGCTTGTTGATGCTCCTCTTCCTGGAGGTTGGAGGAAGGAGGATGCTACTTCAGCAGAAGTAGTGGATGCCACTGTTTATCGACAGTTGGTGGGGTCACTTACGTGTCTGGTCAATACACGACCCAATATATGCTATGTTGTTAACCAGCTTTCACAAGCTATGGTTCATCCAACCAAGCTATTCTGGAAGGCAGGCAAGCATGTATTGCATTATCTAAGAGGCACATTGGGATATGGATTGTGGTACAGACATGAGGATGAGGGTCGACAACAATTTCTTGTTACAGCAGGAAGCATAGATCCGTGGCACTCAGTTCAGCAGAGGCCGAGTATATGGCAGCAAGTTTGGCTGCATGTGCGGCTATATGGATGAAGAAGATTCTGGTCGGGTTGTTCGGGTCACACTTGGAGCCTACTGTGATTTATTGTGATAACCAGAGTTGCATTAAACTCTCGGCTAATTCAGTATTTCATGATATATCCAAGCACATCGACATCAGGTACCATCATATCAGAGATTTTGTGCAGCGGAGAATCATGTTACTTTCATACATTCCCACAGAGGATCAGGATGCTGATATCTTGACGAAGGCGCTCACCAGGAGAAAATTCGAATACCACAGAGGCAGGATAGGGGTTGCAGAGGGAGTGTTGAAAATGCAACAAGATGATGGAGCTTAGTGAAAAGAAGTCGCCTTCACTAAGTGGGCCCACAGGCTATTTTTGGCGCAAAGTCTATTTTTAGACTATGCCTATTTTTAGACATATGGATCATGGTCTATGAGCTGCAGGATGCTATTTATGGATGATTGGTCATGTTGGTAAAAATATATGGACCTCTATTTTTAGACATATGCGCGGAGTCTATTTTTATACTGCCAATCAAAAAATATAACAGTCGAATATTATTAGCTCTTAATAATATTTGGACTATAAACATTATCTTATCCTCTTGCAGCACTTCAGTTCCAGCTACGGATGTGGCACATGCAACTGCCAGAAGGAAATACGCTTTTCCTATGGGTTAGTTGAGCTATTGCATGATGGACTTCAGTTAGAACTCAAGTGATTGAGTTTGGCGGAGTTGACTGAGGAGTTGATGGAGTTGTGTTCAGTTTGACTTAGTTGAACTAGTTGTATTTAGTCTAACTGACAAATACACTAGTGATGAGTGGTGTGAATTAATTATTAATTAATTCACTAATTATTAACTCATAAATCAACTAAAGAATACATCAGTTAACTCAGTGCATGGACAGTTCAGTGGAGACAAATGTCAGAGGTGGGTGAAAGGGTGAGACTACTATCAGTTGTGACTATAGCTGTGCATGAGATTTGCGCAATCATTGATTGAGATTGCCAATGAGGATTGTGCAGTACAAACCAAGGGAATTCGAACTTGGATCAAATCTATTCTCAACTTGGATTGCGCAGTAGAGGCAGGAAAACAGTGGAGGAGATTTGAACCCATGACTTGTTCATATCTGAGCTAGTTTGTGTGTAGCATGTGGAGATAGTACTGAGTACTTGTGAGAAGTATTGTACTATGTATTGTTACATGTTCTCTATCATTATAATATATAGATAGTCGAGGTTTTCAGTTGTATGCTTTCCCCATTACATACTGTGTTGATATGTGTGGTTGATGTTTCAATGTGCGCATGCGATTGTTTTTTTATTCCACAAATTGATGATCAATGGTAGAGGAGGTTATGTATTATGCATGCATTCTTCACATAGTGTATAATCAGGATAATCTCTGTGAATAAATTTTATATTATTCAAATTTCTACAAGTTGCATTAAAAGTAAGACTCAGAGAGGAATCATACAAATAATGGTTGAATCAACCACCTATTCAATTCCCACTACGTCCAGATTCACTAATTAGGAATGAATACAATAATAGTAATTCTTCATCACAAGTTGGCAATGGAGGTAATCAAATGGAGGTTGGTATGGACGATTACTTACATGATACAAATTCCTTGGAGTCAATGTTGTTAGATGCATTACAAAATGGTGAGCTATGGGATGATGTTGATATCACTGATACCTTATTCAAAAGCCTGAAATCTGCTTCCACTACCCCTCGCTTTGGACCTGGCAGCAAGTCAAAGTCTACTCAACTGGGGACAACAATGTTATTGTACAACATGAAAGAAAAGTTTAGCATGTCAAAAGCATGTTTCTCGGAAATATTGAGGTAATTAACTTGCATGATTGATCAAGTTCCTTCTATTTTGTCACACGATCAAATTTAAAAATGGTTGATTTTATGAATGTTAAATATTGACATTGTAAAATTATATTCCCCACCAATTGCAGGATATTCAAAGATAATGTTATTTTAAGTAATAATGTCTTGTCGAGTATATGCGAAGAGGTAATGTAATTTTGAATGTTGGGCATTGAGTACATATCATATCATGCATGTCCAAATGATTGTATTCAATATAGAGGAGAATATCTAGACAAAGAGATATGTCTCAAATGTGGGCATGAAAGGTACCATAATTAGAAAACAAAAATGGTACATCTCATGGTTCCCCTCATAAAATATTGAAGCACATATCTATAATCCCAAGGATTCAAAGACTCTTTCATTGCAAAGAATTAGCTATGTTGCAGGGATAGCATGCCTCACACCGAAGTGATTGAGAGTTATGTGAATCCAAATAGTTTTAATAGGTATGAAGCATATAGAGGATACAAGGTTGTTGTTGGGAAAAGTATCCAATACGGAATGACCCTATCCCACTCTAAGGGTGATAGTACCTCAGCAACAACCGAAGCAAAGCTATCTAAGATTTCTTCTTTATGAAAGTAAAATAGGGGAGAAGGAAATCCACTAACCGATGTCTTTCGCTAATGGTTGATCCAATCTTCTCTCCTTGCTGCTTGCTCCCATCTCCTTGCTCTTTCACCGGCCCAGCTACACCAAGATCCTGCAAAATGGCAAGAGGAGGAAACTACAAGAAGCATACATTCATAATTGATTCAAGGATTAGAATAAATCAAATACACAAGTATAACAATACACCATTGAGACACATGCATATAGAAGAACCTCAAATGCTTTATTAATGGAAGAAGTAAAGTTCAGGAAGTGATACAATCATAAGAGGCCCAATCCAGCATCACCTCCCAGCAGAAAGAAATCTCCTCTTCACCTCCTTCAAAGAAAATCACCCAATAGCTCTAAACTCAAACCAACAACACTTCCTTACATTCACAAGATTCCAGCCTCCTTAGACCTCATGAGAGAGATCTATATATAGGATTTTTGGAGAAAGGATGAGTCAGCTTGAGAGCTGACTAGTGTCCTCTCTCACTTCAGTTATTCTTCAGTTCTTGAGTCCACTTGGAGGTTCTTGCTTCCACTTGGAGATCTAGATCCTCTTACTCATCACCAGGCGAATTCCTTGATCCAAGTGTCATTTTGGAAGCTTCTTGGGCGCTGACACCTTGAGGAATGACTGTGCCACTTGTCCAAGTACGCTCAGTGCAGGTGGCCTTCTTTGCAGTTGACATTCAGCGCAGGTACAGAGTGGAGCACTTGACATTAAATCTTTGAGGTTCTCCCAATTTTTCCCCAGTCATTGCTGACCAGTACCTCTTTATTTTTGTCAAGCTTGAGGAGGATAACATATGCTTGTTCTATAACCTGCCCTTTGGGCAAGCCCATCGCTATGTTTTAACGAGCCTAGCGATAGGGAAACTTGTTCTCGTCTAAAGACAAGTTTGTCGCTATTTAATAATTTTAACGAGTCTAACGACAAGGAAAACTCGGTCCTTTTCATTTTTAGAGAGTCTGAAAAGGTACAGAAAGTTAACTCCGAAATTCCTTTTTCGTCATCTAATCCCTTAAGTCCGAAAAAGTGTAAAACAATACAGAAGGGATGAGTTTTCGATAACTTTAACGAGCCGAATAAAACAAGCGCTCGACCATTTTTTGCAATAATCCCTCAGGTCCAAAAAGATTAAAATCTAGAGGAGGGATAGCTCTTCCGGTCACTTTAACGAGCTGGAAGGCCAAAACTCGGCAAACTTTTCATATTTTACGAGTCAGATGAAAAGAGATTAAAGAAGACTCGTCTTTTGAGGAATGAGTGATAAACAGGGATAGCAACTGATTCCAGGTACAGGTTGGAATTTTCCAATCACGGCAGTGTCACAAGGATGGCTAGGTGAAATCACTCTTCACATCTGTTCCTCAAAATGGGTAAACAATCATATGGAGGTAAACGATCGGCCAAATGAACGGTGGAGGTGATGGTGCACAAAACACGACCAAGGTCTTTTTACGGTTGATCAGGTTACATACTCAATAGTTATTTACCGGTATGGGTTCATTTTTTAACGAGCTTGAATGCGCCAAAACACTGCTCAATCTTATGTTTATTTTTTAACGAGCATGAACTATGTGCTAAAACTGCTCGGATCTTGCGTTTATTTTTTAACGAGCATGAACTTTATGCTAAAACTGCTCGATTATACCAGTCATAAGATAAGAATGTCTCCTGTGAGATAGCTATTTTTTATGGAGCTTTATCTCACGAAGCTATGCTCCTCATCCTTTCTTTATGCAAGTTCAGAAACGGCTAATCCCAAAAACAGATAAATAACCGCTCTTAGCTTGCACTCCAAAAGGTTTGCATGCCCCCAGGTATAAAATACAATTTCAAGGCTGCCCCTCCTCCTTCCCACCTCTGTTTTTCTTTGGGTGTTCACAGCTACTTGTCGTCTTGCCAGCCTAATGTTAACAATACTTGTCTTCTCGTTATTTTTAACGGGTCTTACACGATACTTGTCTTCTTGTCAGCCCAACTTTTAACGAACAGCTATTTGCGACAAGAGAAGAACACTACTCAAAGACAAAACATTTGTGCTATTGAGGGAGGCTTGCCTCTTTTTGGTTACCCAAAGATTGTTTCGTTAATCTTTCAAACCAAACACTTCCTCGGCAATGCCTACCAAAATAGACAAGGGTGAATGACTGTTGTCAAACACGTAACTTTGACAAAAGAATCCTATTCCAGAACAACCCCTTTTCCATCCACGGATGGGGTACGGACTAGTCATATTCTCTCGCGGAAATTCTACCTTATACCCAGGGTTTTCTCTGCCCGAAGCAGACCAGGATGCATGCCCCCTGGGTTCCAGTCCCATCTTTCCGAATCACTCGCACTCATCGGGAAGGAGGACTGGCGGTGGAGACATTTCTTGATTGAATAGACCATTCAGGGTTGGTATGTGACTATTTGCGATGCGTGATCCCAGAAATGAAAGTTGGTCTACGAGCTTGACCATCCTTCCTTCGTGTGGAAAACACATTACTCTAAAGAGTGAGGAGACTATTTCTCCCATGCAATATATATAGTCTCGTCCAAGGAGTAGGTTATAATCCAAGGGTCCTTGAACGACCATCACGTTCATTTGAACAGCCTTCCCTTTCAATGTAATGGGCACATTGGGGAGGATCCCTAATGGTCGACTGGTTCCTTTATCGAAACCCGAGAGATTTCTTATCTCAGGCAAAAGCACCGGGGAACCCAGTGCTTTCCAAGAAATAGAGGAAAGGATACTCACAGATGCCCCTTCATCAATGATAGTGCCAGCCATTACCATTCTGTATATTTGGACTATGATTCTGAATGGTATACTGGCTGGCAACCGGGGTCTACCTAGTTGATTCCAATCAAAGGATACAACCAGGTTGCTTGGTGGTGGGACCGAATATATGGCCGGATATGACCCTGACGATGTTCCTTCCTGCGATAAAGGAATGGGCGCATTGCCCTGATGCTCGTCAGAGTTTGTGTTGATGAAAAGAATCTGGATGGTGTCATCCTTATTCTCTTCAGTGAGGGTGTCATTTGAAGATGAGTCTTCAGTGACGGTGTCATTTGAAGATGAAACTTCTAAAAGGAGAACCGGGTCAACTGCCGTTTCGACCTTTGGACTTTTGTCCGGTCTGGATTCAGTAGGTTCATTTTCAGTGACCGATGCTTCAGCCGACCACTTGATCGGGCCAGCTGTATTCTCAACCAACGAAGGACTTGGCACGAGTTTTTTGTATCCAGGAGGAAGTCTTAACGGTGAAACCGGACGATCTTCCAAAACTCTCTTCGCTTCGTCTAAGAAGGGACAACGGTGGATGGCGTGATCGCCTTCACACAGTCTGTAGGGGGATCTTATTCCCCTTCTTTGTCTTGAACCTTCACTTTCGCTGGTTGACGGTAAGCATTCAACATGGCTATCAGAGGTTGATGCTCCCGAATTGTGCAAACGAGGGGACCAGTCCCTTAGTATCCGGGGAATACAGGGACAATCTCTATGGAAGTGGTCTCCTCTACATATGACACATGGCGATTTAGGCCCGGTCTGTGCTGTGTGTGGATTTTTGTCAGATGTCTTTTGCTTGCCCCCAGTCGCCTTAGGCTCCTTCTTCTTCTTCTCTCTCTTCTTCTTCTCCTTCTTCTCCATGGGAGCTTGGCTTTTGCCGGCTCTACCTTGCGAAGACGAGGGATTGGAGGAAGAGTTATAGGAAGTAGAAGGCTGGTGGGCAGCTCTAGACTGATCTAACTATTGACTCAATTGTTCAGGAACCATGGTGTTCTGAACTACATTGGTTGAGAATAGCCAAATTGGCAGGCCAATTTTCAGTCCTGGAAGAGACAATGTGGCCATGTGGGGCGCACCAACTTCTCCCCAAGAGGAGAAAGGACTAGGATTTCCATCATGGGGAATTCCTTGGTTGGGGCGTTCCATGTTCTCAACCTACAGATCAACGCAGGAATAGGAGGTGATTATGTTCCGTTTTAAAATAAATTTTATAACGACGCTTTAGACATAACTTGCTTTTTCACTTTTTAAGAGTCGAGAAAAAGCTAAAGATGACTCTAGTCTCCTTCGATGTTTTAACGAGCCCGAAGTGACAAATGCTTGGATGGAATTTTTCAGTTATAGAGTTTGAAAAAGGCCAAAAGAAACTGCTCTGGAGATCTAGGCAGAGGGTGTGCCAAACCTTTCGCAAAACCACAGAATACGTTTTACGGTACGGGTGGTCGATCTTCGTGAATGCTGTGTTCACTGCATTGTGATCAGTAGGGCGGCCGACACGGCTTCCTATGGATAAAGGCTTTGTTCCTATAGGGGTCTCCCAATATATACGCGACGGTACGTGGGAGCACAAGTCCGTATTGATACTTATCGCTTCACCGTGGAGGAATCACCCAACCACTCAACGCTAAGATATCACGTTTAACGACGCCGGAACACGTCTCTAGCTTAGACCTCTTTGTGTTTGCGTTATGTTTCAAAGCGTTGTTATGTAAATTCAATTCATTTTAAGTTGATCTTGTTTAGCAGTTTGCCTTTATGGATCACCACGAGATGTATAATACAACTTCCTAAATGAAGTCTAAGATGATAAGCAAGCTTTTCAATCTTTCAACTTTGAAAATCTTAACTACTGAGGGAAAAGAAAGACATCATCTTTTCACACAGATCATAGAGCACACACTAATGCACTTTTCCCTAAATCAACATACAAGCTGTCAAAATGCACATGAACAATGCAGGTATTTCTTTTCTCTTTCTTAATGTTGATGTATTACAAAAAGAAAGCTGTTGTATAATTTTGAATTCAATTTCAAGTGAAAGCAAACAAGCTTTGTCCAAAATCAAAAGACACCTTAAGATTTACTTGTTTCAACACTAGAAATATATAAACTCAAACCATATGACGAAAGCAAAAGCTCAATCAGCTATGAACAACAAACAAACTAACTCTTAAGATCAATACGACACTTATCACAGGTCTAGATCTAAGAGGCCACAGCAAGACTAGTTCACTTTCGTTATGGGAAACTGCAAATGATGTAAGAAATACACAAAGAACAAACACAGTTTCTTTATACAACCGAGGCGGAATAGTGGCAAGGAAAGTTGGTTTCAGATAGGTACATTGACTGATAACAGGCTGCAAAAACAAGGATGAAAACAGGGCAATAAACAGCAGGGAACCCCAATTGCACAAGGCAAAACTGGTTCAGCGCAAGTAGTACATTGTCAGTTTGACATTCAGCGCAGGTAGCCCCTTCGGGACCTGCGATGAAATGCAGACTGCCTTCACAGTGCCTGCAATGAAGAGAGAAACTCTCGTTTCTCTTGGTTTCCGGGTCACAGATTGCTCAAAAATTCACAGTTTTTGGCCAAATCAGAAGCTATCAATCAAGTACACACTAAAGGGTAATTAGGAGGATGAAAAGCTATCACTAAGAGTTGTTCAGAGTCCTTGTGGATCAGCTCTTCAAATCATAAACATGCCCAGAAACTGAGCTAGAGTAGCTGCCCTCTACTTTGCATTTGAAAGATCCAAATGCAGTTCGATTCGGTACTCCCTGTGTTTAGGAAATGAATAGCAAAAACACAAACAACCAACAAGATACGCTCCCCAGCGGAGTCGCCAATTTGTTGTTGGGAAAAGTATCCAATACGGAATGACCCTATCCCACTCTAATGGTGATAGTACCTCAGCAACAACCGAAGCAAAGCTATCTAAGATTTCTTCTTTATGAAAGTAAAATAGGGGGGAAGGAAATCCACTAACTGATGTCTTTCGCTAATGGCTGATCCAATCTTCTCTCCTTGCTGCTTGCTCCCAGCTCCTTGCTCTTTCACCGGCCCAGCTACACCAAGATCCTGCAAAATGGCAAGAGGAGGAAACTACAAGAAGCATACATTCATAATTGATTCAAGGATTAGAATAAATCAAATACACAAGTATAACAATACACCATTGAGACACATGTATATAGAAGAACCTCAAATGCTTTATTAATGGAAGAAGTAAAGTTCAGGAAGTGATACAACCATAAGAGGCCCAATCTAGCATCACCTCCCAGCAGAAAGAAATCTCCTCTTCACCTCCTTCAAAGCAAATCACCCAATAGCTCTAAACTCAAACCAACAGCACTTCCTTACATTCACAAGATTCCAGCCTCCTTAGACCTCATGAGAGAGATCTATATATAGGATTTTTGGAGAAAGGATGAGTCAGCTTGAGAGCTGACTAGTGTCCTCTCTCACTTCAGTTATTCTTCAGTTCTTGAGTCCACTTGGAGGTTCTTGCTTCCACTTGGAGATCTAGATCCTCTTACTCATCACCAGGCGAATTCCTTGATCCAATTGTCATTTTGGAAGCTTCTTGGGCGCTGACACCTTGAGGAATGACTGTGCCACTTGTCCAAGTACGCTCAGCGCAGGTGGCCTTCTTTGCAGTTGACATTCAGCGCAGGTACAGAGTGGAGCACTTGACATTCAGTGCAGATGCTCAGTGGAGCAGTTGACATGATCCAGATTTTTCTTGTTTCTGAGTGTTTTCAGGTGGAGAACTGTTATTCAGTGCTTTGGTTTACTGACCTTGTTCCTCTAGGGGTAGGAACAACATGTTTAGGGACTTTGGATCCCTTAGATTATGGACATTTCATGCTTCATGCTGTAAGGCACAAAAATGTCTATAACAAAGGCCTAAAATATTCAAGATGAAGTACGAAGTCTATGACTCAGCATAGCCATGGATGGTGTCATCCCATATTCCCTCCAAAAATCCAACTATTTTATTTGGCATGTAGTGGTGATAAATAATAATATCCCCCCATGGTTGTCCCTGAAGAATGAACATCTTATGTTGGCTCTCATATTCCCCAGTAAAAGGAATGTGAAGAATATGGATGTTTATTTATAACCATTGGTAGATGAATTTAAGGAATTATGGGAAGGGATACATGTGTACGATGTATCAAGACCTGTCACAATAGAGAGGAGTTTTACGTTGTATGGCATATGTGCTTAAACCATACATGATTATCCAGGCTTAGGTGTTTGTTCTAGTAAATTGCATTCTCATTCATTTTTTTAGTAACGATATTGTTTCACATAATAATTTAATTCACTGTAATTGTTCATATCTTCAAGGTCATTAATGTTCTGGTATGTATACAATAATTCTTTAGGTCTTGTAACAAAATGGTATCATGGATGTAAATGTTGTGGACCTTCTCTGAAAGCTACGTGGTCCGAACCCCTATGAATTCCAATGTATGACTGCTCCAGGGTATTCCTCCTAAAAGAACACCCTTAAAGAAGAGAAACATCTGTTTTCAATGGTAAACCAGAGAGAACCCAAAGGCCTACAATAATGACACCAGTTGGATTAATTAGAGCATATGAGATAGAGAAGGAGAATGATTTTGCAGAAATGTTCGATTCAAATGAGGAGTCTGTGTTCGATGATCCAAATTTCTTCGACACCTATGTTGAGAAATTTCCCTTTGGGATGAAAAGGAAGTCTTTCTTTTATGAGATCCCATATTGGGAGCATCTTAAATTTCCCACTTACTATATCCCATGCATATATTTAAAAATGTTTTGTCTTATTTATGGAGGCATGTCATTGAAAGAAAGTGACACATTGGTTGTTAGGAGAGATCTTATTTCTTCAAAAACTAAAAAGAAACATTAGCCAAGACAAGAAATTAGAGGAGAGGTTGGCCCCTCTTGGCCCCTCTTGGTCTTTCAAAGAAGGTGATGTCCCATGGATTTTAAATAAATATGATCTTTCTTTGGCTAAGGAATTTATAATGAATGTGAGGGTTCCTTCTTTATATGGGTATTCACATCGGCGTTGCTTCACTGTGGATGATTGTTTGTCAGGGTTCAAATCATATGACTATTTGAATCCTGTAAGAGTACATGTGTCTTTTTTTTTTGTCATTCAAAATGGCTTTCATTAGATATTGAAAATAACATAGCATTCAAAAATGATCTCAAGAGTCGCCACTCCCTCATTCTAACCAAAATTATTGAGATTAGGGGTTGGATAATTCCAAGATAAGAAATTTACATACATTAGTTCTGAATGGCTCTAAGGCCTTAACATACTATGAAAGATACAAAAAGAAACCATAATTTATGGAAGCGAATCAAGGAGGGGGATGGGGGGGAATTAGAGGGGGAGATTCAAAGTAACCCACATGGTCATGCATGTGGAATTCGATATGCTCCACACGAGCCTCTAAGCTGCATATATGGTTGTTTGTATGATGCTAGCTGCACCGTAGTTTGTCCAACTACTCCATGATGGTATTCTAGATGTATTGAATGTTAGTGAGGTAGGCTACAATCTCATTGTGGTCTTCGTACATGTGGTTCCGGAGAATTTCAATGCCAAATTGAATGTACTGTAGCTACTCAGCGATCAATTCCATAGAGGCAGGAGCTACTAGGCAGCCCAACGAGTTAGTAGGAGACAGTACCTTGGCCTCCTTTGTTTCTTGATTGGATGAGGTAACAGAGGACGAGTGATGATCCAGTGTAGGGTGACCTACCTGAGCTTGTTGCCCACATCCACAGTGAGGGACACCATGCTAGTGTGGAATTTTGCTATGCCCAGATTGTGGCAGCTCACAATAGGGAGAGTCTGCAGAGCAAATTTTCCAATAACTACAAAAAAAATAGTAACCACCCGACCTACAGATCCACCGTCCTAAGCAAAGTTGATCCACTATCCTAATATGACTACCAAGATGGCGAGACAGGTTCCAATTTACCCAGCCCAGGTGCTAAAGCGGAGTACCTATATGACACCACCCAATTACTATGCATGAATAGGACTCCCACCCCCAAGTGCTAGCCACAAAACTTTTAATTCCTTCAGGCTAGTGGTGAGATCCAACCTCCGAGCATGAATTTCTAATTTCCACAAAAAGAACCCACACCCCTGTAAAGGTTTGTGGTGGTATGCTCGATTGGGAGAGGACCCAAGAGCTAAAAAAGAGATGAAAATTCCTTATTGCCACTAGAAGCGAGGAGAAAGACCAAACCCAACTATCTAAGTAACAAGGTCCCAAGGGTAGACCATGAGACCATTCTCAAACCACTTCAAAATACTGCAAATGTCACCTAGCTTCTTCATCCAAGGCCAGAGAGTTGTGAGGTGCCTAGACACAGCCCCAATGTCTATCACACTACAAACTCATTGCCCAAAACATCAAATTGAGCCAATACATGCAGCTAGGTTCGCTTATAGTGTTATTTAACCAGCTCACAAAATAGAAGAAAAGATAGATCAATGACTTCAGAATGAGCCTCTTCGAGGGGGAAACCTCCTTTGCATTACACAAATGAACAATTCTTGGATGATACAAATGAAAAAACCTCCTTTCTATATATAGGAGTTTGAGGGGTCACAATATAATCAAAGCCAACATAGCAATAATAATATAAGGGCACAATAATAACAATAGTGGACTTCTATGGGGCATAATAATAACCATATGGGGACAATAGGGGCACAACAATAACAATAAGGGATACAATGACAATATTAATGGGGGAATCACTAGTATTATAGGGAACTAACATGCCCCTCTCCTTCAAAAAATTGTTTTCCTCAATGCTTGAGTAATTTTGGATGCTTCTGTATAAAATTTTCATCCTCCTATGTGGAATCTTTAGCAGGTAAGTTCTTCCACTTGATGACATACTCCGATATTGATCGATTTTGTAGTTGTCAAGTTCTTGTTTCTGTGACTGCTTTAGGTTCCAATATGATTTTTCCTTCATCGTCAAGTCTTGGCAATATTGTTCAAACTGGGAGCTTGTCACATATAAGCTTCTTTAAGCATTGAACATGGAAAACTGGGTGCGCTCGGGAAGCTACAGGAAGCTCCAATTTGTATGCCATAGTACCAATCTTTTGCAACACCTTGTATGGACCATAATACTTTGTTGATAATTTATTATCCTTCTTAGCTTTCTTGAGGGACATTTGTTTATATGGTTGTAGTCATAGGAATACCCAGTCACCTACATCAGAACTTCTTTCACTACGATGTTGATCTTCCTGTTGTTTCATTATATTATGCACTAAAGTGAGGTTATCCTTTAAGACTTGGAGAACTTGTTGTTGATGCTCGATGTGACCTTCCACTGCTTGAACCTTATAATTTTCTCTTAAATATGATGTGATGGATGGTCGATGATATCCATAAAGTACCATAAATGGGGTCATTTTTGCTACAGTATGGAAGGAAGTGTTATACCACCATTCAGCCAGAGATAACCATTTGACCCATTATGTTTGTTTATCAGATACAAAGCAATGAAGATATCCTTCCAAACATTTGTTTACAATAATCTTTGGGTTTCCATGTATCTTTTGAATTGTTTCCATAAATGCAGTAGAAAATGTAGTGGCTTTAAATGGATGAGATAATGCACAAAAGTGTGCATGCTTGGTAAGTCTATCAACTACCACTATGATGACACCCTTTCCTTCGGACTTGGGTAAACTTGTGATAAAATCCATTGAAACCTCTTCCCAATGTTGGCTTGGAGTCAATAAAGGTTGTAATAGACCTGGGGTGTTAATTATTTCAACTTTATTTTGATGGAAAACCAAACATCCTGCCACAAACTTTTGAATATCTGATTTAAGGCCATCCTAAAAAAATTCCTTCTTAACCGAGTGGTAAGTTTTTAAAAGTCCTGAGTGCCCTCATAAGGGAGAGGTGTGCAATTCCATAAGAATATATTTGTTTTATTTGGGAATTCTTACATAGGTATAAGTGATCTTTGTAACACAATGAACCATTTTTCCAGCTAAATGTATCAGAGGTACAGGGATCTTGTTATAACTTTTGAATGAGTGCCCACACTTCTTCGTCATTCTTCCATTCATCCCTTGCTTCATTTATCCAATCTGGTTGGATAATAGAAATAGCGCAAAGCAATGGTTCTGCATCCTCATCCTTTCTTGAGAGTGCATATTCCACAACATTTTTCTTCCCTTTTTTGTAGATGATTTCAAAGTCATAACCCAACATCTTTGTGACCAATTTTTGCTGCTCTTCTGAAGATAATATTTGTTCTAAAAATTATTTAATATTTTCATGATCCTTTTTTACCTTAAAGTGTCTTCCCATTAGGTAGGGCCTCCATTTCTTAAGTGCATGTAGTATTTCCAACATTTCCTTCTCATAAATAGATTTGTGTAAATACTTTCGTTTTATTGGATGACTTTCTAAAGCAATGGGTCTTTCTTATTTCATTAAAACAACACCAATTCCATTTCCTAAGGCATTACATCCCACAATAAAGGTTTTTGTGAAGTCTGGCATAACTAAGACTCATGCTTGGCACATTGCCTCTTTAAGATGTTCAAAGGCCTTCGTTGCTTCTGGAGTCCATGAAAATACATCTTTCTTCAATAATGTTGTTGGATGTGCTGTTATTCTCCCATAATTCTTTAAAAACTTGGATAGTAACTTGTCAACCCGAGAAATCCTCACAGATTCTTTATGGATGTGGATATTTTCCATTCCTTAATGGCTTTAATTTTCCTAGGGTCTACCTTAACACCTTCATGAGATACAATATGACCCAGATATTCCACCTCTTGTACTCCAAATAAACATTTGGATCTTTTTGCATATAATTATTTTTCCTCCAATAGTTTGAGCACCCTGTCAACATGTTGAACATGATCCTTCTAAGACTTACTGTAGATTAGTATATCATCAAAAAATATGAACAAAAATTTTCTAAGGAAAGGTTTGAAAGTGGAATTCATCAAACCTTGAAATGTAGAAGGTACATTGGTAACGCCAAAAGGCATGACCAAAAATTCATAATGACCCTCATGAGTTCTAAATGCTATTTTCAGAATGTCTTCAGTCTTCATTCTAATTTGATGATATCCTGAATGAAGATACAATTTGGTGAAGTAAATTGAGCCATGCAATTCATCCAATAATTCGTTAATGATAGGAATGGGAAATTTATCTTTAATAGTGAGCTTGTTGACCTCCCTATAATCTGGACATATGCGCCATGATCCATCCTTCTTGTGCACCAATACTACTAGAGCGGAGAAAGAACTTTGAATAGGTTGAATTATACCAACCTCCAACATTTATGCAACCATATGTTCAATTTCACTCTTTTGGGCATATGGATATTTGTAAGGCCCGATTTTTGGAGGAACACTTCTTGGAATCAATTGAATATCATGATCATGATCACGAATAGGTGGGAGGCCTTTGGGAGTCTCAAATACCTTGGAGTGATCGTCAAAGATTTTTTAAAGATCTGGATAAATATATGATTTCGATGTGGGAACCTCTAACGAAAATAATTTTGCAATTACGCCTTGTTATTATTTCTTTAGAAGCTTTTTCATTCCACTAGAGATGATTATATTTCCCAGTTTCCCTGTGATGCCCCTTAATTCAACTTCCTTTCCTTTTGAACAAAATTTCATGAAATTTTCTTGAAAATTAAAATCTATTGTACCCAAGGAGTGTAGCCATTTGACTCTTAGTACAACATCAACACCACCCATTGGAATTGAAGCATTGGGCTACTGAAAAAATATTCTGTCATGGATAGCTTGATATTATGGTACTTTCCAGAGCAATTTATGGTACGTCCACTTGCAACCATCCCTTGACACTCTGGTGGTGGATATAGGAAGCAATTCACTTCCTTGGCTATCTTACAATGAATAAAATTATGGGTACTGCATGAATCAATCAACACTATTACCTTTTTCTTCTTGATATGTCCTTCTATCTTGATAGTTTGAATAGTGGTAATTCTGGCCAATGCATTAAAATATATGGTCGGATTCATTTCTTCTTTCTATAGGGTTGTTCCTAGTGTATATCCTCTTATTTTGATGTTTCTTGTTCCTTCTCTTCCTCCTCTTCAAAATCTATGTAGAATAATTTATTTCTAGCACACTTATGACCTTTAGTGTATTTGCTATCACAACTGTAACAAATCCCTTTATCTATTTTTTCTTCCATTTATTATGTTGTCAACCTTGTAGGTTTTGGAAGGCTAGGGGTAATCACACTTCCATCTTTATAGTTGTGAGTGATAGGCTTCCTTGTTGCCATAATTTTTCTTTCCATTTTTATTGCCAACCTGAATGCCTTCCCCAATGAATAAAGTTCCCAAATGTGAACCTCATATTGGATGTTATCCTTTAAAATCCCTATGAACATATCAATCCTATGCTCCTCTAGAATATCTTTTACCCTTATATTCAATTTTTGGAAGTCCTGAATGTTCTCCATCATTGAACCCTTTTGTTGGAGATTTATCAATTGGCTAAAAAAAGTGTTGCATTTTGTATCCTCATAATGTGTTATCATTTCTTCCATAAAAATTGTCCAAGTGACAATTTGTTTATGAGAGCAAAGACATCGATACCATACAAAATAATTTGGTTCCAAATATAAAGTTGCAATACGTACCTTTTGTGTATTTTTCATATCATGGAGATCGAAATATTTCTCCATCTGTGGTATCCATGTTAAAGGATCCTTACCAGCAAGATTCCTCATATTGATCTTTGGAACATGGTGGGTCTTCAATCCAATGTTAGAGGCTATGAAATCATGATTAACATTTCTTTTGTTCTCATCATGAGTTTCTTTTACTACCCTTTCGCCATTAGTAAGCATTTATTGTAGAAACTTTGTCAAATTTGTCTTCAAATCTTCCATGTTTCCTTTAGGTTTTTCTTCTATACCATCCATCTTAGCTTCCACATCATTCATCTTAGCTTCCACATCATTCTTCTTAGCTTCCATGCCTTTCTTTAAACCATCCAGCTTAGCTTCCATGCCTTTGTTTAAATGATCCATCTTAGCTTCCACACCATCAATCTTAGCTTCTGTAACTTTTTGTGAGAGTGAATTTTGTTGCAACTGATCTCGTAATTTTGATATATCATGTTGCATTTCTTCCCCTTCTTCATGATTCATGCTAGAGATTTTAGGTTTCCTACTAGTTGTTTCCATTTTATTTCTTCAGGGAATCAATTAAAGATAATTATGCTTTACTATGCCCTTTGAATTCCTTCAAACTAATTTTTCAAACCAAACTTATGCAAACATTTTAGAAAAACTACACACCTTTTTTCACTTTGTAGGAGCTCGATATTGGATCTGTTGTAACTCTGTAAGTTCGGATCTCCAATGTCTGAAATTTTGTCCTAGGGTAGACCTCTGATTCCTCTTTCTAGCCCCACAAGTCTGATCAAGATTTGATTCTCCAAGGAAGTGTTATGCCAAATCTTCCACGATGACCTGATTATAGGCTGGCTCGGTAGAGTGAACTTGTATGAAGAGCAATGTGTCACTATTTCAACCTTAGGACCTAAAATTGATATAAAGAAAACTACAAGGTATCCTATTTTTGTAACATTTTACAAAATTTCAATATGATGCTCAGAGAGAGAGTTATGCTGATTTTCCCTAGGTCACCTGTTTGAGATATAATTC